>WAAF01000257.1:211737-352622 GCA_013400475.1 Tricholaema leucomelas | reverse complement strand
GGAAAAGGAAAGAAGGGGGAGGGGGGAGAAAAGAAACGCTGTTGTGGTTAGTATTATTTTTTCGATAACGATAACGACCATGATGATGGTGATGAATAGAAGAACACGGAAGGAAAAGTGTGGTTCTCTTGGCTCCCAGCGGGAAGCCTTTTCCTTCTTCCTCTCTTTATTTTCCTTTTATTTTAATATAATCTCGTTTAATTTTACTTTGTTATTTTATCTGTATTGTTGTTCTTCCTTCCTCCCTTCCTTCCTTTTCCTTTTTCCTTTCACGTTTATCTTTTTTGCCTTTTTTTTTCTGTTTCTCTGCTCTTTTCCCGTTGTAGTTCTTTACTGGTTTGTTCTTTCTTGTGTAGTTTGTTGAAAATATTTTATATATTTTATTTTAATTTATATTTTAAATTTTAATTTTGTTTTTGTTGAAGGTGAAATCATTTTGTGAGGCACATGGACGGAGAGGAGGTGTTCGGAGGAGCGAAAAAAGCGTCAGGCGTCGTTGTGTGCAAAAACGAGCCCGTGTGCCGTGGTACCGCGGGGCGATGCCGTGACTCGGATTCGAACCGAGGTTGCTGCGGCCACAACGCAGAGTACTAACCACTATACGATCACGGCGCGCTACCGGGGCTGCGGTGGCAGCGTTCGGCTCGGCAGCTGTTAGCTGAGGGCGGCGGGGTGGAGCTGGTCGTTACTCTTGCGGAAGGGAGTCTGTTGGTTGACTCGACCCTGCACAAACCACCATCCCGCTTCGACTGCCGGCAGCACCGGCGCAGGGGGCAGGTGCTGAGCGCCCTCACCAGCACCGGGCTCGAATATCAATGACGCCAGTGCTGGCTCGGGAAGAACCCGCGGCCGGAAGGTCCTGCCTGTGCGGGAGCAGCGGCAGGAGTATGCTCTGCGGACCCTCCGAGCACTGCCAAGGCCCCGGGCGTCCCGCGGAGGCGATGTCTGACCCATCGCTGCTCCACTGAGCTCCCTGGCATCCCCTCAGCCGTTTCGCCCTCCCTCTGCCATGCCCGAGCAGAGACACCGCAGCTGTGTGCACGCTCGTGGCGAAGCCACGGCCCGCACGGACAGGCGCCCGCCGCAGAGCCTGGCTGGAAGCGCTCCGCTGCCTGCCGCCCCGAGCCGCCCGCCCCTAGCCGCCCAGGGGCTGGCGCCGCAGCTCCGAGCCGCCAGGGCCCCACACTGTTCTCGGCCCCTCACTGGGGCAGCCCTTCCAGGGGTGGGGTAGAGGTTGGGTTTCTGCTTTCACTGCCTTCTTCCAACGCCTCTTTCGCTGGGGCACGAAACTGTCCCGAGCAAACTTCTTTTGGGCAGCATGATGCCCAGCGTGGTGCCCCACTGGGCTCCCTGCCTGCCCTCGTGGCCACCCGGATGTGAGCCCTGGGAGAGGCTGGGGTGCCCTGGCCCCGTGGTGCCCAGCCCAGCTCTTTGGACTGAGCTGTTAATCGGTAACTGGAGTGTGGGGCCAGGAGCTGTGTTGTCAGCTGGGCTGGCAGGTGAGTGTGGGAGCCAGTGGGCACCAGGCTGGGGGAAGATGCCGGGCACAGGGAGGGTGTGAGGCTGTTTGGGGCATCAGAGCATGAGGCATGAGGACACAGGGGGTGTTAGGGCATGGGGTGTAAGGACATGAGAGGCATGAGGACTTGGGGTGCAAGGACATAATGACATGGGGCATGAGGCCACAGGGGTGTGAAGGTGTGGGGCACAGGGGCATGATGACATGGGGCACAAGGATGTGGCAGTGTGAAGGTGTGGGGCACAGGGACATGATGACATGGGGCATGAGGACGTGAGGGGTGCGAAGGTATGGGGCACAGGGATGAGGGGACGTGTTGGGGACACCCACCTGCTGCCCCACTGATGACTGAGTGGCCAGCCCTAAAGGGGAGGGCAGTCACTGAGTCCTCACCAAAGGCAGGTGAGCCACGTGGAAAGGAATGGCACTGGGGGATAGGCACAGAGGTGAGGTCAGGCCAAGGGTGCACTGCCCCTAGGAGAGATGGAGGGAACCAAGAGCCCTGGCAGGGTCCCAGAGCCCTGAGAAGTTCTGGAGGGGTCTCTGAGTACCAGGTGTGCTGTAGAGGTCCAGAAGGGCCCCAGGGGAATGTCTCTGAAATGGGAGTGAGCCTGCAGAGGGGAGGTCCTGAACCCTGTCAGAGTCCCGAGGAGGGCTCCCTGAGCCCTGTGGGACACCCGACATGCTGCAGGCCCTGGAGGAGGTCTGAGGTCCTAGGTCAGCTGCAAAGGAGTCATGAGCCCAGGGGACACGCTTAGGGACAGCAGGCTTCAGTGGTCCCCCTTGGCAGCTCTGCTGGTGTGTGGAGCCCACTGCCCGGAGGCCCCATGTCAGGGTGATCCTCTCCAGAGCACCTTCCCAACACTTGTTTCTCTTGGGGCTGGGTGGCTCCCTCAGCAGACATCAGTTGTCACACTGGGAAGCAGCTCATGCCCTGCTGTCTCCACCTCCTCTGTGCAGACCTCTACGACTCCCCTCTGGAACCAGGACAACTCCTTACTCCCTCTGGCCTCACAGAGAAGAGCTCCTACAGTCAATCACTGCCTCCTCTGAGACCTCCCTGCTCTTCCCTCATCCATCTCCAGGTAGTGGAGCCAGAGGAGTGTCCAGATGAGATGCTCCAAGTGTTCCTGCATGGCGCTGGTTCTGGTTTGGCTGGACGAGTTCCCTCGGGATAAGCCTCCACAGGGACCAGTTTTCCCAGAGCTACAGCAGAACAGCCCATGGCTCAGGGGCTCTGTGGGATGGTTTCTTGCTGTGCTGGTCAGGAGCTGCTCCAAAGCCCTGCTGCACAGGAGGCCTTGTGGAGACCCAAACCTGGGCTTGGGCCTTTGTCCTTCCCAGACGTGTGCCTGCTTTGTCTCCTCAGCTGCTGCTGGTTCATCCCAGTGCTGTTTCTCTACCACACCAAAGCTGTGGCACTGATGGAGATGGAAGCAAACCAGATAACCCTGGAGAGCTTGGAGAAGGGCAAAGAGAACCCAGCTTTCAGCCATATGGTAAGCCAGCCCTTCCCCTCCTCACCACTGTCACAGCTGCTCAGCATGCTCCAGCTGAGGATCTTTTTCAGGGGGAGGAGAGGCTTGGTGAGGAAGGCCATGGTCGGTGTGGTGAGAGCAAGGAGAGGAGCACAGAAGAGGAAGGGCAAGAGCAGCTCTCCTGCTGCAGGTAGGATAAGCCCTAGGGATGCCTGTGCAGCGGATGTGCAGCGGCCAAAGCAGGGCTGCAAGCCTTCGGCCAGTCATTCTCCCAAAGCCAAACCTGATCTGGCAGCAGATTTGGCTCTTACTGACAGCACAGGGGGAACAGTGCCTGATGGC
Organism: Tricholaema leucomelas; assembly: GCA_013400475.1. Taxonomy (NCBI): domain Eukaryota; kingdom Metazoa; phylum Chordata; class Aves; order Piciformes; family Lybiidae; genus Tricholaema lacrymosa; species Tricholaema leucomelas. The sequence goes on along the minus strand of WAAF01000257.1, from coordinate 349,283 downwards.
TCTGTGTGGCCTTTCAGGGTGGCAGCAGCAGGTCTCTGTCCAGCACTATGGCACAACCAGACCACCCAGCTGCTGCCATAGGTGCCCACATGACCTGTATTAGGAGCAGTGTGGGCAGCAGGACAAGGGAGGTTCTTCTGCCCCTGTGCTCAGCACTGCTCAGGCCACACCTCCAGTGCTGTGTCCAGTTCTGGGCTGCTCCATTGCAGAGCGATGTTGAGGTGCTGGAAGGTGTCCAGAGAAGGGCAGCAAGGCTGGGGAGGAACCTGTGAGAGGCTGAGGGAGCTGGGGGTGTGCAGCCTGCAGAAGAGGAGGCTCAGGGCAGACCTCATTGCTGTCTGCAGCTCCCTGAAGGGAGGCTGTAGCCAGGTGGAGTTGGGTTCTGCTGCCAGGGACCCAGCACCAGAACAAGGGGACACAGCCTCAAGCTCTGCCAGGGCAGGTCTAGGCTGGGTGTGAGGAGGAAGTTGTTGGCAGAGAGAGTGATTGGCATTGGAATGGGCTGCCCAGGGAAGTGGTGGAGTCACCGTGCCTGGAGGTGTTGAAGCCAAGCCTGGCTGGGGCACTTAGTGCCATGGTCTGGTTGATTGGCCAGGACTGGGTGCTAGGTTGGGCTGGATGAGCTTGGAGCTCTCTTCCAACCTGCTTTATTCTATGATCTTATGACCTGGCTCTGTTGAATTGGGCTAGGCTGATCTTTGGGCCCCATCTCCTGCTCCTCTCACATCTCTGGTGTGTGCCTCTTACCCAGGAGGGCTCTGCAGCCAGTGGCCAAGGCCAAGCGCTTCTGCAAGGCTCATACCAAGATGCTGAGAAGAATCATGCTGGGACTCCTTGGAGTAGGTAAGGAATTCCTGAAAACCTATCTCCACATCCCTTTGGCTGACCGTGTCCCCAGCCTCCAAGCACTGGGCATGGCCACCCACCTGGAGGCTTCATCCACTCAAACCAGCCCCACTGCCTGCCCCTTCTTACACCACCACTGCTGTCTGTAAGGGCTGCCTGCACTTTGTCCTCCTCTCCTTCTCCATCTACCCAAAGAGTTTGCTGTGCCTCTTCTACTTGTTCCATGTACCCCTGGACAGATGAAGCACTGTCACCAATGAGCCTGGCTGCTGGGGTGGTGCTGAGTCCTCTTCACATGCAGATGGAAGCCTCAAGGGTGCCCAGAGAAGGACATCTGAAGGAAATAAAACCTCATTGTTGGCCCGAATTAGTTATGAATCTGTGGTCATAGATTCACAGACTGCACTGGGCTCCAAGGGCATCTTGCCCATCCCCCTGTACCCAGCAGGGACACCTCCAGCTGCAGCAGGCTGCACAGGGACACATCCAGGCTGATCCTCAATGCCTCCGGGGATGGAGCCTCCACCACAGCCCTGGGCAGCCTGTGCCAGTGTCTGCCCACCCTCACTCTGCACAACTCCCTCCTCATGCCCAACCTAACTCTGTCCTGCTCCAGTTCCAAACCACTGCCCTCAGCCTGTCCCCACAGCCCCTTCCGAGCAGTCTTTGCCCTGCCTGCAGCTCCCCTGCAGATACAGCCCTGATGTTTCTGACCTGCCGTGTGCCTCCTCCAGGCTACCTGTGCTACTTTATTGCTGCCTGTTGGCTCAACTTCCAGCGAGCCCTTCCCTTGGTCATCATGACTGCTGTGGTTGCCTTCTTCAGCTGCTGGAGCCTCTTCAAGAAGTTCTGTGGAGCAAAAGTATTGCTGCTGCTCAGGCCTGTCTGGAAATGCTGCCAGAAGTGCTGTCCCTGGCTGAGATGGTGAGTCAGGAAAAGGCAGGGCTGGGGCCCTCCCAGCACCTGATGCCACCTGCCTGTGTGGCCACAGATACCAAAGTGGGCACTGCCCTCGTGCCACTCAGGCACCTCGTGAATAATGAGGCAGGGACCAGCCTGAGGACCATGGCAAAGTTAGAGCAGAGACATTGTGTTGGCTACTCACAGCCCTCACTCATGTCCAAGCCTCAGATTTGTTCATCTGCATGGATCTCCTGGTGCCATCTCCCACACCATCAGTTCCTGCCCTCTGTGGGCTCCCCTCCCCATGAGTCCATCCTGTCTGTGACAGCCTGGGATTTCCTTTGCAGGCTTCTGTGGGCAGCCCTCCTGGGGGGTCTGATCGCGTGGCTGGTGTTGGACACCTCCAAACACCCAGAGCAGCTCATCTCATTGGCTGGCTTCTGCTTCCTGGTGCTGTTCCTCTTCGCCTGCTCCAAGCACCACGGTGCAGTAGGTGTTTCAGGTGCCCCCTCACAGGAGTTGCTTCTGCCCCACTGCCATCCCCTGATGGCCCTTTGCTGGAGCTCCTTGGAAGAAGCAGAACCTAGCAGGGCTCCTGGGCAGAGCTGGTCACATCTTGGGGTAACGAACTGGTTGGGTGGATGACGCCTCAAAGCCACCTCAATGCTCTCCTTCCTGCTGCTCAACCCAGGGCTCCCCAATGGTGCTTCCACCTTGGTTTCTACCATGTCGCTCACAGTGAGTCAGATCCAGGGGCCCAGCACCAGCACCATGCCTGAGCTTCAGGTGCCTGTAGGTGCAGGGTGGGCCTGATCTGCCCAAAGAGTGCCCTGGATGAGTTGGGCAGAAGTGATTGAAGTGCCCAGGTCGCTGCAGTGCTTTGGGTAACTCCTGGGGCTGAACAGGCAGCTCCGATCTCCTGGGCCTGAGCAGCAGGAGGTCTCTGGGAAAACCTGACAGGCTCAGTTCCCGAGTCCCACCAGCTCCTCTATCACCAAGCTACATCTGTGGGCTCCTGTGACACTTCCCATGATGTTATCTGGTGACCTTCACCCAGGGCACAGTGACTGCCGTCTGCAGCTGTGGAAGGGGAGGAAGCCAGGGAGGGAAGGTCCTGTAGGCTTTGCTCATGTCTCAGTCCCTGTTCTGCTCTTGGTCCTCAGGTGTCCTGGAGAGCTGTTTTTTGGGGTCTTGGCTTGGAGTTCTTGTTTGGAATCTTTGTCCTCCGAACAGCCCCTGGCACCCAAGCTTTTCAGTGGCTGGGTGACCAAATCCAGGTACTGCATCTGCCTACCCCATCCATGCTTGTAGCCTCCATTCCTCCCCCTCACCACGGGATCAGCCCAAATTGCTGAGGGTGGCATGAGGCAGAAAAGCTGCTGGGGCTGGGCACTCAGACATTGTTGTTTGGGACTGCAGAAAAGCCACCAGCTCTTTCCTGGCTTTCTGCAGAGACCTTTCAGTGTGGTCTCCCATGACTCGGAGACAGTCCCCAGCTTGCGTTTTGGAGCCATCATCTGGGGGCACAGCCCCTGCTAAGCAGCACTGAGGGCTGGGCAAGAGCTAATGGAGCTCTCTATCCTACCATATACTTCCTCCCTTTGCAGTACTTCCTGGGCTACACCACAGCTGGCTCCAGCTTTGTCTTCGGGAACTCGCTCATTGAAGAGGTCTTCGCCTTCCAGGTCAGCCTGGGGCGTGGAGCATGGGGGCAGGGCCTGGCCCCTCCTGGGCTGGCTGCCTTGCTGGGTGCTTGCAGAGCATGGAGCTGACAGCCACAGCTCCACCAGCTCCAGGGTGGGGCTCCTGCAGCTTGTGCCCATGCTCGGACCTCCTCAGTGCCATGGAGGATTTGCACCCGTTCCTGTCCCTCCTGCCAGACGGGCCTGGTGCTGTGGCACCCCAACGGCATGGGCTGGCTGTGCAGTACTGCACCAGGCTCAGAGGAGCCTGGGCCCAAGGTGGACTTGGGTGTGTTGCTCAGCCCTGCTTTAGCTGTGTGCTCTGGTGCCTGCTTGCAGACTCTGCCCATCGTTGTCTTCTTCAGCTGCGTGATGTCCATCCTCTACTACCTGGGTGTCATGCAGTGGATCATTGTCAAGGTGGGGGGTCTCACGCTCGGCTCGGGGGGAGCTGGAATGGGGAAGAAGCTGATGGCTCTCTGGCTGTGGCCATCAACTGAGGGATGTTCCATCAAGAGGCAGGGTACTGGTTTGGGGTGGTTGGTCCTGCATAAAGGCACAGAAACCCTCCCCCAGCTGCATGTGCTGAGAAAGCCCAACCCTGGGGTGCATGCTGCCTGCTCTGAGGGCACTTCCTGAGATCACCTCTGTGCAGCTTCTGGATCAGAGAGTGCCATGCTGCATGGGCTGGGTGGCAAGGTGCCCGAGGTCCTGGTGACCATGGTGGCCCCGACTTTCTCCAGATCTCCTGGCTGCTTCAAGTTTCCATGGGCACCACTTCCACCGAGACCCTCAGTGTGGCAGGGAACATTTTTGTGGGCCAGGTAAAGTGCAGCTCGCCAGCCCTCGCAGCTGAGCCCGGCCTGCAGGAGGGGTCCCCTCCGTGCCCGGGAGGCCATGCCCAGCTGGGGCCAGCAGGATGTGTGCCTGGCAGACTGAAGCGCCGCTGCTGGTGAGGCCGTACCTGGCGGATATGACTCAGTCAGAGCTCCATGCGGTGATGGTCGGCGGCTTCTCCACCATCGCGGGCAGCGTCATGGGCGCCTACATATCCTTCGGGGTGAGTCTGCCACCTGCTCCCTGCTGCCTGGCCCAGGTCTGCGGGACCTGCCCTCTGCTGGCAGTGGAGAGAAGACCCCCAGACTCCCCTTCCACAAACAGGATGAGAGCAGGGGTCCTCCATGTCCAGCCTTGCCCAGAGTCCTGCCAGGGCCGAGGCCCAGCTGTGGCACGCTGGCTGCCTGTCCTCGCATGGGGGGCAGTGCCAGGCTGGCTGCAGCTCTGGATAACTTAGCCTGGGGGGACCCTGTGGGCGGGCTCTGATCCCCCCTCCTGCCCAAACAAGCAGATGGCAGAGCCCAAGGGGATGCTTACTTAGGGCCTTGTCCCAGTTGCTGGTGAACATTTTCATGGATGGAGATCTCCCCACACCTCTCCGGTCCACCCTGCAGCTGCCTCAGTCACAGGGAAGAATTTTTCCATATATCCAACTGGAACTCCTCCACTAAGCCTGCTCTGCCACTGGGCACCTCTGGGCAGTGTCTGCTGCCAGAGCTTGTTAGAGCAGCTGCAGCCCCCTCTTCTCCCACCTGCACAAGGCCTGCTCCTCCAGCACTGCCTCAGTGCTCCTGTGCCCCAAGATGCTGGGGATGCCCTCTCTAGTTCCTCATCAACTGAGCCCTGGGCAGGGTGTCCAGATGAGGGCTCATCAGTGTTCTGTAATGGGGACTAAACCTTCCCCTCGACCTGCTGGCTGAGCTCCTGCAATTTAAACATTAATTAGCCTCCTTAAATGAGGAGCCAAGGGTGAAAAGTCAGAGAAATGAGATCTTGCAGGGGAGGGGTGAGGCTAGAGGCTTGGCTCTTCATCACTAGGTAGAAGTTCAGGATGTTGCACAACCTATTGCTCTGATACTGATAAAAAGGGACAAAGATCTTCAGGATGAGGTCAAGCAGCAGGGCAGATCAGCATCTCTGAGGCTGCCATCACTGCAACTCCTGCCAGGGCCACACCTGCGTGCCAGGGCCAGCTGAGATGGGAAAAGCAGAGACATTCTCCCCACTCCGAGTAAATGGGGAGCCCTGAACTGCTCTGGTGCCAGCCATGTGGGGGGATGCCTTGAGGTGGGATGCCATTTGGCACAGAGATGCCTAAGCCCAGGGCATGCTGCAGATAGATGCAGCGTCGCTGATCGCGGCTTCAGTGATGGCTGCGCCCTGTGCCCTCGCCATGGCCAAACTTGTCTACCCAGAGGTGGAAGAGTCCAAGTTCAAGGGCAAGGAAAGCATCCAGCTCTCCAGTGGGTAAGTCTGCAGAGAGGGTAGGGAAAGCATCCAGCTCTCTGCTGGGTGAGCCTGGGGAGAGGGATGGCAGCGTGGGGCTGCCTTCATCCTGCCCATAAGCAGAAGCTGTGAGGGCAAACTGAGGGCACAAGTGGACACTGGAAGTGGCCTGAGACTGGGAGAGCCTTTGGTGTGCAGACACCCATGGAGCAAGAGCTGTGAGGCCACAGGAGCCCACTGGGGTCTTGCCCCCGCAGGGAAGAGCAGAACGTTCTGGAAGCTGCCAGCAATGGGGCTGCTGCCTCAGTGGGGCTGGTGGCCAACATTGCAGCCAACCTCATCGCCTTCCTGGCAGTGCTGGAGTTCATCAATGCTGCCCTGCGCTGGCTTGGGGGGATGGTGGACATCCAGGGGCTTTCCTTCCAGGTAACCTCAAGGGCAGCTCTATGACCTGCAGCCCCCACCCACTCCCACTCTTCTCCACCATCTCAGCAGGCTGCAGAGACCCTTGTTGAGTTCTTGGCAAATGCTGGCAGTGGGTGCCCAGGCCAGGGGCTGTGTGTCAGCTCTGAGCTGCTCCCTGCTGGGATGCTTTTCCCAGGTGATCTGCTCCTACATCCTCATGCCAGTGGCCTTCCTGATGGGGGCAGACTGGGCAGACTCCCCGCTGGTGGCCGAGCTCCTGGGGATCAAGATCTTCCTGAATGAATTCGTGGCATACCAGCAGCTGGCAGAGTACAAGAAGAAGCGGCTGGCAGGGCTGCCCGAGTGGGATGGCGACCACAAGCAGTGGATATCTGTGAGGGGCACTGTGACTCTGCTGGGCATGGGGCAGAGCTGGCATCAGCTGAGTGAGGCATGGGCCGTAGCCAAGCCTCACTTGGCCATGAGGGGTGGTGGACAGGCAGGGGCATAATGGTGCTGAGTGCGGGACACCTGTGGTCACGACTTGGCTGTTCACCACCTGCTGCTGGAGGGCATCCTGAATGCCCGTTCCTGTGTGTGCTGCTCCCTGCAAGGGCAGCTCATGGTACCACAGGGCTGCCTGTCTCCCAGGCCCAGCCTTGCTCAGGGGCAGGCTGCCTGCCACCTGTGGCCCAAAAGCAGCTGAGAGAGGCCTGCGCTGGGGACCTCATCTCAGTCATGTCTGACTGGGCTGGGAGCTACTGCATAGTGTCCAGCTCTGGGTGCTCTGGGCCAGCTACTGGTTGGCAGTGACCATCCTGTGCCCCCTTCAGGAGCGAGCCGAGAGCATCGCCACCTTCGCACTCTGTGGCTTCGCCAACCTCAGCTCCATCGGCATCATGCTGGGAGGCCTGGGTGAGTGTCCCCCATGGCCTGGGTGCCTGGGCACCGTGCAGGGGGATCCTGGGCACAGGAAGCAGAGGCTCAGCAGGGGCAGGAGTTTGCTGCCCTCATTCCTCCAAGTCTGATCTCTGCCAGCAAACAGATAAGGAACTGGCTCTGCATGAAGTGATGGGCATGAGTCTGCACTGCACCCATGGGCAGGAACACTTGCATACCCCACAAGCCCAGGTGCCATCCAGCCATGGGCCAAAGAGCAGAGACTTCAATGCTGAGAGGACCGAGGGCTCTGGTTGATCACCCATGGGTGCCGGGTGGGCATGGCACAGCACAGGCAGATAATGGGCTGGGATCACCAATATCCCCTATGGCTGGGGTGGGCAGGGCACCGTGTGGCAGAGCCAGCTGGGTACCTGGGACATGTGCCTGCCCATCCTCAAGCTGGGGAAGCAGCACAGCAAGGAGCTGACCACTGGCATCCCCTGCCCGCAGCCTCCCTGGTTCCCCAGCGCAAAGGTGTCATTGCCTCCCTCGTGCTGCGTGCCCTCCTCACTGGCATCTGCGTCTCCATGCTCAACGCCTGCCTGGCAGGTAGGTCTCTGTCCACCACTAGCGGGGCCAGAAAGACCTGGGGAGGGAGAAGCAAAAGGCTGAAGCCTCCCTCAAATGCAGGTGCAGGGCTGGGGACAGTTGAGCCTGTCCTCCCCATGGCTCTGCCATGGCTGCAAACCCTTTGCTCTCCCTTTGTGGCTTTGCCATGAGCTGCTCAAGCCCAAAACCCTGCTTGGGCTCATCTCCACTTGGGTACATGTCAAGGGCAGCTTTTGCAGCACTGCAAGGAGCTCCCTGGGGGCAATGCTGCAGCTGTCTTGGGGGTGACTGCATGGGACCTGCAAGCACAGTGCCAGGTCCCGACCTGCAGTCAAGCACAGCTGAGAGATGTGGCAGCAGGCTTCGGGCCCAGGACTCAGAAGCAAGCCCAGAGGATGGGATTTGAATGCATGGTCCTCAAGATCCCCAACTGGACCTTGTCCCCAAGGTCTCCTTCATGTGCCAATGGAAGCGATCGACTGTGCAGCCTTCTTTGGCACTGCCAACTTCAGCTTCCCCAGCTACCCCCTGTACACCTGCTGCAAGGAGCTCTTCACCAGGTGGGTATGAGGGGCCCTAGAGCCATATGGATCTGTCAGGGGACCCAGGTGGTGGGCAGCAGCTTGTCCTGACCATGCTTCTGTCTCCTGCCAGCTCAGTGCTGGAGAACGGGACACTGTCCTTCACGGGCCCCTGGGCTGCCCTGGAACAGGGTGTGCTGTACCTGACACAGTGCTGCGGGCATTACAACCACACCTCCTGCGTGGGGACAGCCTAGAAACATGCCAGAAGCTGCCCGCTGCAGGAGCAAGGGCCTAGGAGCACCGAGGCCAGAGAGAGAGAAGCAGCCCTGGCACAGCTGTGCTTGGCCTCCACAGGAGCGACAGCAGCAGCCACCCTGCTGCCAGCACTCTCAGGTGCTGGCCCCAGGCACACTTGGGAACTGCTCCCAAATAAAGCCTGGAACTCCCCAGCTGCTGCTCTTGCCTACCTTCAAGGGTGGAGGCCAAGATGAAGGTGCCAAGCTCTTTGTAGTGGTACCCAGTGACTGGACAAGCACCAATGGATACAAGCTGGGGCCCAGGAGCATTCACCTCAACACCAGAGAAACTTCTTTGGTGTGAGGGTGCTGGAGGCCTGGGGCAGGCTGCTCAGAGAGGCTGTGGAGTCTCCTGCTCTGGAGGCTTTCAAACCCACCTGGATGTGTTCCTGGGTGGCCCTGCCCTGGCAGGCGTTGGCTGCAATGATCTCCAGGGCTCCCCTCCACCCCCTGCCATTCTGTGCCACTGGCTGTGCAGGCCACAGCCTGTGGTGCTTTCCTCAGGACAGCCCAGCCCAGCCTCCACTGGGTACCAGCTTGCAGGTGGGAGCCCAGCCACCCCCTTGTCTGCAGGCTGGGGTGGCAGCCACCACTCACAGATGTTGCCATGCCCACAACACACAGCCTCTGGTGCTGCCACGCTCAGTGCCCTGTGCCTGCAGGCAGCACACTCCAGGCAGCAGGCCAGGCCTTGCTTTATTGCACTCCAGCAGCCACCTTCTGTACAGTCCTGTCACAGTGAGCCTTCTGTCACAACCATGCAGGGTGGCATTACTGGTGCCCAGCACCCTCCTCCAAATCCTTCTTTGCAAGCCTCACTGCCCACTGCCCTGCTCCACTGGCTGCTGAGCAGCTGAGCTGATGGGCACCTGAGATGCTTTTGCCTGTTCCTAGGTGCTCCTTATGAGGTAGAGCATCCTTCCTGTGAGGCTAGCTGGCACCCACAACAGCACCACCACCCTCGACATCCACCCAGAACAGGGCTGGGAGGGTTATCTTGGGTGGCAGGGGAGACTGGGAGGGCAGGGGGCAAACCCCCATCCTTGTTCAGCTGCCGGTGCCAATGCCAGCGCCCTGGTACAGACCTGGCTTGCGCCCCGCCACAGAGCCTCACACAGCAGCAGCAGCCCTGCAGCTCACCATGAGGCTCTTTTGCAGCATGTAGCCCAGGGTGTGCCAGGCCAAAGGAGGCCACCTGGGCACTGCTGAGGCTCCCAGCTGTGGCATGGAGCACGAGCAGGGCTTGGCACAGTCACTTTATGGTAGGACACAAAGAGGGACAGGAGGTGCTGGGAGTCAGGAGGGCACCTCATCATCCCAATTTGCTGGGGGGCAGCCAGGCAGGGGGACACAGCACCTGCAGAGCCGAGGAAGCAGGCTGCTGGCACTGCCTTAAGGCAGGCAAACAGAGAGAGCTGGGAGAGGGACCTGAACCTGAGTGTGCAGGGACACAGCCCAGCCCCACGGGCACCACCGCAGCAGCACTGATGGGCAGTGGGAAGGTCCCCACACTGCCCACAGTTGGCAGTCCCTGTGGCCCTGTCAGGCAGTTGGCAGGGGCCCAAGCTGCCCACAGCTGGCAGCTGCCACGGCCCTGGCTGAGGCATTGACACTCGCACACACCACACACTGGGCACACTGTGGGCCAGGAGAGGAGCAGCGGCAGCAGCCACTGCCGGGGCGGCCCTACCCAGCCGAGCTGCAGACTGCCCCCAGGCTGCTCAGGCTGGGGTCTGGAGTGAGGGGTCTCAGCTGCAGCAGCTCCAGCTACTGAGGGGTGCCAGCCCTGCCCCGTTCTCCTGACCCCAGTTTGGAGCCTGCTGCAGCCTCCTTGGTTTCTGCAGCTTTCCGAGCGGCCTTGGGGCTCACTGCAGCCTTGCGCATGGCCTGGGGGCTTGCCAGTCCCTTCTTCTGGAGCTGAGGGCTGGACTGGGCAGATTTCCTGCCCATGGAGGGGCTCCGGGAGCCCTTGGGCTTGGCTGGCTCCAGCATCTTCAGGCCCAGGATGCTGCAGTAGTGGTTACAGCGGTGAGCGGTCACAAACTGCTCCAGCAGCGAGGGGAAGCAACTTTCCTTCAGCCCCTGGTACCTGCAGCACAGATGGCACAGATGTGCCACCAGGGCAAGGGGCTGAGGATGTCGCCCAGCCGTGCTCACCACCACAGCCCTTTGCCACCCGAGTACTGCAGCTGGGGGCAGCCAGGGCCGCACCCGCCAGCAGCTCAGTGCCACTCACCCTTTCAGGTTGGTGGCGATCCGCACGTTGGTCACCTTCCAGCCCACTCCTGCAAGGAAAGGGAGGCCAACCAGGCCCTGCTCAAAGGACAGACACTGGCACCAAGGGAACTGGGCTCTGTGGCACTTGGGGAAGGGAGCAAGAGAGCAAGGCTGGGAGCTTTCCTCCTTTCACAGCCCAGGAGGTGGCAAGAGGCCAGGGAAATTGGCTGGGAGATGCCTTTACCTTCCATGTCAGTCACGAGGATGTTTCCATTTGTCCACTGGTAGACCCAGTGCTGAAAGGTGCAGCATTTGAGCACGATCTCAGAGGTGCCTCGTGCCACCAAGCTACCATCTTTCTCGGTGGCACAGTATTGCTGGCATGGCATGCCCAGGTCCTCCTCCATGGTGGCGTAGGGGATGTTATTGGCCGGACGGTAGATCAGGTACAAGGGAAGGATCCTGCAGGGGGAGCACAGACACCACCACCACCACCCCCACCCGGTCACCCCAGCTGCTGAGCTCTGCCCTTTGGGATGTGCCCAGCAGCCCTGGGGTGCCCTGGGATATTGTGCTGGGCTGCCACACCATGGTACTCACTCGGGCACCGCTCCAAAGCCAGGGGCAGCTCGAGCCTCAGCAGCGAAGATCTTGCAGTACTCACGGCTGGAGTTCTGCACTTTGCATTCCTGAGGAAGCAAACAGAGCACTCAGAGACCTGCCCCAGCCTCCTCCAGCGTCGCCACAAGGAGAGTCATTCCCTGGGACCACTGCCAGTTGGTCCATGTCCTGGTGGTCAAAGGGCAAGTGGCAGGAATGCTCCCAGGAGCTACGAAAGAAGAGTTGAAGCCAGGAACAACAAAGGGCATTGGCAGTCTCCTGGAAAGCAGCTCAGTCCCTCTGGAGTACTCCCAAAGGGAAAGGAAATGGGATCCTGGGGTGCATCAAGTGTGGGCAGCAGGGCTCAGGAGGTTCTGCTGCCCTTCTGCTCTGCCCTGCTGAGGCCACCCCTGCAATGCTGTGTCCAGGGCTGGGCTGCCCAGTTCCAGAGACAGGGACCTGCTGGACAGAGTCCAGCAGAGGCTGTGAGGATGCTGAAGGGCCTGGAACAGCTCTGCTGTGAGGAAAGGCTGAGAGCCCTGGGGCTGGGTAGTGTGGAGAGGAGAAGGCTGAGAGGGACCTGAGCAGTGGCTGTAAATATCTGAGGGCTGGGGGTCAGGAGGAAGGTGCCAGGCTCTGTGTGCTGGTGCCCAGTAACAGCACAAGGAGCAATGAGTACAAGCTGGAGCCCAGCAGGTTCCACCTGAACAGGAGGAGGAACTTGTTTGGTGTGAGGGTGCTGGAGGCCTGGAGCAGGCTGCCCGGAGAGGTTGTGGAATCTCCTGCTCTGGAGGGATTCTGAACGCCCCTGGATGTGTTGCTGTGTGCACTGCCCTGGGTGCCCCTGCCCTGGCAGGGGTTGGACTGGATGATCTCTGGAGGTCCCTTCCAACCCCTGCCACTCTGTGATTCTATCAAGTGAAGCGGGCAGGGAGCTGGGGACTGTGGTCCAGTGCACTGCTGGGGAGGCTGTCACCTGGATGGTGATGTCATAGTTCTTCTCCACGAGGCTGTTGTCGTTCTTGGTCCCGAAGGCGATGAAGTTGTGCACTTTGATGACGCAGGTGCGGCCGGACTCGAAGAGCGGCTCCAGGCCATAGATGGCTCTGGCGCGGCAGCCCTTCCGCAGGGGCCCGGCGCGCAGCGCGCAGTCCTGGCTCTCCACACGCCCAAACAGCTTGTCCCCCCAGCAGCCCGCCTCGGCCAGCCCCTTGGCGAACACCATGGGCGTCAGCTCGATCTCCTCTCCAACTGCTGGGGGCAAGAGTCGGCGAGGGAGGGCAGCCCGAGGGCCTCCTGTTGCCGCCGCCGCTGCCGCGCCGCCCCTCCCGGGCAGCCCGCAACAGCGCCTGCGGCTCCCCAGCCCCTGACCCTTACCTTCCATGTCCTCCCGTGGCACCAGTCCCGACAGCACTGCAGGGGACAGAGCGCAGAGGTGTCAGGAGCCTGCCCCTGCCCTCCCGTGGTAGGGGCACCTGAACGGGCAGCACCCGGCAGGCAGCGGCAGGCGCACCTCGCTGTTTCGTGGGACATGCAGGGCTGCCCCTCCGCAGCCTGGCACCAAACCCTCTCCACAGGCCAGCCCACAGCTGGCACGCCTGCCAGGCTGCCGAGAGCTCCTCACCTTCTGGGGTTAGCAGGAAGTGGGTGGCGGCGGTGCCGTGCTCGTTGCTGATCACGCAGCGGAAGGCGCCGCAGTCCCCGGGCGATGCCTGCACCACGGCCAAGGCCACCTGGCTCTCGTCGCCAGCGCTGCAAGAAACCGGGGCAGGGCCTCAGCCCAGGGCGAGCTGCCAGGGGTCCGCGGGACCTCGCACAGGATAGGCACCGTGCTGCCCTTTCGGGGACCGGAAGAGGGCTACCGAGGAAGCTGGCCCAAGGGTATCTCAGCTGCTCCCTTGGCACCTCATGTTCACACTCACAGAGATGCCACCTGCCAGGCAGGCCCTGGGGCATCTGCTAGGACTGAGGTACTGGGTGTGGAGGGGCTGGGGCTGAGCTGGCAGAGCTGCAGCTGGTCCCCAGGGCTTCATCTGCTCCAGGTGAGGGCAGACACCACTCACTCCTCTGCCTGCAGCCTGCCCCTCTCCAGCAGACTGCCCAAGCACAAGCTCTGCACAAGAACCCAAGGCCTGTTTCTGCCAGCATGAACCAGCATGGGCACAACAGGCCACAGAGGGAAGAGCTGGCACCACCATCCTGAGACCTGCTGTCAGCTGAAAGCCATGGTCACTCCTGGTCCACGGGGCCCAGCTCAGACATCTGCTGCAAGAGATCGTTTCTGCCCCAGCAATGCCTCTTTCTGCCCCTTCATTAGAGAGAGAACTCAAGGGATGCCCAAGGGCATAGGGCAAATCCTCTCCAATCTGGGAGATGCTCCCACACAAGCTGCCATGGGCTTGGGAACAAGCTGCTGTGCACAACATGCCCAAAGGAACATCTGGGGCACAAGGAGCCATCCAAGCAGGCTCTCCTTGTGCAAGGGTAGTGCAATAGGACAGAGTGGGCACAGCTGGAGCTGCCTTCTTCCTGGTGCTGTTTGCCAGTGGTGGCTGCATGGGAGCACCTGCTTGAGTGCAACCTTCAGGCCCTCCTCACACAGCTGCCACTCTCTCATGTGTCATCTGGGGACCCAGTTTTGCCCTCCATGGAGCTTGTGCTCAACCCATGCTCTGCCAGGGCTCTGCTGCTCAAACTGTCATCCATGGACATCAAAGGGGCACACTCAGCAGCAGGTCCCCATCTAGACAACCCCTCCTGCCCTGCACAGTGAGAAGATCAAGGTCACAGTGTACCATGCCATGCAGCAAGCCTCCCATGCAGCCCTGGCAGAGAGGGCACCTCCACTCCAGGAGGAGGGCAAGGAGCTGAAGCTGAGGTGAGGGCCATGCCTGCAAGCACAGCGGCATGCAGCTGACAGGTTACCTCTTGTGCACTTCTGCTACAGGGCTCTCGTCCTTGTACCATAGCAGCTTGGAATCACTCAGGATGTTGAAGAACTGGCACCACAGTTTCAGGTTTCCTGAGGCGTCGGAGAACTGCTCTGCCCTGATCTTACGAATCACCTGTGGAGCTGGGCACAGGGGCAAAGAGAGCTGTGCTGAGGCCATGCCAGCTGCAGCTCTGGGCACAGGCCAGCTAGCCCTAGCACTGCCATACAGGGCTTTGGTGCTAGCACCACCTCTGCAAGCGCAGCCTGGTGTAACATGCAGGGCTGGGCAGAAATAGTCCCCCTGTGCTTGGCACTGGTAAGGCCACACCTTGTGTACTGGTTTCGGTTTTGGATCCCACACTTCAAGAAGGACACTGAGGGGCTGGAGCAGGGTCAGAGAAGGGGCTGGAGCACAGGGCTGGTGAAGAGTAGCTGAGGGACCTGGGAGTGTTCAGCCTGGAGGAAAGAAGGCTGAAGGAAGACCTTTTGGCTCTCCACAACATCCTCGAAGGAGGTTGGAGCCAGGCAGGGATTGGTCTCTTCTCCCAAGGAGAGGAAATGGCTTCGAATTAGATTGGCCACATGGAACAATTTCTTCCTCAAAAGAGTATTCCAGTCCTGGCCTGGGCTGCCCAGGGCAGTGGTGGAGTCTCCATCCCTGGAGGGGTTTAAATGCGGTGGAGATGTGGTGCTGAGGGCCATGGTTTAGTGGTGCCCTGGCAGTGCTAACAGTTGGACTTGAAGATCTTACAAGATCTCTTCCAGCCAAACCGGTTCTGTGATCTTCTCAATGCAACCTTACCAGGAAGGCTCAGAGCTCCTCTTGGATCACTCTGGTGGCATACAAGTGGTACAGAGTCTTTGCTGTAGGGCTGCAGTGCCCAGTGGGGCTTGGTCAGAGGCAGTTCAGGAGACCACTGCAGAGTGCTGGAGGGAAGGTTCTTCCAGCAGGGCTTTGTCAGGGCTGCCCTTCCTTCTGCAAGAGTGCTGAGCACTGGGAGGGTACTGCCTGGTTCCCAGAAGCACTTCAGCACCAGGATCATACTTCTAATGTGATGCCACAAGGGATCAACTCAGCATTGCCCATGGGAGGTGGAAAGGGAGGGTGCACCTTGATGGTGTCCACTGGACACCTGACCAGTGTGAGGTGTGATAAGGACCAGGACAGAGACCACGAAGAAGAGGGCTCTGTCCTTCCTTGCACAGGGCTGTGCAGGCTGTGGGCACAGCCAGTCCCAGCACTGCTGTCTCTTGTGTTTCTCCACCCTCCCTGTGCCAGGGCAGTTCTGGTGCTACAGCTGAAGGGCAGTGATAAGCACCCTGCAGAGGCACAGGGCTCTGGTCGCCCCAGATGACTCTCACCTGCCTAGCTGGGCAGGCTTCCTTGGAAGGCAGCAACGAAAGAGGCCTCCTGGGGACCACCTCTGCCCCTACCTTTCAATGGGTTATTGGCCTGCCTGGGCTCTGTCGGCTTTGTCTCTGGCTTGGCGTCCTCGGGGACCTGCTGATCACCACTGCTGTCAGCTGCGGGTTCCTCGTACAGCTTGGGCACCTCCAGCATGTCCATCTTCCTGGTGGGGGCTGCCAGGCACGGCTCTGCGGGTGGGGACGAGGTCGGGGCCGTGCCCTTTCCGGGGTGCCCTGGGGAAGCAGCAGGACTCCCCTCAAGGCAGGGGCCCTGCGGGGCTGCCTGTCCCTCCTGCCCACCCGGCGCGGCTCTGGGCAGGAAGATCTTGCGCCGGGCGCCGGATGCCAGCTCTTCTGGTGTGGCACAGGGCAGCACTGCCACAGAGCCAGTGGGTCTCTCCTCAGAGCTCCCCGTGGGCAGAGGGCAGGTGACGTGGGCAGGCTGCCCGGCTCCCTCCGCCGGCACACCTCCCACCACTATGGAGGGCACGGACAGCTGGGACGGCCCCTCCGCCTCGGCAGCCGCCCGGGGCCGTCTCTTCGGCGGCACAGGCCTGGCGGCCAGCAGCTCGGTGTTGGTGCGCAGCTCCTGGTCGATGATGCCGGTGATGCGGCGGGAGGTGCGTGGCGTGAGCTGCAGGCGCTCGGCCGAGCGGAAGAGCTGCTCATCCTGTGCTTTGGCCAGCACCCGCCGCGACGTGCGTGGGCTCAGCCCCGCAATGCCCATCTCCGGCAGCAGGGCTGCCTCTGCACCGGGCTGCTCCTGGGCACTACCCTCGGGCTCCTCTTTGGCGGCATCCTTGCTGCCGTCCGACATCTTCAAAAGCAGCAGCAGATAGTTCTTCAAGGAGGAAACGAGGTTCTTGTGCTGCATCTTCTCCTCCAAAGACACCTCCTCAGGTGTTCTGGGGCTAGGCAGGACCAGTGGCACTTGTGTCTGAACCTCAGCACCTCCCTCCAAAGTGTCTGAAGGTGCTGCTGATTTCTGGTGTGGGGCCATGGCTGTTTGCTCCTCTCCTTCCTCCTCCGGAGGTCCTGCAAGCACTGCTTTGGCACTCTCCTCCCACTGCATGCTGGCTGAGAACTCCTTCTGCGGGGCTGATCCACAAAACTCCTCCTGTGGGGCTGATCCATAAAGCTTCTCCTGTGGGGCTGCCTCACCTGCTTTTTTGATGGCTGCTTCTCTGGAGGCAGGAGGCAGGCTCTGGGCTGCAGCTGGGTGCTCTCTTGCTGAGGCCTCCATGCCCGGGGCACTGTGAGCTGCAGGCGATGCCCCCTGAGCTGCAGTCATCCCTGCTGCAGGGGCAGGAGCTGACTCTTCTTCGGCAAGCTGAACTGAGTCAGGAGCTGACCTTTGGGTCTCCTGATGTCCCAGAGGTGCCCCTCCTGCCTCCCTGTTCACAACCCCAGGAGGGGGCTCTGCTGCACTGCTCCCCCTTGCCCCTGCGCCACGATGGCTCCTAGCCAGCTCTGCTCCTGCCTCTTCGCTCTCCCCATTCTTGACTGATGTCTGATGTCTGATTTGCTCCAGAGGAGTCTTTTCTCCAGGTCCTAGAGGACTCAGTTTCTTTGGCAATGGCTCTTCCTCACCTTGGCTTTTGTCTTTTTGATTTAGCAGTCCTTGTTGGGTCTCTCTGCCCTTAAGAGCATGGGAATGTCCTTCTGTCTGCTTCCTAGAGGGAGGGTGCTGCTTGCTGGACGGCCCATGGTTTGCAGAAGGTGCCGGTGGCTTTGGTGGCTCCCGGGGTCTCAGCCGAGGATTTGTCCTTCTGGCAGCCCCTGTGGTGTCCTGGCAGACAGGCAACTCTTTCCTGGGCTCCTCTGACCTGCTAGCTTGCTGCTTGGTCTCTGCAGCTGGCACAGACACTGCATGTTGTAAGTCACTAGCAGACTGTCCCCCTGCTGCTGAAACCTGGGCACAAAAGAAAATGGATAATCAGCATCGTTTGTCTGCCTGGGTCTGCTCAGGGGCTCTTGTGATCCTTCTGCACTGCCCAACCTCTGCTGCAATCTGAAGCATCAACCTGCAGTCGCTGATACTCACACAGGGTGCCAAAGCAGTGAGTGCCTCAACCCCTGACATGCTGCACAGAATGGTTTTAATTCTCATCATCTCAAACTCTTCAGTGCCTTGGCTGTGCACTGGAGGAGATCTGCCTCTAGAACCTTCCCTAGAGTCAGAGTCATTTGAATGGAGAAGCCCTTTCAGAACCTCTAACTCTGCCAAGGCCGGGGCTAAGTCATGGCCCTCAGCACCACAGCTCTGGCTCCTGGAAACACCTCCAGGGATGGGCATTCAGCCACGTGCGGGGACAGCTTATGCCAGAGCCTGAGAGCCCTTGGAGTGAAGATGTTTTTTCTTATGTCCAGTCTAACTCTACCCTGCCACAACTCCAGGGCAGTTCCTCTCCTAGGCAGAAGAGCCCAACCCCAGCTCACTGCAGCCTCCTGTCAGGGAGCTGTAGAGAGCAATGAGCTCTGCCCTCAGCCTCCTCTTCTCCATACCAACCCCCCAGCTCCTCCAGGTGCTCCTCTCCAGCTCTCTTTTCCAGACCCTGCCCCAGCTTTGTTGCCTTTCTCTGGACCTGCTCCACTTTCTTGGAGTGAGTGGGCCAAAACTGAACCCAGCACTCAGATTGTAGCTTCAGCAGTGCCCAGCACAGGGGCACAATCCCTGCCCTGCACACATTGGCCACAATTCAGTGTCCTCTGACATGAAGCCTTCCCAAGGAGCTCAGAGTTCCCCTTTTCACCAGCTGTTGCCAAGACCTTGTATCATTTCCTTCCTCTTTTTTAAGCTCCATGCTTCCCCTCAGCCATACCTGCAGCTCCTCTGAGACAGGGCCACGGGCATGTCACACACTGCCTCCATGAAGCTGCCCCTGCTGCTATCTGCACTGTTCCACCACCCAGAGTCTTGCTTATGGTCACAGTGGTCAGGGGGATTTGGAAACTTTCCAGAGAATGAGACTCCACAGCCTCTCTGGGCAGCCTGCTCCAGGCCTCCAGTACCCTCATACCAAAGCAGTTCCACCTACTGAGATGGAGCCTTCTGGCTTCCAGTTTGTGCTCGTTGTCCTGGCATTGGGCACCACTGACAAGAGCCCAGCCCCATCCTCTTGCCCGCCATTGCTTAGATCCCCTCTGGGGCTGCTCTCCTGCAGGTTCTCAGCCTCAGGGCTCTCAGCCTTTGCTCCTCACAGAGCTGCTCCAGGCCTCTCAGCAGCTTTCCAGCTTCCCCTGGACTCTCTGCAGCTGTTCCCTGCCCCTCTTGAACTCGATACTCCAGATGTGGCCTGACTAGAGCAGAGCAGATTCGGAGAACCTCCATCGACCACACTCTTCTGACTGCACCCCACGAGCCCATTGGTGTTCTTAGCCATGAGCAGCACAGTGCCCAAGGAGGCTGGAGATAGACCAGGGTTGGTGGTTCACGATAAAGGCACAATGGTGGTGGTCAGTGGGGACCTGTGTTGGCTGCAGAGGGCTTGGGGGAATTTTGGTTATCATTGGTGCACTGACTCAAGGTCAGCCAGAAAAGCTCTCTGGTAGCTCCTCAGGAAAGCCTCTGTCCTTAGGCAGCTGCAGAAGACTCAGAGCAGGGCATGGCAAAGAAAAGCGACCAGGTTGCCACAGCTGGGCAGCAGCCATCACCACGGACACCCTCTCTGCCCTGCTGCACGAGGATCTTCAGAGCCTGGCTGCAGGTCTGGCTCCTTGCAAGGCTCTGCTGCCACGGCTTAAATCCAGCTCAAAGGAGAAGTCCTGAGCCTGCCGGCACAGCTATGTCCCAAGGCCTGGAAAAGTGCTTCTGCCACCCTGCCTGCTTTAAAACAAAGGCTAAAGGAGAAAAAGAAGCAACTGCGGTCCTGGGCAGGGAAAATACCCTCGGGTGTCCTGGGGAGGGAAAACATCCTCAAAATGGGAGTCAGTTCTGAAAGGCTTTACAATAACTTAGCCACACAAGAGCCTGAGCACTTAGCCGAACATCAGCAGCTGCTGAAGCATTCGAATGCAAATCAAAGCATCCCCCGCTCAAAGGCACACCGCAGACAAGCTGCAGCTTCCCCTCCGAGATTTTTGAAGAGGAAGAGCTCTTGATGCATGTCAAAGGCTCGTGAATGACAGCCTGAGCCTGGCTGCTATGTACCAACACCTCCCACCCTCCCTAAGAGCAAGGGGAGGAGAAAACAGTGAGCAGAGAGGGAGAAAAGAAAGAGCAGAGAGGGGCAGAAAACAAATTGCTCTGCCTTGCCCAGCGCTGTGATGCTGGGGGACAGGTTAAGGGTGGGCTCAGCACACTGCACTCTGTGAGTGAGGTCCCCTGCGAGTGAGTGAGGCTCCTGCCTATGGCTGAAGAACTCCAGAAGAGAAAAGGCTTTTCTGTCACTGCAGCACCTGGCAGCCACACGTCCTGTGTCACAGAATCGCAGAATGGGCTGGGCTGGGACCCCCAAGATCAGCCAGCTCCAACCCCCTGCCATGGGCAGGGACACCTCCCACCGGCCCAGGTTGCTCAAGGCACTCCTAGAATGAGTTGGCTTGGAAGGGACCTTGAAGATCATTTGGCTTTGCCTGAGGCAGGGGGCTTGGAACTAGATGGTCTTCAAGGTCCCTTCGGGCTTGGAGCTAGATGATCTTCAACTCTCTCAGCCTGGATGTTCTCACAGAATGCCAGAGGCTGGAGGGGACACCAAAGGATCACTGAGTCCAACTCCTCTGCCAGACCAGGATCACCCAGGGCAGGGCACACAGGAGTACATCCAGGGGAGCCTTGAAGGAGACTCCACAATCTCTCTGTGCAGCCTGCTCCAGGCTTCCAGCACCCTGACACCAAAGAACTTTCTCCTCACGTTCAGCTGGAAGGTCCTGGGCTCCACTTTGTACCCATGTTCCCTGTCTTGTCACTGTGCACACAGTGCCTGGCACCTTCCTCCTGACCCCCAGCCCTCAGATATTTACAGACACTGCTCAGGTCCCTCTCAGCCTTCTCCTCTCCACACTACCGAGCCCCATAGCTCTCAGCAGGGGTCATGCAAGAAGAAAAGGAGCCTTGGCAGCCCCTGCAAAGTGCTTCAGGTTGGGTGACAAAAATAGAAGTTGACTAAAAGATGTGGTGATGAGGGTCAGGAGCAGGTGCTGTGTCCTGGCACTGCATTGCCACCACAATGAGTCTTCAACAGTTTTTCCACCAGGGAAGAGCCAAAAAGCAGCCTGGGTGTGATCTACTGTATTGCTGTTGCACTGTAAACAAGCCCCGGGGCCCTGCCCCAGCTCCTAGCTCCCTACACCTGGCAGGATCTGCCCTTCTGCGTGGGGGCTCCTTCAGCTTGGGCTGGAGCTGAGGCTTAGCTGCTGCACTGATGTCACCACTGTCACATCCACCCCTCACTATAAATAGGCACTGAGCTGCCAGCTCCACTGATTTGGAAACATCTCCCATGAGGTCAGGCTGCTGCTAACCCAGCAGAGCTCAGGCGGTGCCCCAGCAGGGACCAGCTGCTGCGTGTAGGGCCCTGGCTTCAGCTCTCCTCACCACTGCAGGCTGGGGCATGGGGTGGAAGCTCTGCTGTCTGGGCACACCAAGCCCTTGCTCCTGGGTGCTTTTGCCAGTGGAGACCTAGGAACCCTCAACAGCAGATCCTGTGAGGTACACACAGCACCCAGGGCTGGTGCCACAGCCACAGAATCGATCACAGAATGGCTCAGGTTGGAAGGGACCTCAGAGATCTTCTGCCCCAAGCTCCTGCCATGGGCAGGGACACCTCTCAGCTAGACTTGGCTGCTCTAGGCCTCATCCAGCCACACAGGCTGAAGGTTTGCTCTGTGCCGTGGGACCACACAAAATAATCACAGAATCACACAACAGATCTGTCAGAAAGAGCCCTCCAGGCTCAGCCAGTCCCAGCCTCCACCCAGCACTGCTGGGGCACCACTGAACCCTGGCCCTAAGTGCCAGCTCACAGCAGCTGAACACCTCCGGGGACTGCAGCACTGCCCTGGGCAGCCTGTGCCAGCATCTGAGAACCCTTCCAGTGCAGAAACACTTCCTGAACCCCAGCCTGAGCCTCCCCTGGGGCACCTTGGAGCCATTTCCTCTGTCCCTGTCCTTTGGCACCAAGCAGCAGAGGCTGCCCCCTCCTCACTGCCACCTCCCTGCAGGGAGCTCTGCCCCCAGCCTCCTGTGTTCCACCTGCACACCCCCAGCTCCCTCAGCCTCTCCTCACAGCCCAGCTGCTCCAGGCCCTTCTCCAGCCTCAGTGCCCCGCTCTGGACCTGCTCCAGCCCCTCAATGTCCTTCCTGCAGTGAGGGGCCCAGAGCTGAACACAGCACTTGAAGTGTGGCCTCCCCAGAAGGAAAAGGCATCCTGGAAGAGCATTAGGACCTTGCCTGGTTGTGTAGGGACAAGGTCGGGAAGGCCAAGGTGTAGCTGAACTGAACTTGGTAAGAATGTAACAAAACCCAAGAAAAACAAGAAGGGTTCTGCAGGGCCCTGAAACAGCAAAGGAAGGGTGAAGAAAGTCCCCTGAGGAGCAGCAGTGGGGGACTAGGAACAGAGCAGGAGAAGGCTGAGGTTCTCCACAGCTTTCTGGCAACCCTCTGCTCATGGCTCTCGTAGTGAGGGCCTAGAGGATGGGGACCAGGGAGACAAAGTCCTCCCACAGTAAGTGCAGACAGTGGGGAGAAAGCACATGAGCAACACAGAGACAAGTCCACAGGATCTGAGGAGATAGCCCTGGGCAACCTGCTCTAGTTGGGGACGTCCCTGCTGACTGTGCAGGGGCTTGGACTGGATGACCTTTGGAGGTCCCTTCCCACCCAGGCCATTCTGTTACTCTGTGCATCCCAGAGGCCTGGGGCAGGTAACTGATAGAGCTGCCAAGCCACTCTCCATGATACCCAAACAGCCCTGGCAGTCAGCTGCAGGAAACATTGCACCCATTGTTAAGCAGGGCACAAAGAAGCCTGGCAGCCCCACTTCTGACCTGCCAGCCTCACCTCCCCGCCTGGGCAGATCACAGAGCTGCCACGCTAAGGCACATGGAGGGCAGAGAGGTGACTCAGGACAGCCAGCAGAGCTTTCCTGAGGGCAAATCCTGCCTGACCTACCTGGTGGCCTACAAGGGAGTGACTCTGCAGTGAACAAGGGACAGCCTCTGGGTGTGACCTCTCTGGACTGCTGCAAGGCCTTTGCCACAGTCCCCACAACATCCTGCTGGCCAAGTTGGAGAGATGTGGATTTGCTGGGTGCATTGTTCAGTGGGTAGGGAATTGGCTGGATGGTGGCATCCAGCCAGTTGGTGCTCAGTGGCTCCAAGCCCAGCTGGAGATCAGTGAGCAGTGGTGTCCCTCACGGCTACCTGCCGGGACCAGTGCTGTTTAATGAGTGTGAGGGAGACCTCAGCACAGCAAGGACATAGAGCTGATGGAGAGGGGCCAGAGGAGGCTGTGAAGATGATCAGGGGATTGGAGCAGCTCTGCTATGAGGACAGGCTGAGGGAGCTGGGGGTGTTCAGCCTGGAGAAGAGAAGGCTCCAGGCAGACCTTAGAGCCGCCTGCCAGTCCCTGAAGGGGCTCCAAGCAGGCTGCAGAGGGACTGTGCCCAAAGGCCTGCAGGGACAGCAGCAGGGGCAATGGTTTGAAATGAGAGCAGAGCAGACTGAGATTGGATGTGAGGAACAAGTTCTGCAGCAGGAGGCTGCTGGAACACAACCACAGGTTGCCCAGGGAGGTGGCTGAGGCCCCATGCCTGGAGATGTTTAAGGTGAGGCTGGACGTGGCTTTGGGCAAGCTGCTCTGGTAGAGGATGTCCCTGCTGGGTGCAGGAGTTGGACTGGATGAGCTTTGGAGGTCTCTTCTGACCCAGCCCATTCCATGGCTCTATGACTCCACCCAGGCTGCTCTGCCCAGTTACCTCTGCACTGTTTGCTCTGCTTGTCTCTGGCTCATGTCCGCGGTGCTGGCCTCTGCGTCCCCGGGGTGGCACAGGTGCTGCCTGCACCATGTCTGAGGTTTGTGCCACATCCTCTGGCTGCCCGCTTGCTGCCATGGGCTGCAGGACAGGCTCGCTCACAGCCTCTTCCCTGGCTGCCTCCTCCTGCTGCTGCCCTGCCGCCGCCTGCCCTTGCTTATCAAGGAACATCTCCCTCAGGGAGAAGCGCAGGGCACCCTTGCCCGTGCTACCCTGCCCCGCCGCCTGCCCGGGCTCCTTGGCCTTTGTGCCGCTCTCCACTTCTGGCTCACTGCCTGCCCTCAGCCTGGCGCTCCTGCGGGAGGCACCTGGAGGGGCAAACCTGGGGTTGGGCACGGGGGGAGCTCTCTCCCTCCCGTTGTCTTCTTGCACGGAAGCTTCCTGCTGCACTGCTGGAGCAGCCTCCACCTTCTTCTTCTTCTTAGCTGCAGAGTCCTTGGCCGCAGGCTGGGCGGCCAAGCCCTCCACCGTCTCGTACATGTACTTGAGGAAGCTGTGCCCACTCTCCTCCACGCTCTCCAGAGAGGCATCGCCATTGGCAGTCACCTCCGCCTCCAGAGGTGCCACCAGCTTGCTCGCAAAGCCTGTCCTCAGGCGGCCTGGCTGCTCCTTCAGCTCAGCCATGTCCTCCTGCAGCCTGGACTCGGAATCGGCCACGTGCACCTTCGCTGCCTCCTCCTTCTCCCAGGCAGAGGTTCCCAACTGGGTGCTCAGGTCCCGGTCCAGCCTCCGCTTCCTCTGCAGCCGATCGGGGCTCATTCCCTGCAGCCTCTCCACCTCCACATTCTCCTTCCCTCGCTTCTTGCCCTCTTCTATCTCTCGCAGCTTTTCTTCTGCCTTCCTCTTGATTTTGTCAAACCACCTCTGGTGGATTCTGAACTCTGTCATGGTGCCCACCTCCAGCACACCAGAGCAGGACACGATGCCTTTGGTGTTTCTGGCTGAGGCCTGGTAAATGCCTGCATCTTCTTCTCGGCACCTGGAAACCAAAAACTCTGTGTGAGACCTGCCCAGCCTCCCCTGGCATGGCTGCTGGGTACACAGCACCCACACTCTGTCACTTCTGCCTCTAGAGGGGCCAGGACCAGAGAATTATGGAATGGCCCAGGTTAGAAAGCACCTCAGACACCATCTACTCTAACCCCCCTGACAGGGGCAGGGACACCTCCCACCAGCCCAGGTTGCTCAAGACACTTCTAGAATGAGTTGGGTTGGAAGAGACCTTGAAGATCATCTAGTTCCAGGCCTTTTGCAATGGGCAAAGCCATGGGCTTGGAACTAGATAATCTTCAATCTTCCACCAGCCCAAGTTGCTCAAGGCTTCATCCAACCTGGCCTTCAGCACCTCCAGGGAGGGGACATCCACAGCCTCCCTTGGCAACCTGTGCCAGTGTCTCCCTACTCTCAAGGATTTCCTCCTCATCTCCAGTGATGGATCTCACACTACTGAGATCGGGGACCTACCAAAGGGGTGAAATGAAGGGGAAAGGACAGCAGGGGACATGGCTGTGGTGAGCAGCTCAGTGCTGGCAGACAGCTCGTCCCTCACTAAGTGCCACCCGTGTCCAGCCTCTCCACTCACTTATAGAGCTGCAGAGTGTGGCAGTTGCCGTGGCGGAAGATCTGGTACTTGGGCAGGCCGCAGTAGCGATCCATCTCCTCATCATCCTTGTACCACGTCACCTCCGGCTGCGGGTACCCTGCAGGAACACAGAATGGTTGGGACCTCCACAGGGCTCATCCAGCCCAACCCCTGCACTCAGCAGGGGCATCCTCCACCACAGCAGGTTATTCACAGCCTCACCTTGAACATCTCCAGGCATGGGGCATCAGCCACCTCCCTGGGCAACCTATGGCTGTGTTCCAGCAGCCTTCTGGGGCAGAACTTGTTCCTCACATCCAATCTCAATCTGCTCTGCTCTCACTTCAAATCATTGCCCCTGCTGCTGTCCCTGCAGGCCTTTGGGCACAGTTCCTCTGCAGCCTGCTAGTAGCCCCTTCAGGGACTGGCAGGCAGCTCTGAGGTCTGCCTGGAGCCTTCTCTTCTTTGGGCTGAACACCCCCAGCTGCTTCAGCCTGTCCTCACAGCAGAGCTGCTCTAGCCTCTGGTAATTTCCATGTCCCTCTTCTGGATCTCTCCCTCAAGTCCATGCCCTTCCTGTGCTGAGGGTTCCAGGAGCACACCAATCCTGCTCCTGGGAACAAAGTACCCCTCAGTGTCCCTGGCAGCAGTGAGCTCTGGGCTGCCAGCAGCCCCAAGATGACGCAGGACTGGAAGCACTGTTGAGTGGAAACCTGAAGGCTTATCTGAGGCTTTTTTCACTCCTGAGCACAGAGCTATTTTTGAGAAGAAAATCCCAGCACCTCATTCCTGAGCAGAGGGAAGGGATCACACGACTGACTCCTGGGAGCACTCCGCCCCTGGGATCAGAGGAGGCTGCTTCTGGGCAGGCTGTGCTTAGGAAGCAGGCACTGGCCTGGCTCCCAGCTCCAGCCTCTTGCTGCTGCCTGTAAGCTGATCCTAAAGTTTCCATCAAACAGGAACAACCTTGATTGCATCACAGCCAGCTCGGTGTCCTACAAATGTCACTTGACAACAGATGTCACCTGCCTTTTCAGTCCAATGACATCATGATGCGTGTGACTGGCTGGTGAGCGACACTGGGCACGGCGCCACCTTCCCTGAGCCCTGTGAGAGCCCCACACGGACCAGTGGGAGCACAGCCCTCATCTCCCACCCACAGCAGCTCTGGCCCACAGGAACAGCAGCTTTCAGAGGTAAACTGCCCCAGCCAGCAGGCAGCCTTGGTTCTGGGGCTTCACATGGAGCTCCTGACACAGCCAAGTTGACCCTAAGGGCATGGGAGAGAAGGTTCAGTGATCATCACTGAAGTCCATATACACAACAGTTGTTTGAGGCCCCAAGCAAATAACCAAAGCTTATCTCTTGCACATACCCTGCTGCCTTCCCCTGCTGCTGAAGTCAGCTTCAGCACACTGCTCACTTCCACCAGTCCCCACAGATCACCCCATGAGCCACCATCACCCCACAAATGCAGCAGAGGGTCAACTTTCATGGACACCCTGGCATGGGGCCAGCAAGGGCTATCCAGGAATATCCACTGTCCAGCCTTGATGGCTCTGAAGCAGAGAGAAGGCAGGACAGGGCACTACCTACCTCTCCTGGGTACTTTCCAGCTGCCAGCCCACAGGTATCAGGGCTGACCAGGTCTGTTTGAATCTCCAGGGTGCACCAGCACTATCTCCTCCTGGAAGCAGCCACAGACACTGGCAGCCTGTAGCCACATCTGAGCCTAGCTTACACTGCTCCCAGGAAGGGCCCACAGCAGGAGCAAAGGAGCAGCAGTAAAGACTCCTTGGCAGGATCCCCTCTGGGTCCGGCCAACTCAAAATGCCTTTGCCCAGAGAAGCAACAGAGCCACATCTCCTTGTGCACTGCACCGCCACAGCCTGCTCTTCTGGTGCCCTGCCTGACCCCAGCCTGGGCTGCCTGGACTCTCCAGTGTCCTCTGAGCCCACTGAAATCAGTCAGGGTTGGTGGGCACAGCCTCAGAAAAGTTTTCCTCTTCTGCTCTCCCCCATGAACGGCAGCCAGTCCCACAGCCTTCACACTCTGGGCTCCTTTCTGCACTGCCCCTGGCACCATCCTCATTGCCCCCACACCTCTTGCACCCTTTGCTCCCCCTTAGCAGCTTTGGTCTTCTGCTGGTTAGTTCCTCCTTACTCTTCTGTAGGATGCCAAGTCATGATTTCCTCATGAAGCCCTTCCTGCAAGGCCCTTTGGTCCTGTCTCACCATGAGCTGCTCTTTGCTGCTGCTCTGCCTGTCCAAACTGGTTTCTAGAAGTGCGAAGCCCTCAGACAGAATCACGGAATGCAGGGGTCAGAAGGGACCTCTGGAGATCACCGACTCCAACCCCTCTGCCAGAGCAGGATCACCCAGGGCAGGTCACACAGGAACACATCTAGGGGGGTTTAGGAAGGCTGCCAGAGCAGACAGGGCTGGAGATGGCTGTGGAGATGGCTGAGGCTGACTTTAATGAGCCCTAGTCTGCTAACTGGAGGAGGCCACGAATCCCAGTGATGAGATCAACAGATCTCAATGCTGCTGCTTACATCTTCCATAAATGCCAGCTGATGACTCACTTGGCAGCAGGCACCTGGGATGCAGGAGCCTTTGGTGGCTCCTTTCTGTGCCAGAGCTGAGGAACATCCCAGCTGTTTTCATTCACACCTCACACTCTGCCTGGAGCTTTGTCCTGCAGGCAGGCTCTGCAGGAGTCCCCCACGTTCCCAGGCAGGTTGTCCTCAGGCCCAGTGAGCAGCAGGCACAGCAGCTGGCCCTGGGCACTGCCCCCGTGCCCCCTGACAGCCATCCCACACCGTGCCCCTTCCGTGCCCTTGCCACTGATTCCCATTCGGCTGGCAGCTGCCAGGCAGCACCGTGCCCCTGCCTCAGCCCAGACTCCTCTCACCTGCAGCACTCCTGCCCTGCTCCCTGCCAGTGCAGGAAAGAAGGGCCTGGCCTTTGCCAGCCTGCTGCAGGCGAAGGGAGCCACCTGGCCCCAGCTCCCCCACAGCAGCGGTGGCCCCAGTGGCTCGCCAGGGGCTGCAGCCAGAGCCGGGAAGGAGCTGCAGCAATGCCTGCGCAGGAGGAAGCTCCCCAGCGTGCCCTATACTCTGCTGCGGAGGGCAGCAGCTGCTGACAGTGCAGACTGCCAGGCACACCAGTTCCATCACCCCACAGCATCCATGGCTGACCCAGCTGCCACTGCCCTCTGTGCTCAGAGCTCAAAGCACCCAAAGCAGCGCAGCCAGAGAGGAAGAGAGGGCATCCTGCCCCTCTGCTCTGCTCAGACCTCACCTGCCCTGCTGTGCCCAGCTCTGGTGCCCTCCACACAAAAGAGACAAGGGCCTGACAGAGTGGGTCCAGAGGAGGTCATGGAGATGATGAAAGGCTGAAGAAGCTCCCCTGTGGGAACAGGCTGGGAGATTTGGGGCTGTTCAGCCTGGAGAAAAGAAGGCTCCAGAGAGACCTCAGAGCAGCCTTCCAGTACTAGAAGGGGACCTACAGAAAGGCTGGGGAGGGACTGTCAGCACTCGTGGAAGCCTCCTTGTCTACGAGGTTTGGGCAGGTTGAAATCCATAAAGCCAGGAAGGAGGAGGTCTTGCCGTGACTTCTGCACCACAAACTGGAGCAACTGAAAGGTCACCACAGCACTCAAGGCTTCTCAGGCTTTACAGCTTTGGGAGAAGGAATATCTGACCTAAACCTGGTCAGCTCCATGGCAAACAACTGCCTTGCGCACAGCAGTGCCCTGTCTCCTGCAGTGCTGCCTACCCTGCTGGAGCAACTGCGGAAAGACACCCTGCTGGGCTGGAAGTGGTGCAGCGCAGACCTGCCCTGCTCCCAGGAGCACCAGCACCATGGGGCACCAACTGCTGGACCTACTGCAGGCATTGGGAGGGTGAGTAGACCAAAGCAGAGCTGCTCCAGCCCTGGGATCACCTCTGTGCCCTCCTCTGGCCTCACCGCAGCAGCTCTGTGTCCTTTTTGTGCTGGGGACAGCAGCACTGGAGGCAGGATTGGAGGTGAGGTCTGAGCAGAGCAGAGCCAAGGGGCTCATTCCCCTCTCCTGCCCTGCTGCCCACACTGCTCTGGCTGCAGCCCAGCACTTGGCTGCCTGCTGGGCTGCAGGAGGACACTGCTGGCTCCTGGGGAGCTGCTCAGCACCCAGCACCCCCAAGGCTCTTTCTTCAGGGCTGCTCTCACCTCACTGCACCCAGCCTGGACTTGTGCCTGGGCTTGGCCTGACCCAGCTGCAGCACCTTGCCCTGGGACTTGCTGAATCTCCTGCAGCTGGCACTGGCCACTTCTGAAGCCTGTCAAGACCCTTCTGGATGCCATCCCTGCCCTCCAGTGAGTCCATGGCACCACACAGCTTGGCACCACGAGCAAACCTGCTGAGAGTGCCTCAGTGCCACTGCCATGTCTGTGACAAAGATGTTAAAGGTACTGGACCCAGGACAAACCTCTGTGGAACTCCACTTGTCACTGATCTCCACCTGGACATGGAGCCACTTATCACAGATCTCTGACTGCAACCATGTGGCCACGTCCTTATGCTCCCAAGAGCCCCAAACCCTCTCGCTGGGAAGGAGCTGCCCAGGGTAGTTGTTGGTGCAGAGAAGCAAGGTGTGCCCTACTCTGTGAGGAGCTATGACTAGAAAGGTTCTTGTTGCCTTTTCCACTGCTCTCAGAGAACAAAGGGTGGACTCATTTTGTCTGAAAAAAGAAAACAGGTCACAACTGATGCAGGAGTTGACCCAAAACGATCAAATCAGACATGGCAGGGACACCACCAGCAGGCAGAACCAGGCAAAATGGGGTTTGTGCAGCCAATCAGGAGCATCAGGAAGTTTGCCTCCGCCTGCATCACGCAGCACACTCTGGAGATTGCCTCTTCCAACACTGGTGTCTGGCTGCCTGCCTAGGACATGGCCAGAAGGTCCCTGCTGCTCTCCTGCAGCTCTCATTATGGCCAAGAAGCAGTAAAAAAAGGTTGGGGTGTTACTGTAGGTCTTGTGTTTGTAGCTCGAGTCAAAAGAGGAGCAGCTGAGAGCCTGCCCTTTGCCAGTCTGTGAGCCGAAGTGTCCCTGAGCCCAGGCACAGCAGTGGGACTCAGCTGGTTCCCCTCTGGTCAGCAGAAAGGGGTGCACCTGGCACTTCCTTCCTCCCCATCTGTGAATGCAAACATCCTGGCAGGGATGAGCCCTGCCCTACAGAGCAGACCTGCTGGAGGACACCTACAGAGGACACTGCTGGAGAGCTGTGACCAGTGGTGTCCCCCAGGGATCAGTGCTGGGGCCAGTCCTGGTCAACATCTTCATCAATGCCACTGATGAGGGCATAGACAGACAGAGTCTGCTCAGCAAGTTTGCTGACGAACCAAGCTGGGAGGCTTGGCTGAGACAGCTGCAGGCTGTGCTGCCATCCAGAGAGCCCTGGGCAGACTGAGAGCTGGGCGCAGAGGAACCAGATGAAGTTCAACAAGGACAGGTGCAGAGTCCTGCATCTGGGCAGGAATAACAAACAGGCTGGGAGGTGACTGCTGGAGAGCAGCCCTGTGGAGAGGGACCTGGGGGTCCTGGTGGCTAACAAGTTACCCATGGCACAGCAGTGTACCCTGGTGGCCAAGAAGGCCAATGGGATCCTGGGGTGTATCAGGAGGAGTGTGTCCAGCAGATCAAGGGAGGTTCTCCTCCCCCTCTACTCTGCCCTGGTGAGACCTCATCTTGAATACTGTGTTCAGTTTTGGGCTCCCCAGTTGAACAAGGACAGGGATCTGCTGGAGAGAGTCCAGTGGAGGGCTAAGAGGATGATGAAGGGACTGGAGGGCATAGCTGATGAGGAGAGGCTGAGGGACCTGGGGCTGTTTAGTCTGGGAAAGAGAAGACTGAGAGGGGATTTGATGAATGTTTATAAGTATCTGAAGGCTGCCAGGAGCAGGGGACAGGCTCTGCTCACTGCTTCCTGGATTACCTGGGTGTAAGTTGCAGCAAAAGAGGTTCTGCCTCAACACAAGGGGGAACTTCTTTACTGTAAGGGTCACAGAGCACTGGAATAGGCTCCTCAGAGAGGCTGTGGGGTCTCCTTCTATGGTAACTTTCCAGGCCTGTCTGGATGTGGGCGTCACACATGCAGGGCGCTTCCCACCCTGCCATCCATCTGCTAGTCTCACGGTGACCCAGAGCTCAGCTGCACAAATGCTCCTTGCCTCAGCAGAGCCTTTGTGGAGAAAATGTCATCACCTGGGCTCTGGTAGAGATAAAGTTTGTTGAAGGGAACCATCAGCTTCAAGGTGAAGCTGGCGAAGATTTAACTCAGTGAGAGGAGCCAGATCGAAGCACTTCAAAAGAGGCAAGAAACTACAGGATGGCAGGGGCTGGGAGGGACCTCCAGGGATCATTCAGTGCCAGAGCAGGAGCACCCCAGGGCAGGGCATACAGAAGCACATTCAAGTAGGTTTGGAATCCCTGCAGAGCAGGAGACTCCACAACCTCTCTGGGCAGTGTGGTCCAGGCCTGCAGCACCCTCACAGGGAAGAAGTTCTCCCTGCTGTTCCTGTGGCACCTACTCTGCTCCAGCTGGCACCCAGTGCCCCTTGTGCTGCCCTTGGCCACCCTGAGCAGAGCCTGGCTAGGTCCCTGCACATCTTCAGCACAGCACTGAGGGCAGCCCTCAGGCTCCTCTGCTGCCAGCTCCCAGCCCCAGCTGCCTCAGCGTGGCCTCACAGGAGATGGTCACTGCCTGCAGCAGCTTTGGCTCTGGGCTGGGCTCTCCCGCTGAGGTCCTTCTTGAGCTGAGTGGCCCAGAACTGGACACAGTATTCCAGATGTGGCCTCAGCAGGGCAGAGCAGAGGGACAGGAGAACCTCTCTGGGCCTTCTAACTACAGCCCTTCTAATGCACCCCAGGACGCTCTTGGCTGTTGGCCACAAGGGCACATTGCTGCCTCATGGGCATCCTTCTGGCCACCAGGACCGCCAGGTCCTTTCCCCAGAGCTGCTCTCCAGCAGGTGCTCTCCAGCCTACACTCTCTGTATGCTATACCTATATTCCCTGTCCAGGCCTGCCACTGGCTCAGCCTGAGCTGCCAGGTTGTGCCTTTGCCTCCTCACAACCCCTCCAGAAATCCCAGGCAGTCAGAGCTGGAGGCCGTCCCACAGCCACGGAGCCTTCGCCAGGCAAGGCTGCTGAGGTGCAGCCCTGTCGGCAACTGCTGTGGAGCTGCCCTGGTGGCAGGGCAGGGGTGCCAGGCTGCAGCCCCTTACCTGTCACTATGCAGGTGAACTTGGCGTCAGCGTCTTCGGACACCGCGCGCGACTGGATGGTGGTCTCAAAGAGGGGCTGGGTCTCCTCGGTCAGCTGGGAGATGATGGCACAGAAGGTGCTCCTGGAAGGGCCGAGAAGCATTTCTTAGAGATCCAAGCACCACGAGGGTCAAAGGCTCCACTTCCTACCTGCTAGCCCAAGCCTCTGGTACCCTCCTTGCTGTGAGCGGCCTCCTGCCCTCCCACTTTTCCTAACCGGGGATGCTCACAAGGCCCAGTCCTTGGCAGGGCATGGGACTGGTCTGGCACTCCTAAGGTGGCTGTCAGTGCAGTGTCCTCTGGCAGAAGTCGCCTTTGGCCTAGCCCTGCTGGCTACCAGGATAAGGAACATCGAGAACTGTTTCAGTCCTTGATTACAGCAGAACAAGAGGAAATGGCCTCAAGCTGTGCCAGGTTCAGGTTGGCCATGAGGAACAATTTCTCCTTTGAAAGGTTTGTCAAGGCCTGGCCCAGGCTGCCCAAGGCAGTGGTGGAGTCCCCATCGCTGTGGAGCTGTGGTGCTGAGGGCCACAGGTTAGTGGCGTCCTGGCAGTGCTGGGTTTATGTTGGACCTGGGGATCTTAAAGGCCTCTGCCAACCAAAACGATTCTGTGGTTCTCCTGGCAAACTTGCTCAGCCAGCAGGCTTCAGGGGCAACCCTGCCAGTGTCAGCTTCCCTCTACCAGTACTGCTCCAGCACTGCTCCAGCAGTGGTGTGCTGGGTGTTGGGGTTTTACTGCATGAGCAATTTCAGCCTCCCAAAGGCAGCCCTCTCAGGAGGTTCTGAATCATAGAATGGTTTAGGTTGGAAGGGACCTCAAGGATCATCCAGCTCCAACCCCCTGCCATAGGAATGAAGAGAAGCTGCCTGCTGCTCACAGAAGGAGCCCTCCACCCTGGCTTGCGGCTTTCTGAGCTCAGGGCCTAGCTGTGAAGCTGGCATCCATGCCCTGCTGAACCTCCTGTGTGGGTACTCACATTGTGTACATCCCATGGGACCAGGCTGGGACACCCCAACAGCCAGGAGCTGCCCAAAGATGCCACCTTTGGAGCTCAGAGCTGGGCTTTCGAGTCCCCAGCCACACCAGCACTGCTCAGTGACAGCAACAGATCACTGCCAGCTCTGCTGCAGAGAGGCTTGGGAAGAGTTGGGCTTTCTGAACTGAAGGAACTGAGTCCTCAGGGAGGAGCTCTGGGGCTTGTGGAAGGGAAGAATCTCTACCTTTGCCCTCTGCAGTTAAAACACTGCAGATTTACATATGGGGAGAGCAGGACTCCCAGACCTCAAGGGCAAGGACCTCAGGGCAGCTAGCAGCTCTGGCAAGAGCACTGGCAGCTGGCAGCCCTGGTTGTGCAATTCCAGCAGTGAAAGGTATTCCTCAAAGGAGTGATCGGCTCCTGGATGAGACACGCGAAAGGTGGGACAAAACCCCAGCCTGCTCCCGCCCTGAGCCAGCGGCTGACAGCACAGTGGTGAGGGCTGCAGGAGGACCCTGGCCTCCCAAGCAGCCCTCGGCTTGCAAGGAGGCAGGCAGGGTGCTGCTGCTGCTGCTTCTGCTCTGCCTGCCAAGGAAGCAGAGAAAACCAAAGGGAACCTCGCCTCTGGCACCACCCAGCAGGGTTAGCTGCACTGGCCTGGACTGACCTGCACAGCTGAAGGTGCCAGCAGAGCCCCATCCACAGCAGCTGCCTGTTCCATCCACCCAGCAAACTTACCTGGAGGCTGCAGCACAAGCACTTCCCCTCTGGCTTCGTGCTAGAGTGGGGCTGGGAGAGGCCCAGGGAGGTGAACCTCTGGGTGCAAACAACCAGGATGCAGTGGGAGTCTCAGTCAGCTCCCAGGCACTCTGAGCTGGGTGAGGATGTGGCAGAGGGGCAGGCAGAGCTGCTGCAGACTGGGCTCATCTGCTGAAAGAGGGCTGCAAGCACTGCCTGCACCTCGGCACACAGGAGTGGGGTACACAGCAGGTGCCATAGCTCAGACTCCTCTGGAGATCAGTGGGCCCTAGGCCCTGGCAAGCAGCTCTTAACACAACTACAGGGCCAGGAGAGGGCTGAGGGGGCAAACAGCTGTTTCAAACCAGAGAAACTTCTCCATACTCCAACCCTAGGAGGCAAAACTCCCCCTCCCAAAGAGCAAGGCAGACAATCCAGTATCAAGGCAGTTACTGGTGGGGGTTCGATGCCCCCTTCAATACAGACCCCCAGACCTAAACCAGTAAATGCCTTTCGGATCCACATCAAGAACTTCCCAAGCATCAAAGAACATTTCATACTTCAGCAGGAGAGCAAACAGATCAGCACCTTAAAACACACCCAGGTAATGCACACACACACAGTGACACTTGGGACCAAGTTTAATCCCAGTGCCAGGCCGCCATGCTCAGCAGGCGGCACCAGGAGTAAGGTTGGTCCCACTCGGTGCAAACCCCAAAGGCTACTGAATGGTTCGGGAATGCAGCTCCCCAGGAGCTGGGGAGGCTTTGCAGGCTCTGCAGGGACAGCAGGGGAGCATTGCCCTGAGGGCCCCCCCGTCGGGAAGCCCTGGCAGGTCTGTGCCACCTCTCCAAACCCCAGGGTGTTCGATGTGTAAGCTTCAGAGACTGAAGCACCGGTAGGCTCTCAGCTGTCTCCACTCCAGCTGCCACAGCCTCATCCAGTTCAAATGGCTTCCAATGCTAGGGCATGCCAGAAATCCAGTACAAAGGGGCAGACTCCCCTGCTGCAGCAGCAGCCCTGCAGCCCGGGCAGGACCCTGCGATTCAGTAGCCTTTCACATCAGGGGGACTTCCATGCAGAAGCAGCCTGCAGGAAATGGGGAGCTGAGGAGCCAGAAGCTGCAGCCCAAGTCTGCCATCCTCAATTTTTGGGTGAGCAGTCCCACAGCTCCAAGACTGCTCTTGCAGCAAACTGGTACTGCCAGCCGATTTCCAGAGCAGGCAAAGTGCAGCACTGCAAGGCAGCGTCGGAATGGATGAGTATCTTCACAAGGCACAGGGTGGCAGGGGGAGCAAAACCCCTCTGTGTGCTGTGAAAGCCTCGGGGCAGGCTCCCCAAATGCTGAGTGCCTCTGTATGGAAGCCTCCCTTTCACATCAGAAGTGGCTCAACACCCACCCTTGGGCTAAGGACGAGGAATGTTCCTTGCACCTTAACACAGAGCTGAGCACCACTGTGCTGTCTGTAGTGCCAGCAGGGGTTAGGCACCAACCGTGCACTACCAGGCCATTAGCATCACCTCAGCTCTGTCTCTAAAGGGTTAGTACCAAAGCAGGACAGTTAGTCGGGTGCAGTCAGGTCCAGCCAAGTGATTTGGTCAGAGCAGTTTTAATGCAATGTAGTTTTTTTACCTTCCTAAGCTGGAGGGAGAGAATCTGCTGCTTGATAAGCTAAGCAAAAAACAGCATAAAGACCATTAGAGAGAGCAGGGTGGAGAGGAACTGAAACAGGACAGAGAGGCATTAATGATCAGCTGGGCGGCAGAGGGCACAGCTCCTGTTATAAGAAGGTGCAGCTGCCTCGCCCAGGCTGCTGCCAGCACCAGCCAGCCACGCTGCCAGCTGAAACCATTAGGCTGTAGGAATTAAATGGTCGTTACAAATGGTCGTTACCCAGAGCCCCGGGTTAGAGTCCCTTGAGAACCTTGGCCAGTTTCCGAGGAGCAGCACCTGAGCCTTCCATGCACCACCTGCAGCACTGGGCTCAAAGCAGGCAAATCCACCCTGGGAGATGCTGGGCCAGGGCACTGCCAGCACAGCTCCAGGCTGGCTGAGGAGTGGTTGAGAGCAGCCTGGAGGGGAAGGCCTTGGGGGTGTCAGTCGGTGCCAAAGTGCCCAGCAGCCAGCACTGCTCCCAGCCCAGAGCCAGCTGTGTGCTGGCTGCAGCCAGAGCAGGGAGAGCAGCAGCACAGGGAGGGGATTCTGCCCCTCTGCTCTGCTCAGACCTCACCTGCAGCACTGCCTGCAGCTCTGGGGCCCCCAGCATGAGAGGGACCTGGAGCTGCTGGAGAGGGTCCAGAGGAGGCCATGGAGATGCTCAGAGGTCTGGAGAAGCTCTGCTGTTGGGACAGGCTGGGAGAGTTGGGGCTGCTCAGGCTGTGGAATAGGAGTCTGCAAGGAAACCTTAGAGTAGGCTTGCAGTAGATGAAGGGCTCCAGGCAATCCCACACCGCCCCCAGGGCAATCAAAGGCTGAAACTAAGGAGGTAGCAGCTGGTCAGCAGTAAGTTCAGTGCCCAAGGAGGTGACTGAGGCCCCATCCCTGGAGATGGGGGGTCAGGTCCAAGAAGGCTCTGCACAAGCTGCTCTAGTGGAGGAGGTCCCTGCTGAGTGCAGGGGTTGGACTGGGTGCCCTTTGGAGGTCCTTTCCAACACAGCCCATTCTGTGGTTCTACCTTGGCCACGCCTGTGCAACACCCTCAGCACACAGCCCCAGCAGTGCCTGCAGCACAGACGCCACTCTGGGCTGTGAGGAGTCAGCCTCACACCAGCCTCACAGCAGAGCTGCTCAGCCTCCTGCTGAAGGCCGCCACGGATCACCCAAAGCTGAGTGCTGCAGAGGAGAGCACAAGGGCAGGAGCTGCCTCCCCAGGGCTCCCACCCAAACCACTGCAGCCAGGCTCTGTGCCAATCCCAGGGGCACAGAACTCAGCAAGACTTCAGGGCTTGCCCTGAAAATGACCACACACAGTCTCTGAAAACTGCTTCTGCCAACCACAGAGCACAACCACATATCCTGGAGAAGGCTCCAGGGGGATCTCAGAGCTGCTGCCAGTGCCTGAAGGGATCCTGCAGGGAGGCTGCAGAGAGACTTTGGCTGAGGGTGTCCAGAGACAGCCAAGGGGAATGGTTTGGAGCTGAGGCAGAGCAGGGTTGGACTGGAGCTGAGGAAGAAGTTCTGCAGTTTGAGGGTGGTGAGAGTCTGACACAGGCTGCTCAAGGAGGCTGTGGCTGCCTCCTGCCTAAGGGTGTTCAAGGTCAGGCTGGATGAGGCCTTGGGCAGCCAAGTCTAGGTGAGAGGTGTCCCTGGGCATGGCAGGGAGTTGGAGTAGATGATCTCTGAGGTCCCTTACAAACCAAACCGTTCTGTGGTTCCACCTGTGGAGCAGAGCCCCCAGGCCAAGCAGTTCTCGGCTTGCAGCTTCACTCAGGCAGCTTTAGGTTCACGTTGCAGAGCCCACAGCACCCTGCAGGGCTCCACCAGCTGCTCTCTGTCAGCTCAGGAGAGCAACGACAGCAGCTTGAACCAGCAGCTCAGGGCAGCCTTAACCCACCAGACGGGGCTGGCCCTTGCCCTTCTGGCAGCAGCTTCACCCTCTCCACCCCCAGCCACACGATCCTGATCGCTCCCCAGTGCCAAGTGCTGATGAGTGGATGTGAGGTTATCCGGCTGGAAAAATCACACACCAGCCACAGTAGGCTGAAGACCAGCACCTGATCCATCCTGCATGCTGACCCTGTGCAGATGCCAGTGGAATGTGGCCTTTCCATCTGAGTGCCACCACCTGGGCAACCCTCTGTGCCCCAAGTCCCCTGCAGCACTCAGGGCATGCCCCTGCACTACCTGTGACCACCCTGCCCCCTCGTCCTCATCACTCCCAGCTGTCCCGACAGCTTGGAGAGCTCAAGTTGCACCTCCAGCTGCTCTCTCTCTGCCCTGGCTCCCCAGCCTTCCCAAGCATGACCTCCAACAGGGAGTCCAGGGGCAGTGGCAGCCACATTGTGCTTCAGGCTGTCCCCAGGCATCCCTGTCTAGCTGGAAACACAACTCCTGAACTTCAACTGTCTCAATGCTTAATAATGAATCAAAAGGAATCTGCCTACTGCCGCAAGGGAAACATGTTCTGTTAGGCTCCGGGAACGCTAAGGAGCTGAGCTCTGCCTGAGGAGGCAGCAGGCAGGATCCTGGAAGGTTTGCTGGAGAAGGGCAGGACAGCAGCAGTGGGAGGACCTAACCATGCTGCTCTTGCACAAGGGAAGGTGTCTGCTGTGGGACATAAAGCAAATCAGCCAAACAGCAAGCGTCAGCCGAAGGGGACCTGTGCCACAACCCCCTGTGCTCAGCACCGCCATCAGAGCAGCCTCTGGGCTGCCTCCTGCACCCCAGTGCTGAGCACACAGCCTGGCCCCCATTCACTACACGTCCCCAGGGGGCTGGGGGTCCCGTGAGGAGCCCTCCTCTGACCAAAGCACGCAGATCCACCTAACTGAAATTTAGCCTCAACCTGCTCAGGAGCTTCTCACAGGAGAATTTTAAGCCGGCAGTGAGCAAGGCTCGATCCTGAGTGCTTGAGTGGGCCCAGCCCTGCTGGCATTTCACCACCTTCACACAGCCAGCAAACCCACCCCTGCAAGCACCTCAGCAAGACACAGCAACCCTGCCCTGGGCCTCCTGGGACTGAGCTGTGTCCTCAGCTTCCCAGACACTCATTAGCTCACAGGCTGCAGGACTCTGCTGAACTGCAGCAGCAGCGACTCCCCCAGAGCAAGCTTGAGGCCATGTCACTTGCCGGGTGAAGGCAAACACCTGCCCGAGCCTGAGGAACACCTCTGAGCTGGAGGAATCAAAGTCTAAAGCGGGGAAATCCACAGCACAAATCCAGTGGGGTGAGGAGTGGCTGAGAGCAGCCTGGAGGGGAAGGCCTTGGGGGTGTCAGTCAGTGCCAAAGTGCCCAGCAGCCAGCACTGCTCACAGCCCAGAGCCAGCTGTGTGCTGGCTGCAGCCAGAGCAGGGAGAGCAGCAGCACAGGGAGGGGATTCTGCCCCTCTGCTCTGCTCTGCCCTCACCTGCAGCACTGCCTGCAGCTCTGGGGAACCCAGCACAAGAGGGACCTGGAGCTGCTGGAGAGGGGCCAGAGGAAGCTATGGAGGTGATCAGAAGCTGGAGAAGATCTGCTGTTGGGCCAGGCTGGGAGAGTTGGGGCTGTGGAGCCTGGAGAAGGTTGCAGGAAGACCCCAGAGCAGCCTTGCAGTAGGTTAAGGGGAACTGCATGCTGGGCAGGGACTGTTCAGAAGGGGCTGTGGGGACAGGCCAAGGGCAGTGGTTTGGAACTGGAGCAGGGCAGAGTTAGGTTGGGCATCAGGAGGAAGCTGTGCAGAGTGAGGGTGGGCAGGCACCGGCATCCCTCCCAGCCCAGTGCAAGCTGTGACTGTGAGTTCTACCTCTCTGCTTGGTACTTTCCCCAGCCTCAGTCCTTTGCATTGCTGTTTCTCAGATACTTTCAAACCCCTCTGGACATTCATCATCCTCTGAAGGGTTCTGCCCTTCAGCTCCTCACTCTTCCCCAGAAGTGCAGACGTCTGCCTCATTTTTCATGCACTTGCCACACTTCAGTCCTGCTGCCAGGGCAGGTGGCACAACTGTCAACACCACTCACTCCTTTTTAATTACTAAAAAATACTGCTCATGTTGATGGCCCAGGCTGGGACATGACCCCCCTAGCTCTGGAAAGATCTCTGTCTGAAACACAGACAGAAACCCCACAGCTTTTTGAACCCTCCCAAGCAATCACTGCAGGAAATTCTCCTTCTCCAATGCTTCTCCTTGAGATGAAGAAATCAATCTCCTGCCAGCTTATGCCCTCAGATGGAAGTCGACAAGAGATCAGACCTTGAAGTAGGCTTCACAGTGGCTCCATCCTCACATGGACATGAGGGAATACTCTTTCCTGCAGGAGTGGTCAGGGGTTGGCAGAGGTTGCTAAGGGAGGTAGTGGAGTCCCCATGCCTGGAGATGTTCCATATCCCTGTGGCCATGGCACTTGTGGCCATGGTTTGGTGCCCATGGTGGTGCTGGGCTGCTGTTGGACTGGGTGGGCTGGGAGGGCTCTTCCAGCCCAAACAGTTCTAAGGCACAAGTGCCTAGAGTTGAGTTGCTTGAGCTACAGCAGTCACTGAGACACTTCAGTGCTCCTCCACAGCACCACACAAGCTGTGCAGTGCAGCAAGCAAAGAGCAGAACCTGACAGGGGCAGCCCAGCTGAGAGCTCCAAGGTCTGCTCTGTCAGAGACAGCACTCACAGCATGGCAGAACCATGGAATCATGGAGTCACAGACTGCTCAGGGTTGGAAGGGACCTTAAAGATCACTGAGCTCCAACCCCCTGCCCTGGGCAGGGACACCTCCCACTAGCCCAGGTTGCTCAAGGCCACAAGAGCTGCTGAGAAGAGCCCCCTGAGGACCAAGCAGCCCTTCCATGCCAGGCCAGGCCACGCCAGAGGGGTGGCCACGGGAAGCCCCAGCAATGCTCCATCTCGCTGGCACTCCAACTCCTGACACTGTTGAGTCTGGTTTGCACCTGCAGACTTCAAAGGATAAGATTCCACATGGATCTCTCTACCTCCAAGGTTAATCTTCTCCAGACAAACACAATCCACCTGAGTGTCTTCTCAGCTTGAAGCAACAAAATGTTTGTACCACGTCACACAGCCTGGACTGTGGCAAAGGCAGCACGGCCAGAGATGGAGAGAGGGCATCCTGCCCCCTCTGCTCTGCTCTGGGGAGACCTCACCTGCAGGGCTGCATCCAGCTCTGGAGCCCTCAGCACAGGAAGGGCATGGAGAGGAGACAGAGGAGGCATGGAAATGATCGGGGGCTTGGAGCAGCTCTGCTGTGAGGACAGGCTGAGGGAGCTGGGAGTGTTCAGCTTGGAGAAGAGAAGGCTCCATGCAGACCTTAGAGCTGCCTGCCAGGGGCTCCAAGCAGGCTACAGGACTGTGCCCAAAGGCCTGCAGGGACAGCAGCAGGGGCAATGGTTTGAAATGAGAGCAGAGCAGATTGAGAGTGGATGTGAGGAACAAGTTCTGCAGCAGGAGGCTGCTGGAACACAGCCACAGGTTGCCCAGGGAGGTGGCTGAGGCCCCATGCCTGGAGATGTTCAGTGTGAGGCTGGATAGGGCTGTGAGCAACCTGCTCTGGTGGAGGATGTCCCTGCTGGGTGGAGGGGTAGGACTGGATGAGCACTGTGGAAGTCCCTCCAACCCAAACAGTTCTGTGACCGTGATTCCACAGCTGAGAGTGAAGTTTTCCCACATGTATATTTATATTTAAGGCTCCTCTCCTGCCATGTGGCCTGCTCCTTATCTAGGCCCTGAAGCAGAGGCAGGAGGTGGTTACTTCCCAGCCCACAGCAGTGGTTATCAGGCTCCCATGACAAGGCAGCTATGACTGTCATGGAGCTGCAGGGAACACCTTGGATGGAGTCTGTGCCCATCAAGGTCACAGAACAAAGCCATGTGGGAGTTGCAGA
Source organism: Tricholaema leucomelas (assembly GCA_013400475.1). Classification (NCBI taxonomy): domain Eukaryota; kingdom Metazoa; phylum Chordata; class Aves; order Piciformes; family Lybiidae; genus Tricholaema lacrymosa; species Tricholaema leucomelas. The sequence goes on along the minus strand of WAAF01000257.1, from coordinate 307,587 downwards.
CAGTGGTTGTGCTTGCTGCAGTGACTGAGTGGAGATGAGCAGGGACTGCCTGCAACAGTTCAGAGCTGGAGTTCACCAACAGAGAAGGCAGAAGGCAATAAACCAAGAGACAGGCTCCTTGATCAGCCTCTGCCACACTCTGAGGAGGGCTCAGAGCTGTATGTTTTAACTCAGAATGATCACAGAATCCTCGAGTGTGTTGGATTGGGACTCCTGTGCCAGTCTCTCCCCACCCTCACTGCCAAGAATTTCTTCTTCATCTCCCCTCTTCTTCCTCATCTCAGCCTCCCCTCTCCCAGCTCAAAGCCATTGTCCCTCAGCCTGGCACTCCCAGCCCTTGTCCAAAGTCCCTCCCCAGCTCTCCTGGAGCCCTTCAGCTACTGCAAGGCTGCTCTGAGGTCTCCCTGCAGCCTTCTCCTCTCCAGGCTGAACAGCCCCAACTCTGCCAGCCTGGCCCCACAGCAGAGGCACTCCTGCCCCTGACCACCTTGAACAAGTGTGAGTCTGAGCTGCTGTGAGGTCACAGAAGTAGGGACAAGACCCCCTCTCTGTCCTAGAGATTCCACAGACTGGCCTTGACTCTTGCCCTACCAGTGGGCACTGGACGTTTCTCCTTCCAGAGCTTGGGACACTTCCACCCAACAAGGCCAATCGACTGAACTCCCCCGGGTACCAGAGGGTTTCTTCTGGGGACTTGCACCACTTGCTGACAACAGTAAGATCTCAAAAGAGGTTGCAGAGGACCTTCACTGCCCTAGGAAAGCTCACCATGCTTTCCAGGAACCAAGCCCTCCTGGGCTCTCAGCTGACTTTATTTTAGTAACAGATCCTTTACCTTCATCTGAGACTGTGTGTGGGGCAAGGACTGCAGGAGCAGGCATGGTTGCCAGCCAGACAAGGCAGCCTGCAGTGCTCCACTGCCACAACAGCAAGAGAGAGCCCAGAAGCAGGGCAGAGGCAATGTCACTGCACTCCAGAAATAGCCACCTATGGTAAAGCTGGCACAGCAGCAAGGTAGTTAAGCAAGGAGGCAATGCTGTAATGAGGCCAAGGAGAAGACAGCTGCAGAGACAAAGAGGTGCAGAACACACGAGCACAGGATGGCAGGGATTGGGACCTCCAGAGCTCACAAAGACCAACACCCCTGCCAAGGCAGAGTCGCCTAGAGCAGGTCACACAGGAACACATCTGGGTGGGATTGGAATGCCTCCAGAGATGGAGGCTCCAGCACCTCTCTGGGCAGCCTGCTCCAGGCCTCCAGCACCCTTCAATGACAGAAGCTCCTCCTCATGTTCAGATAGAACTTCTGATGTTCCAGTCTGTGCCCACTGCCCCTTGGCCTGTCCCTGGGCACCACTGAACAAAGCCTGATCCTACCCTGCTGACAGCCACCCTTGAAGTGTTGATGAGCACTGATCAGGTCCCCCTCTCCAGACCAAGCAGCCCCAATCCTCTCAGCCCTTCCTCACAGAGCTGCTCCATTGCCCTCAGCACCTCTGCAGCCCTGTCCACCTCCAAGGAGTTTGCCTAGGACTCAGATCAAGTTTGCAGATAAAATTGCACCTCCCTGCACAGGACCTCTCCATCAGACAGAGGACACCTGCAGAGCTGCCTGAAGCTGCAGCCCAGGCGTGCAGCCAGGGCAGTGCCCAGGCAGGCTGGCAGCTCCTGCGCCCCGCTGATGCAGCTCACAGGGCAGTGCTTTGTGACCAGGGCCTGCTAAGCACAACCACCCAACACCTCCCACCGAAGAGCAAAGGTCAAAAGGCAGGCCAGGCCTCAGCAGCAACTGCTGCTGGCTGTGGGTTGTGCCCTAGCTCTGCATAGTCACTGACCTGCGGCGCCGAGCTGCTGCCCATGGGCAAGGACCTGCCCAGGGGCCACAACAAGTAAGTGCCACACAACCATGCACTGGACTGGGCTGGAAGGGACCTCAAAGCTCATCCAGCCACAACCCCTGCCAGGGGCAGGGACACCTCCCACCAGCACAGGTTGCTCAAGGCCTCATCCAGTCTGGCCTGCAACACCTCCAGGCAGGAGGCAGACACAGCCTCCCTGGGCAGCCTGTGCCAGTCTCTCCCCACCCTCACTGCCAAGAATTCCTTCCTTCTCACCACTCTCACTCTCCCAGCTCAAAGCCATTGTCCCTCAGCCTGGCATTCCCAACCTTTGCCAAAATTCCCTGCCCAGCTCTCCTGGAGCCCTTCAGGTACTGCAAGGCTGCTCTGAGCTCTCCCCGCAGTCTCCTCTCCCCCAGGCTGAACAGCCCCAACTCTGCCAGCCTGGCTCCACAGCAGAGCTTCTCCAGCCCTCTGAGCATCTCTATAGCTTCCTCTGGACCCTCTCCAGCAGCTCCAGGTCTCTCTTGTGCTGGGGGCCCCAGGGCTGGAGGCAGTGCTGTAGGTGAGGTCTGAGCAAAGCAGAGCAGAGCAGAGGGGCAGAATCCCCTCCCTGTGCTGCTGCTCTCCCTGCTCTGGCTGCAGCCAGCACACAGCTGGCTCTGGGCTGGGAGCAGTGCTGGCTGCTGGGCACTTTGGCACCGACTGACACCCCCAAGGCCTTCCCCTCCAGGCTGCTCTCAGCCATTCCTCACCCAGCTGGATCTCTAGCTTTGGTGTGCTTTCATGAGGCCATTGCCATGTCTGTGACCCCCCCCCCCGCCATGTCACTGCACTTTCTGCTGCCTTAAAGATGAGCGAGGAGAGCAGAGCAGAGCCTCAGTGAAGCTCTCCCTACTGATAGACAAGCAGAGAAGCCTGGGGAAAAAATCCCAACTTTCTTCAGCTGCAAATCTCCAGTTTTGCTTTCTAGCCACCAGGGCAACCTTCCCCCACCGCTCTGTGGCTGCAGCATCTGTCTCACAGCTTTGTTAGCACCAAGCCCACCAAATCCAGACACGTCCTGAGTCCAAGAGTACTGCTGCCTATTACCTGCTCCTGGAGGCATGCAACCCAGCTTGCTTGTCGAGTTCTCCCAGGCCAGCTCACCAGATGCTCCTGGGCTTAAACTCATCACTGCTTTCTGAAGGCCTTCCTGCCACACCATCCTCCCTGGAGGTGTTCAAGGCCAGGCTAGATGAGGCCTTGAGCAACCTGGGCTAGTGGGAGGTGTCCCTGCCTATGGAACTGGATGGTCTTTAAGATCCCTTTCAACCCAACCCATTCTGTGATTCCATGAATCACAGGCAAGAAGGCAGTGCCCACATCCCAGCTCAAGCCCTCAGAAGCTGCAGGAGCCCTCAGGGCTGTGCAGGCAGCTGAGACCTTTCTGTTGCTCCTCCCTATCTCATTAGAGAAACTGGAAGGTGTCATGAGCAGAGAGAAAGGTCAGTTCTGCTCTTTGGAGGGGATCTGTTCCCTGCTGCCTTTGCAACAGAAGGGGCAGCTGCTGAAGGCAACAGGCAAAATGAAACGACCTTGCCACAGGCTTTGACCAGTACAGTCACAGACTGGCAGGGGCTGGAAGGCACTTCCAGAGATCATCCAGCCCAATCCTCCTGCCCCCCACCCAGGGCAGGGCACACAGGAGCACATCCAGGTGGGTTTGGAATCTCTCTAGAGAGACTCCACAACCTCTCGGGGCAGCCTACTCCAGGGCTCCAGCACCCTCACAGGGACAAAGGTCTCCCTCCTGTTCCCATGGCACCTACTCTGCTCCAGCTGGCACCCAGTGCCCCTTGTGGTGCCCTTGGCCACCCTGAGCACAGCCTGGATGGGTCCCTGCACACCTTTAGCACAGCACTGAGGGCAGCCCTCAGGCTCCTCTGCTCCAAGCCCCCAGCCCCAGCTGCCTCAGCCTGGCTTCACAGGAGATGTTCACTGCCTGCAGCAGCTTTGGCTCTGGGCTGGGCTCTCTGCAGCACTTCCCTGAGCTCCTTGAGCAGAGGGGCCCAGAACTGGACACAGTATTGCAGCTGTGGCCTCAGCAGGGCAGAACAGAGGGGTAAGAGAACCTCTCTGGACCTTCTAACAACAGCCCTTCTAATGCACCCCAGGGTGCCCCTGGCCTTCTTGGCCACCAAATACAGCAGTGGGTCAGAGAAGGGACTGGGCCAGCTGTGGAGATCGAGTGCTTTGCTGATCTAGACGTGGCACCAATGCCCCTTTGCCTGCAAGGCATTAGGCTGCCATGGGCGGGACTCACAGTGCACCTATCCAGCCTGACAAGCTCAAGGTGTTCAAGCCTCAGAGCTTTGCAGACAGAGCCTGCATTCAGCATGACTTACCCACAGCATGGTGCCAGGCAGAGGAGCCCAGGCTTGCCCCAGGCAGCCTGCGTTGCTCTGGGCCCTCCTCAGCAGCCTGGAGGAAAGTTTGGGGAGCTGGGGAAGCTGGCTGTGAGCACTGCAGGGGTTGCATGCAGGACTGGAGAACTCTCTTGCATGGTTAAACTGATTGAAGTTGCAACTTGAACACACTCAGGGGGAATAAAAGTCAAGCTATAGGCAATTAAACACCTCAGCACCTTTCCTCCTGCAGTCTGCAGAATGGCCTCAAACGACTCAATCCTGTGATTCCATGAGGGGGGCTAGAACAGGCCAAGGGGAATGGTTTGGAGCTGAGGCAGAGCAGGGTTAGACTGGAGCTGAGGACAAAGTTCTGCTGTAGGAGAGTGGTGAGAATCTGGCACAAGCTGCCCAGGGAGGCTGTGGCTGCCTCCTGCCTGGGGGTGCTGAAGGCCAGACTGCATTAGGCCTTAGGCAGCTGAGTCTAGATAAGAGGTGTCCTTGGGCATGGTGGTGAGGTTGGAGCAGATGAGCTCTGAGGTCCCTTCCAACCTAAGCCATTCTGTGATTTGCTTTGCATGGTGTGGTCTGTGGTCATGGGTGGGTTGTGGATATTGCGTGGCCATTTGGTGGCACTGAAGATGCCCCCACCATGGGAAGGATGTGGAACTGCTGGAGAAGGTCCAGAGGAGGCCATGGAGATGATCAGAGGGGTGGAGAAGCTCTGCTGTAGGGACAGGCTGGAAGAGCTGAGGCTGTTTAGCCTGGAGAGAAGGCTACAGTGAGTCCTCAGAGCAGCCTTACAGTAGTCAAAGGGGTTCCAGGAGAGCTGGGGAGGGACTTGTGCCAAGGGCTGGGAGTGCCAGGCCGAGGGACAATGGCTTTGAGCCAGGAGAGGGGAGACTGAGAGTGGAGAGGAGGAGAAATTGTTGAGAGTGAGGGTGGGGAGACTGGCACCGGCTGCCCAGGGAGGCTGTGGCTGCCTCCTGCCTAGAGGTGTTTAAGGCCAGGCTGGATGAGGCCTTGGGCAACCTGTGCTGGTGGGAGGTGTCCCTGCCCATGGCAGGGGTTTGGGACTGGATAAGCTTTGAGGTCCTTTCCAACCCACCCATTCTGTGAATCCATGAAAGATGCCACAGGATCTGTTCTGCAAGTAGGCTGCAATCAGGTCACAAGCTGTGTTAGAGGCACACAGGAGCTGAGTTCAGGAAACCTGCCTTCAGCATTACCCCAGTTTCACACCTGCTTCCACACAGCACGTTTTAGATCTCTCGGTCCTGTGTTTGTTTTTACCAATCCCTGGCTCTCTGAGGCACTAACGCTCGAGACGCCGGCGATGGATTATTTATAACCCATCAAGCGGGAAGAGACAGGCTCGCTTCAAGAGCTCCAGACTGCAGAGCATTCCTCATGCATTCAAAGTGATTTAGAGGCTTTATTTGAACCCCCAGCACAGCCACTGACACCTCTGCCTCCGCTGGCTCGGCGCCTGGGCGCTCTGGATGTGCGAACCTGCGCCAGCCCCGGCTGACAACGTGTTTGTCGTGCCTTCTCCCGTGTAAACACGGCCCCGCTCCTGCAGAGCCTCGCCGCGGGCCATTTCTGACCCAGGAATGCTCTCCCCATCACCGCTCAGCCTGTATCTGCGTTGTAGCAATGTCTTTCGGGCAGGAAGATAAGGCACACACGCAGCGGGGCCCCTGCTCGCATCCTGCTGCCGATAACACCGCCGGCTCCGCAGCACCCGGGGCCGGGAGGGCAGCACAGGACCCTGCGAGCAGCCTGAACTGGTGAGCCACAGTAGCTGGAGTCCGTCAGGACGCCATGGCCAGGCCAGCGGTTTCACTCCTGCCCCGGTACCCAACCATGGCTCACGCCGGCACCCCTCTGCCCCACGCCGATAGCCTCCGGCCCCACGCCGACAGGCTCTGCCCCACAGCAAAGCCGTTTCTGGGACGGGACGCGAGGGGCTGGCCCGCAGCAAACGAACTCGGGCTCCGCAGCTCGGAGCAGCCCTGGAGCAGAGGAAGGCCCCGCGCTTCCTGCAGCGCAGCTACCACCGCGGGGCCGTCAGGGCCGCAGTGTTGCCTTACAGCCTGGGCTGCCGCCAGCCCTCTCCACTCCCGCCCTGCTCCCGTGCACCCCGGGCCCGCTTCTCCCGCGCTTCGCTCCGCAGCCTGCCGTTGGAAAGTGCCCCGCAGGTCCCGGCCCCGGCCCAGGCGGCCCCGACTCTCCGAGCAGCAGCTGGACATGGCTCCCCCGCCCGCCTTCCCTCCCTCACCTGTTCTGGGGCCGGATGCCCAGCAGGTAGCTGCGCCGGTCCGGCCGGGAGGCCCAGGCCACGCTCTCGGCCTCCTCTGCCCCCTCCACGTTGCCCGTCCCGCGTCCGTAGAGGCCAGCGAGGGCCCGGCGGGAGGAGCCCATGGCGCTGTCCGGGCTGCCGCTGCTGCAGCCCCGCGGCCGCTGTCACTCAGCGCCGCGTTTATAGCTGCCCTGCACATGCCGCTGTCACTCGGGGCGGCCGCGCCGTGACGTCCCGGGGCAGGGGCACAGGCTGGGCCTCCCGGGGCTGGGGCCGGCCCCTCCTCTGCCGCTGCCGCTTTGGGTCGGCTTTCAGGGACAAAGTGGAAGGTTCTCCTTTTTATTTTTTTCACCCTAACCCTCACCCTCGCCTTGCCCTGGGGCATTTCTCGCGCTCCGAGGTGGCTCAGGATCAGCTAAAGAAGTAAAAGGGCCGAGGTGGGGACAGGCTTCGGAGCAGGGCCTGCTGTGACAGGGCAAGGGGGGGTGGTTTGAACTGAAATCTCTTTGGTTTGAATTTTAATCTTTCTGCTTTTTTCCTCCTTCACTAGATTTTCTCCTCTGCTTTGGTGCTTCCTTTTTTAGATGGGGCTGGTGAAGTTCAGAGTGGAGAGAAGGGAGACATGTTTGACACTGAGGGTGCTGAGACTCTGGCCCAGGTTGCCCAGGGAGGTGGGAGCTGCCCCATGCTGGCACCATTGAAGGTCAGGTTGTCTGGGGCTCTGAGCAACCTGCTCTGTTTGGGGATGACTTTGCTGGCTGCAGCAGGAGGCTGCCAGCCTGGCCGGTAGCACTGCTCCGTGCAGTCACAGCTGCAGCCACCTCTGCACATCAGACTCAGGCCTACCTCACCTGGCAGGTGAGGTACAGGTGAGGGCGGACGCCAGCCTGGTGCTTACTCTGGGTGCCTGGGAGAAGGTCTGTGACAGTGTCTGTTCAGGCTCCACATGGAAAGGGACAGCACAAAAGCTGGCTGCACAAGGTGAGTGCATGTCAAGACTGTTCCCAGCAGTGATTTAATGCCCAATGGAAACTTAACAAGCAATAAAATGGGATTTGTTCCTGTTCCACCTCCGTCTCACCTGTCAAGCTGTTGTATGGTGCAGCAGAACCACAGTGCCAGTGGCACCTCACAGGGCTGATGGATGGAGCAGGTTTGCTGTGCATCAGCTATCTGCCCACCACTGCATAGCAGCCTTCACTGCAGAGGGGGAAGATGATGAGCAGAGAGCTGCAGGCTGGGGACAACAGCAGGATTTGAGCTGATCCTGCCTGGGCAGGAGAGAGCATGAGTATGGCAACAGGCACCAGGCAGGGAATCAGAAAATGGCTCAGGGTAGAAGGGACCTTCAGAGGTCATCTCCAAACCACCCTGCCATGGGCAGGGACAACTCCAACACAAGAGAGACATGGAGCTGCTGAAGCAGGTCCAAAGGAGGCCACAAAGATGATTAGAGGGCTGGAGAAGCTCCCCTGTGGGGACATGCTGGAGAGATGGGACATCCTGGAGAAGACAAGGCTCCAGGGAGAGCTCAAAGCTGCCTTCCAGTACCTGAAGGGAGCTGCAGGCTGGGCAGGGACTGTTCAGAAGGGGCTGTGGAGACAGGCCGAGGGCAATGGTTTGGAACTGGAGCAGGGCAGAGTTAGGCTGGACATCATGAGCAAGTTGTGCAGAGTGAGGGTGGGGAGGGACTGGCACAGGCTGCCCAGGGCTGTGGCTGGGGCCTAATCTCTGGAGACATTGAGGATCAGCCTGAATGTGTCCCTGGGCGGCCTGCGCCAGATGGAGGTGTCCCTGCTGAGTGCAAGGGGCTGGGCAAGATGTGCTTGGAGGGTCCTTCCCAAATGTGGTCTGTGACTAATGTCAGCAAGTTCTCATCCCCGGTTCTTCACCTGATGTTGGTGCAGGCTGTGCAGGGCTCTCACAGCAGCCAAGCATGACAGACTTTTTGTCTGGGGGGTTTGATGGATGCTGTCTCTGAAGGCCAGAGAAGTGGTCTGTGTGCAGCACAGCAACCTTTGGCTAGTTGAAAAGATGCTGTATCAACCACAGTTGTCATCTTCAGCTGCAGGGAAGTGCCTTTGCAGGAGCATGGTGTGTCTGTCCCACCCTGCACAGAGGAAAGGACAAGGAAGGACCAACTCCACTGGGCTTGGCTTTTTCCCACCATCGTCCTCCCCACCCCTTAGAAGAAAAAAGCAGCAAGAGGAGGGCTTCCCTCAGCCATGCTTATGCTATGACATGGCTCAGCTCTGTCCCAGGTTCCCCAGAGAACCCTGTGGAGGTGGTCCCTGACCACTTTCAGCCATGACTGCTCCTCTTCACCATCCTGGAGATCTGCCTGCACCCTTCTGCACTAGCACAGAAAGCACCTGGGAGAGACATCCTCGATGGCCTTGCTTTTTCTTGGCCAGCCCCCATTAGAGCCACTGCTGCAGCCCCAGCAGGGAGAAATAGCAGGGGAGCAAGAGTCCCTCTCACAGCTGCTTCTCCATGGTCCCCATCATGATGAGGTCCTGGGCTCCCTCACTTCTGGCATCATAAAGACCTGCTGCCCTGGGCCATTGGCTTGGGGAGAAGCCAGCCTGATGGGGATATTTGTCTGCCTTGGAGCTGGAAGCCAGTCAAGTTATGCCCCACGAGTCCTGAGCTCTGTTTCATCCCCCTGGGAGTGTGTCATGATCCTTGCCCTGTCCCTTGAAAGGCCTTTGGGAAGGATGATCAATGACTCCCGGGTCACCCCCACCTCTCTGTTCACCATTTCCAGCTCCTCTCCACATGGTCCTCCCGTCTTTGGAAAGGTTTGGGTTAAGGATTCTGCTCTCACTTGTGACAAGCTTTGGGTTAAGGATCCTGCCCTCGCTTGCCCCGACTTAAGCGGTGAAGGTTACAGCACAGCAGAAGCTTGTCCTGGTGCTCGCCACCATGCTGCTGCCCCAGCTGCCCCCAGCTGTCCTGTTCCGCCGCGGTCTGGGTGGCCTTGTGCAACCTCGGGGCGGGCTGCCCCAGCATCACTTCCCCCCGGCCTCGTGATCCCCAGCCGGTGGGGATTTCTCAGAGGAAGCAGTCCCGCGGCTTGCCACCCGCCTGGTGGAGAAGGGGCACCGCTGCTGCGGCTCCACCATGAGCCTCGGGGCCGCGGGCACTCGGAGAGAGGTGAGGGCAGCTGTGTGGAGTGGGGACTGAAGGCAGAGATGCTGCGGGGAGGGAGCGAGGGTGGCCGTGGGCATGTGAGGAAGGGCGGTCGTGGGGACATCAGCAGAAACACCTGTGGGGACGGGAAGGACAGCTGTTGTGACAGGGGAAAGGGCACCGCTGGGGAAGAGGCGTGGGCGTCCATGCGGAAGGGAGTGGGGACACGCGTGGAGGTGGGAGTGAGGTTATTGATGGGCAAGGGGCAAGGACGCTTGTAGGGTGGGAGCGAGGACACCCGTGGGCAGGGGAGGTGCAGACCGCCTCGGTCCCCGAGCGAGAGGCGCCTGCCGCAGCGTCCCCGTCGGAGCACGCCAGGCCGTGCGGCGCCGCCCCAACAGGCAGCCCCCGCGGGGCCCGGCCATGGGGGCGGGCCGGGGCCGGCGGCGGGTGGCGGGGGAGCCCCTGAGGCCACGGCCCTGCGAGTCAGAGCCGGCGCTCGGCCCGCCCCGCCCCGCAGGCCGCCATGCCCGGCCGCCGCCGGGGCCCCGCTGGACGGGCCCGAGCCGCCCTCCGAGCTCCGGGCGCTGCCGTCCCGCCCGCCGCAGGTGCTGTTGCCGCCGCCCCAGGAGAGGAGCTGCCGCGGGTTCGGCCGGCGGCCGCCGAGGCCAGGGAGGAGCCGCCGGGGGAGCGATGCAGGCAGGTGAGAGGCCGGGGGCCAGCGAGCAGCTCGGCCCCGCCGTGCCCCGCGGCGCCCAAGTGCCGCGTCCCCTGCTCGGGATCCCGGGGCCCGCCCAGAAGATGCCCCGTGGAGGCACCCTGGGCACGGGCGAACGAGCACCCCGGCCTTGCCGAATCGCCTTTGCCCCCTTTTCTCCCGGCATGGGCGCCGCGGGCCGAGTCCCGCAGCCCGGCGCGGTGAGAGCCAGCCCGGGAGTCGTGCCGGGCCGGCGGCTGCCACCTCCGTGCCCTGTCCCTCCGCAGCCATCGTGATCACTGAACAGCCGGTCTCCGTCGCCGTGCCCGTGGGACACAGCTTCAGCCTGCGGTGCCGAGCCGAGGGGCGCACGGCACTGCGCTACCAATGGTTCTGCCAGCGCCAGGTGAGGCTCCACAGGTGTCTGCCGGGTGCCAGCCCGCGGTGGTGGAGCTGTCTCTCTGTGGGCAGAGCTGGTGGGATCCAGGGGGCCGGAAGGATAGGGAGTTGGATGCGTGTGTGTGCCAAGGGCTTGTGCAGGTACCGAGGGAGGGCAGACTCATAGAATGGTTTGGATTGGAAGGGCCTTTCAAGACCTTCTGGGCAGAGGCACCTGATGAGGTTGCTCAGGGCCCTGTTCATGAAAATGGAATGGACAAAGTCTATCTGCATCCCAGGAGCTGTAGGAGCGGGGGGAGACCAGGGGGTTCCACTTCTGCTCTTGAAAGTGGCCTGCTGGTGCCTTCCACTACCAATGCTGAGGGAGGCCTTGGTACCTACTGCCTCTGCTTTCCCTTTAGTCTGTCTGCCAGCAGATCCCTGGTGCCACCGAGCAAGACTTGCCCATCACTGCCCATCAGTCCCAGCTCTACACCTGCAGAGTCAGTGACCTCCACAGAAACTGTGTCTTCTCTGACTGGGTGAAGGTGGAGGTGCATCAGTGTGTGGCCAGAGGTATGAGCCTGTCTGGTTGCTCTGCTGCAGCTGGTCCTTTATTCAGCCCTGCAGCAGCGTCCAGGGCAGTTCCAGGGGCAGTTGTGTTCTCTCAGAGCAAAAAGCATAATACAGGATTGCTCCAGCCTGCAGCTCTGAGCCAGGCCTCTCCATCCTCTGGATGGTTCAGGTTCCTGTGGTGGTCTCAAACCCCTCATCTGTCTGTGCCTGCCCCACCTGCTGAGCACTCACCAGGGTGTTCCCAGCGCTGCACTGGGCCTTTGCCAGTTTGCAGTGGGCAGAGCAACTGGAAGAGAGAGTTTGGCTGTTTCCAGGCTGAGCAAAAATAACTCCAGGGCTGGCTACCCTCTGCATGTTGGCCTGACCTTGGCAGGAAAGGGCAAGAGTCAGGTCTGAGAAGCCAGAGGCAGGCATTTGGTGTGTCCCTTACTGTGGTGGGTGTCACTCAAGGGTTCCCTGCTCCCAGAGCAGAAGGGTGCAGTGGTGATGCTGCAGCCAGAGCCACCCTGTGGGACAGCACCTTGGGGTGCTCTGCCAGGCTGCACAGGACTGCCAGAGGCTGATGGGCTTCAGCTTGGTGGAGGGAGGACCCATTCTGTGTCACTGTTTCACAGGGCTGCCCCCTCAACTCTGGCAAGGAGAGCCTGTCATTGTCCTCAACCCCACTGAGCAGAGGCTGGAGGTGGGGAGGCCACTGCAGTTATGCTGTGCTGCCATGGGAATGCCAGCCCCCAGCTACCAGTGGTACCGCAATGGCAACCTGCTGGAACACCAGAAGAAAAAGAGGCTCTGGGTAATGTTGCCTTGGGGTAGCTCAGAAACTTGGGCTGCTGAGGTGGGTGATGGCAGAAGCTCACAGAGGTGGGAGAGCCTCAGAGGCTTTGGAGGGCCTGCTGAAAGTGGTGTTACTGTCATCCTGAACAGTGCCAGTCCTTCAGCCTGGCTTGCAGCTGCCTGTCAGGGCTGAAGTGTGCTTTGGTCTGTGTGCTCAGGTGAGTGCTGGCAGAGAGCAGCCTCCCCTTGTCCAGGCTGCCCACATCCAGCCCTGAGGAGCAGCCTCCTGCCCAGCTTTTTCCGTGCCGTGTGGCAGGGCTGCGAGGAAGCTCTCCAGTTGTGCCCTGGTGCTTTGGTGGCTGCCTGAAGCATGCTGGGTGAAGAGGGAACACATCTGATGAGCTTTCAACACTGCTCTCAGCAGTAACCTATCAGAGACGTGTCAAAGGCTTTCGGCACAGCTCTCTGCTGGTTCTGTGCGGTGCCACTAGAGCAGCTGTTGCGCCTCTGCACAGGGCACCATGGAGTGCTGGAGCTGGGGGAGTGCTGCCTGCCTGCAGCAAAGTGAGGACAGTCCTGACACAAAGGGGTCAGGGGACAACAGCAGCTCTGGGGTTTTCTGGGTCACCAGCTGAAGGTGGTGACCCAGGGTGACTCAGGGCTGCCTTCCTGAGGCAGACTTCACTGAACCACAGAGTTTTCAGGTCTTGAAGGGACCTCAAGGACCATCCTGCCATGGGCAGGGACACCTCACACTAGATCAGGTTGCCCAGAGCCACTTCTAGCCTGGTTTAAAAAACTTGCAGGGGTGGGGCCTCCACCACCTCCCTGGGCAACCTGTGCCAGTGTCTCACCACCCCTGTGGTGAAGAACTTCTTCCAATCTGAATCTGCCTCCCTCTAGCTTGGATCCATTCACCCTGGGAATGTCCTTCTGGGGCATCCTGTGGAGGGTAAGGAAGACAAGACAGCTGCTCAGTAGGGTGGTATTAGAGTGGTGGATGGTCCAGCTTGCTCTTTCCTTGGGGAAGTCCAGGGTGGGGATTAGGAAGAGGTTCTTCCTTTGGAGGTGCATGGCACTGCCCTGCAGCCCAAGGGGCAGCTGCAGCTCTCCCCTTGTAAGTTTTCAGTGCTTGACTAGACAAAGCCATGGCCAGCCTGACCCACTGCTGTCTTTGGTTCCTCTCTGAGCAGGAGCTTGGGCTGGAGAACCACAGAGCTCCTCGCCAGCCAGTACTGCTCTGACTCTTGTCCCATGCCAAGAGAAATGGGTAAGAGCTGAAAACTTACCAGGGGAGAGCAGTGGACATGATCAGGCATTGAGAAACAGGCACCTCAGGAGTCAGATGAGCAGCCTGCTGGTGCTGGCCATGCTCTGGTTTGCCGGAGTGGCTTCAGGGGCAGAATATGGCTGGGACAGGCTGCCAGGTTGCTGCAGAGAGGAGGGAAGGCATTTGGGCAGAATATTCTTGCACTCCAGAAGCTGTGGCTAGCAGCAGACCTCAGAGCATGGCCTCCTGGCACTGCTCAGGAGGACAGAAGCTGTGGGAAAGCTCAGCTGAGGCGAGCAGTGAGGCCTCAGCAAGAGTGGTTCCTGCAGGAGCAGGGATGCCCTCAGGGGGTGCAGACTGTCGCCATAACTGCTGGTGTTTGCTGTTTGGTCTCCAGGTCGCCCAGGCGCAGCTCAGTGACTCGGGCACCTACCTCTGCTGTGCCTCCAACAGCCGTGGGCAGCACTGGAGCAGCGCCGTGGATGTGCTTGTGGGTGAGCAGAGCCAGCCCATGCCTGCTGGGCTGCAGGTGGCCTCCCAGCCTGGCACCCTCCATACCAGTCCAGGCTGGGGGGATGAGACTGAGAGCAGCCCTGCAGAGTGGGGTGCTGGTGGGGGAGAAGCTGCACAGGAGCCAGCAGTGGGCACTGGCAGCAGAGAAGGCTAACAGCAGCCTGGGCTACATCCAAAGCAGCATGGGCAGAGATGGAGAGAGGAGATCCTGCCCCTCTGCTCTGCTCTGAGGAGACCTCACCTGCAGGGCTGGGGCCAGCTGTGGGACCTCAAAACAAGAGAGAGATGGACCTGATGGAGAGAGTCCAGAGGAGGGCATGAAGATGATCAGATGGGCTGGAGCAGCTCTGCTATGGGGACATCCAGATGGCAGCTGTCACTAGTGGTGTCCCCCGGGGATGAGTGCTGGCCCAGGCCTATTTAATATTTTCATTGATGATCTTGATGAGGGGATTGAGTCCAGCATCAGTGAGTTTGCAATGACACCAAGTTGGGAACATGTGTCCTTCTGTAGAGGGCAGGAGGGCTCTGCAGAGAGATCTGGACAGGCTGGACAGATGGGCACAGTCCAGTGCCAGGAGTTTTAACAAATCCAAGTGCCAGATTCTGCACTTTGACCACAACAACCCCAAGCAGCACTACAGGCTGGGGACAGAGTGGCTGAGAGCAGCCAGGCAGAGAGGGACCTGGGAGTGCTGTTTGGCAGCTGAACATGAGCCAGCAGTGTGCCCAGGTGGCCAAGAAGGCCAATGGCTTCCTGGCCTGGATCAGGAACAGCATGGCCAGCAGGACCAGAGTAGTCTGGCCCAGCCTTCCACCCAGCACTGCAATGCCCCTGTGCACCAGGTCCACAGCTGCTTGAACAACTCTAGGGGTGGGGCCAGGAGCCAGGCTTCGGCAGGCTCCTGTGCAGAGGTGAAGCAGAGGAAGGCTTTGCAGGGTTGGCAGCCCAGGCGTGCAGGACCTGATGGATCCCAGGGAGAAGATGTGTCACCAGAGCCTTGGGCAGGCTGCAGCTTTGGTGTGCAGGCTGCTTGGCGCTGCCGTGCGGCAGGAGCAGTGTGGGCTGGCTCTGCTGGCTCTGCTGCCTCCTGACTCCACCTGCAGAATTTCCTGTGCCACGAGCTTCTCTCTCCCCTTTCAGGCTTGCTGCAGAGTGCATATCGCTCGTGTGGAGCCAGAGAGCCCTCTGACCGACTCCACAGCCTGGCAAGGGGGCACAGGCAGTGAGAAAGAGGCACCAAACGTAGCTGGATTAAAATGTTACAGTTGGGTGGCTTTAGCATGCACGAGGCCTGCAGGGGCAGCAGCAGGGGCAATGGTTTGAAATGAGAGCAGAGCAGATTGAGAGTGGATGTGAGGAACAAGTTCTGCAGCAGGAGGCTGCTGCAACACTGCAGCAGGTTGCCCAGGGAGGTGGTTGAGGCCCCATGCCTGGAGATGTTCAAGGTGACAGAGCTGTGAGCAACCTGCTCTAGGGGAAGATGTCCCTGCTGAGTGCAAGGGTTGGACTGGATGAGCTTTGCAGGTCCCTCCCAACCCAGCCCCTTCTGAGTGGTCATGGCACGTGGGGCCATGGTCCAGCGGCCGTGGTGGTGCTGGGTTGCAGGGTGGACTGGAGTTTCTTAGAGGCCTTTTCCAACCTTAATGATGACTGCAGAAGGCTTTGGCTCCAGTTTGGATGCCTTTAGCCAGTTCCCCCTGAGCCGTCTCTGAGCTGTCCACATTGCTGCATTCCATCTGGTGGGGGTGAGGAGCTTCCTGGTGGCACCTCTGGGAGCAGCTCTGGCTCTCTGAGCCAGCTTGGCCCACCCTGCTAACAACTCTGCAGGCAGCACTGCTGAGGCCTGCCAGCTTCCTTCCACCCTTTCCCACACCCTGCCCAGCACACTGCCTGCCCAGCTTGCTCTTTTGTGGTGCTCTCCATGCTACCTCTCTGGGGTCTCTGCTGCTCTGCTGCTGAGCACCTTCCTCCTTCCCTGCAGTCCTTCAGCCTGACAGTGGTGAACATCTGGGCCCTGCTGCTGGAGCAGGGGCACTGCCCCTGAGTGCTGTATGGTGGCTGGAGGAAGGGCACTGCCCTGGGTGCTGTCTGGTGGTTCCAGCAGCAGCGTTGGACCTGATCCTGCCCTTTCCCTTCATCTTCTCTTCTGATCTCCCTAGGCAATGTGGAGCTCCCCTGTGTGTGTGTGTCACCCAGTCCCCCACCCGAGGCACCCAGCTGCTGGCTGCTGCCTCCACAGCTGTCTATAGAGGGGCGGGGGGGGCAGAAATGTGTGCAGGGCAGCAGGACCCTGTCCCTGTCCTTCTCCACAGCGCTGCTGGCTGCCTGCTTATGTGGCATTCAGCTGCCCCACCTGGCACCTACAGCTACCTCACCCTCACCTGTGGGGGCACAGATAGCTGCAGGGCTATCTCCTCCTCCTGTTCAGGTGGAACCTGCTGGGCTCCAGCTTGTACTCATTGCTCCTTGTGCTGTCACTGGGCACCAGCACACAGAGCCTGGCACCTTCCTCCTGACCCCCAGCCCTCAGATATTTACAGCCACTGCTCAGGTCCCTCTCAGCCTTCTCCTCTCCACACTACCCAGCCCCAGGGCTCTCAGCCTTTCCTCACAGCAGAGCTGTTCCAGGCCCTTCAGCATCCTCACAGCCTCTGCTGGACTCTGTCCAGCAGGTCCCTGTCTCTGGAACTGGGCAGCCCAGCCCTGGACACAGCATTGCAGGGGTGGCCTCAGCAGGGCAGAGCAGAAGGGCAGCAGAACCTCCCCAGCCCTGCTGGCTCACAAATCTTCCCTAAGCTCACCAGATCCATGCTGTGAAGGTCTCAGCCATGGTGTCTGATCCAGCTGTGCTGCTGGGGGCTGCTGGAGCAGGTGTCAGCCTGTGGTGGGAGCTGGCACTGAGTGCTATGCACAAGGCAAACATGTCTCTGTTTCTTCTTCAGGTCCATGTTGCTCAGAGAAGCTCTTTGGTGAGTGTTGGCATCTTTTTCTTAGCAGTAAATCTCTCCATTAAAGGCAGGCTGTGGGTGGCTGGCAGGGCAGGGCAGGGTGGGACAATGCTCCTCAGCAGAGTTTGCTTCAGGCCTTTCTGCCCATATTGCCACAGGCTCTGTGCTTTGGGGGTCACAGCTGCCAGGCACAGGGTGAGTCCCATCCCCTGCCAAGCCCTGACTGATCTCAGCAGGATTGCTCAAGAGTAACCCAATTGTGTCCTCTGTGCCCACCAAAGGAGTGTTTTGCATGTGGCGCCTCTGCCCTTCCCTGAAGTACCTCCCAGTGCAGGGTAGGGCTCCTTACTCCCACCCCCATCAATCTGGTTTCCCTGCAATGGGAAGTGAGGATAGAAGGAAAGCAGGAGTCTGGTGGGGTCCCTCCTGCAGCCCTGTGTAGGAAGGAACCTCTCATCCAAGCTCAGGCACTGCTGTCAGGTGCTGGCAGTGCTGCAGTGTGGCTGTGGGGTGGCAGCTTCCCCAGCACCCCTGGCACAGTGGCGCTTTCTGTGCTCTGTCAAAGCCCGGAGCTGTCTGCAGGCTGCCCCGGGCTGGCAGAGGGCAGGGCTGTCCTTCCTGCCAAGATGAAGGGAAGTGTCTCCCCTGTCCAGGAGGTGAGACCTTGCCTCCTGTGCCTGCTCTCAGCCTTGCGCCTCTGTGTCCCTCCCAGCCACAGGCAAGGTAGCGCTGCTGGTGGGCAACAACCGCTACCGGCACCACCCCAACCTGCTGGCTCCTGTCAGAGACGTGTTTGAGCTCAGGCTGCTGCTGGAGCAGCTCAGGTTCCAGGTGGTGTCCCTGCTGGACCTCAACAAGGCTGAGATGCTGGCAGCAGTCAGTCGGTTCCTGCAGCTCCTGGGGAAAGGAGTCTACGGTAAGGGGGAGCCAGCCCTGCTCTGGGCAGCGGCATGCGGGCTGCAGGGTGTGGATGCCAGGGAGGAGAAGGATTCATGTATTCATGGAATGGTTTGGGTTGGAAGGGACCCCAAAGCTCATCCAGCTCCAGCCCCCTGCCAGGGACAGGGACACCTCACCAGCCCAGGTTGCTCAAGGCTTCATCCAGCCTGGCCTTCAACACCTCCACAGCCTCCCTGGGCAACCTCTGCCAGTCTCTCCCCACCCTCACTCTCAACAGTTTCCTCCTCTCCACTCTCAGTCTCCTCTCTCCCAGCTCAAAGCCATTGTCCCTCGGCCTGGCACTCCCAACCCTTGCCAAATGTCCCTCCCCAGCTCTCCTGCAGCCCCTTCAGCTACTGCAAGGTTGCTCTATGGTCTCCCTGCAGCCTTCTCTTCTCCAGGCTGAACAGACCCAACTCTGCCAACCTGTTCCTACAGCAGAGCTTCTCCAGCCTCTGATATCTTCATGGCCTCCTCTGGCCCCTCTCCAGCAGCTCCAGGTCCCTCTTGTGCTGGGGGCCCCAGAGCTGCAGGCAGTGCTGCAGGTGAGGTCTGAGCAGAGCAGAGGGGCAGAATCCCCTCCCTGTGCTGCTGCTCTCCCTGCTCTGGCTGCAGCCAGCACCCAGCTGGCTCTGGGCTGTGAGCAGTGCTGGCTCCTGGGCACTTTGGCACCCAAGTGCCTCTCAGACTGAATCAAAAGAGACAAAATTGAGCTTTGCATTTGGTTCCCCCTAGCACTCTGTTAGTGAGGTCAGGGCTTACAGAACCAGAGGAGCTCAGAATGCTTAAAGCTGGGAAAGGCCTCTGAGCTCACTGAGTCCAACCAGAACTCAGCTGCCAGGAGCACTAAAGCTTGTCCTGAGGCACCACATTGACAGCTTTCTCAACGCCTCCAGGCATGGGGACTGCATCACCTCCCTGAACAGCCTCTGGCAATCCCTGACCACTCTTGCAGCAAAGACATTTTTCCTCATCTCCAGCCTAGCCCTTCCCTGGCACAACTTGAGCCCATTTGTGGCTGCCACAGCTGCTCACAATTTCCTTCCTATTTGGGCCTCTGAAAGGCTTTTTTTGCAGAAGAGCATTCCCAGCTGCAGGTGGCTTGAGGTTGGACCTTGAACATCTCAGATGTTGTCCTCTGTGGGCAGGGGTCCTCAGGACCCCAAGGAGCAGGTCTCGTGGTTGGGCAGATATGCTGGTACCTGTCAATCTTTTGGGCTTTCTGAGCTTCTCCCATCCCAACAGATCCCCAGAGATCACCCTGCAGGTGTTTGGGGCTGGCTTTTGCTGCCACATCTCGGTACTTCTCTGTGGCACAGCCGGCAGTGGAAGTCAGCACGGGGTCTGGAGGTGGTGCAGTGGGCAGGGATCGGGCACATGTGAGATATTCCTGGAAGTTCTGAGTCACTGCGGCAGGCTGAGCTGGCAGGGAAGTTGGCACCATGCCAGCTGGTGACAGCCCATTGCCATGACTTCACCTGCAGCCTCCTCTGGTGGTTGCTCTCTGGCTTCCCCTTGAACTCAGCCTTCAGCTCCTTTCCCTGGCCGGGGCCATCTGTAGGGGCTGCTGCTCTTGTGCCACAACACTGCCATCCCTAGCCTGCATCCATGGCAAGTGAGGACACAGATGGCACTTGGTGCTTCCCTTTCTTCACACAATCATGGAATTGTCTGGGCTGGGGAAGGCCTCCAAGATCATCAGCCCAGCACCACCATGGCCACCAAACCATGGCCCAGGTGACATGGCCACAAGGTTCTGGAGCACCTCCATGATGGGGACTGAGTCACTCAGGCATGTGCGGGGTGCAGCCTGCCCAGCTGCTGGCTTTGTGTGCAGCTTTCCAGGCTTTCCCCACCTGCAGAATTCTGCCTGCAGCTGTGCTCCAGCCCCCAGCGTTCCTTCAGCTGCATCCTGCTGGTGCAGGCCAGAGGAGAGAACAGCACCAGGTGGAGCAGCGTTCAAGCACAGTGTTAGGGTTCACTTAGCTTCAGGGTGCTGAAAGAGGTGAAGCTGTGTCTCACCTCCCTAGAGGCTTCCTGGGTGTTTGGCTCTCCTTTGGGTGTCCTTCTGACCTTTCTGGGACTTCACTTCAACAGGGGCTGCTGGGAAGGAACTTTGGAATCAGCAGCACAAGCCCAGGTTTGGCTCTGGCTCTCCTAATCAGGTTGTAAAGATTCCAGGTACAGAGCCTCCCTCTCATCCACCTGCTTTGCCCTGGAAGCCTCCTCCTGTCAAGTGTGATCCTCCATGGAGGGTTTTGGTAGCCTCGTATTGGCTAACTCAGCATGAGGATCTTTGTTGCCTCTGTAAGTGCCTTGCTGGGAGCTAGAGACTGTTGTTAGACTTTTCTCTGTCTCCATGGTTCCAGACCAGCTCCTTGCACTTTTCCACCCAGGCCCTGGGCCTCAGCATCTTCTTGGACAGCAAATTTTGCATGGGCCAGCAATGTGCCCTTGTAGCCAAGAGAGCCAAGGACATCATGAGGGGCAGCCAGAGAAGTGTGGGCAGCAGGGCTGAAGAGGTTCTGCTGCCCTTCTGAGGCCACCCCTGCAATGCTGTGTCCAGGGCTGGGCGGCCCAGTTCCAGAGACAGGGACCTGCTGGACAGAGTCCAGCAGAGGCTGTGAGGATGCTGAAGGGCCTGGAACAGCTCTGCTGTGAGGAAAGGCTGAGAGCCCTGGGGCTGGGTAGTGTGGAGAGGAGAAGGCTGAGAGGGACCTGAGCAGTGGCTGTAAATATCTGAGGGCTGGGGGTCAGGAGGAAGGTGCCAGGCTCTGTGTGCTGGTGCCCAGTGACAGCACAAGGAGCAATGAGTACAAGCTGGAGCCCAGCAGGTTCCACCTGAACAGGAGGAGGAACTTGTTTGGTGTGAGGGTGCTGGAGGCCTGGAGCAGGCTGCCCAGAGAGGTTGTGGAGTCTCCTGCTCTGGAGGGATTCTGAACCCCCCTGGGTGTGTTGCTGTGTGCCCTGCCCTGGGTGCCCTTGCCCTGGGAGGAGTTGGACTGGATGATCTCTGGAGGTCCCTTCCAACCCCTGGCATTTTGTGACAATGGTCTTGGTAGCCTCAGGTGCCCTTTTTGGAGCATCTCTACCTTCCTCTTGAACTGAGATCCCCAAAACTGGATGCAGGATATTAAGTGAGGTCTACTTGAGACTAAGGAGAGTGCTGTCAGCTTCCCTGCTGACCTGGCATCTCCTGGCATAGTTCTGTTCCCACTCTGTGCTGGCTCATCTCAACATCATGTCCACTGTGACCCCTAGGCCCTATCTCCAGCCTTGCTGCTCAGGCAGTCCTCAGGCACAGCCCAAGTGCTGCCTGCCTGTGTCTGCTGAAACTCCTCTGAGATTTCTTGAGGCCCAGGCAGCAGCTGATTTATTTTTAGGCCCAGGACCAGCCCCTGCTGCACATTGAGGTGGGCCAAAGGCTTTCACCACAGCGAGGTGGTGACTCAGGGGATGCTTCTGCTCCAGACCTCTGCTGAGAATAGCCACAGAGCAGTTGTGAAGGCCCCAAACATCTCCTGAGTTGTCCAATTAGGCAGCCCTCAGGGGAGCAAGGATTGCAGCCTCAGCACCTGTGCAGAGGGCACCAAGATGAGTGCTGTGATTGGTGAGGCTGATGGATGGGATGGAGCCTCCAGAGGGACCTGGACAGGCTACAGAGGTGGCCAACAACAAAGGTCCTGCACCTAGGTCAGGGCAACCTTTGATGTCAGTGCAGGCTGGGGGAGGATGAGACTGAGAGCAGCCCTGCAGAGGAGGACTTGGGGGGGAGAAGCTGGGCAGGAGCCAGCAATGGGCAATGGCAGCACAGAAGGCCAAGGGCAGCCTGGGCTCCATCCAAAGTAGAGATGGCGAGAGGGGATCCTGACCCTTTGCTCTGCTCTGCTCTGGGGAGACCTTACCTGCAGGACTGGGCCAGCTGTGGTGTCTCCAGCACAAGAGAGAGATGGACCTGCTGGAGAGGGTCCAGAGGTGGCCACCAAGATGATAAGAGGTCTGGAGAATCTCTTATCCTCTGGTGTGGGGACAGGTTGGAGAGTTGGGAGATCCTGGAGAAGAGAAGGCTGCAGGGAGTACTTGAAGCAGCCTTGCAGTACCTGAAGGGCTCCAGGAGAGCTGGGGAGGGACTGTTCAGAAGGGTCTGTGGGGACACGCTGAGGGCAATGGTTTGGAACTGGAGCAGGGCAGAGTTAGGTTGGGCATCAGGAGGAAGTTGTGCAGAGAAGATGGGGAGGGACTGGCACAGGCTGCCCAGGGCTGTGGTGGAGGCTCCATCCCTGGAGACAATGAGGATCAGCCTGGTGTGTCCCTGGGCAGCCTGCTGTGGTTGGAGGTTTCCCTGCTGAGTGCAGGGGGCTGGGCAAGATGCCCTTGGAGGGTATCTTCCAACCTGATGCAGATGTAGAAGGAGCCCTGAAATGTCAGCCCACAGTGACCATTCCCTCCTGCAGGCTCAGTGCTGGCTCTTCAGGAAGGTTGCTGGAAGTTCAGGGGAGGTGTGTGGAGAGGAAATGGCCAGAGGAGGGTTGGGGTGGAGATGAGGCAAAAAATGTCTTCGGTGCAAGAGTCGTCAGCGATTGGCAGAGGCTGCCCAGGGAGGTGGTGGAGTCTCTATGCCTGGAGGTGTTCCAGAACCGTGTTGACATGGTGGAGTTGGGTTGCTGGTTGGACTGGGACTGGTCAGTGTGGGAGGGCTTTTACAGCCCAAGGAGGGGTTGGTTCTCTGACTGTGAGCAGCAGTTAGAGCTCTGCAGGTTCACACCATAACTCAGCCTCTTCTCTCCCTGTTCCCAGCTGTCTTCTACTATGCTGGGCATGGCTATGAACATCTGGGCAGGAACTACCTGGTCCCTGTTGATGCTCCACAGCCCTACAGCCCCGAGAACTGCATCAGCGTGCAGAGGATCCTCCAGAAGATGCAGCAGCAGCAGACAGCCCTGAACCTTGTCCTGCTGGACACCTGCAGGAAGTGGTAGGCTGCTGCTCCCTTCCCTGCCTGCGGCTGGGCACAGCCTGCTGTATAGAGAGGCAGGGGAAAGAAGCTGCCATGCTTAGCCCAGCTTCAGCAGTGAGCTTCTTTCTGACCTCCTGGGGTACTCCTGTGGCTGCCCAGGGCCACATCACCCTTGTGCTGCTGAGTCCAGACCTCTGTAAAGGTCCATCTTGTTGTGCCATAAGATCAGCAGCCTGCCAGGTCCTGCAGGGTGTCCTGCTTCTGTATGAGGTGCAGAGGGCATTGGTGCTGCCCAAGCTCTGCTGGAGGCCTTGCTGTGTTCTTTGGGCTGAAGTGGCCTGGCGAGCAAAGGCAGAGTCCCTGCAGGCTGCAGAGGGGTGACTATGCCCTGGCATGAAGGGGTGGCTGGAACTCAGCACAGGGTTTGTGCCTCTGTGTTTCACCCTCACTGAGACACCTGACCTGACAGGCTGCAGCAGTGCTACTGACCTGCTGCTGCCAAAGGAGGTGATGTCCTCCAGCTGGGGCTGCTCAGCTCACCTCTTCTGGCTGTGCTCTTGCCAGCATCTCCATCAAGAAAGTGCAGCAGAATGGGGAAAATATTGTAAGCTGTGCAGCTTGGTTCTTGGTGGCCTGAAATACTTCTTGAAGTGGTCATGTTGTGAAGTGGGGCCCAGGCTGCTGCTGAAGGCAGAGATCAGAGATCAGCTTTTTCCCCTCTGCGCTGTGTTCTCTGCGCTGTCCTCTGCACGCTGTTCTCTGCACTGTTCTCTGTGTGCTGTTCTCTGCGCTGTGTTCTCTGCGCTGTTCTCTGCACTGTGTTCTCTGCACTGTGTTCACTGCACTGTTCTTTGCGCTGTGTTCACTGCACTGTTCTCTGCGCTGTGTTCTCTGTGCTGTTCTCTGCGCTGTGTTCACTGCGCTGTGTTCACTGCGCTGTGTTCTCTGTGCGCTGTTCTCTGCGCTGTCCTCTGTGCTGTTCTCTGCACTGTGTTCTCTGCGCTGTGTTCACTGCGCTGTGTTCTCTGCACTGTGTTCACTGCACTGTTCTCTGCGCTGTGTTCTCTGTGCTGTTCTCTGCGCTGTGTTCACTGCGCTGTGTTCACTGCACTGTGTTCTCTGTGCGCTGTTCTCTGCGCTGTCCTCTGTGCTGTTCTCTGCGCTGTGTTCTCTGCGCTGTTCCCTGCACTGTGTTCTCTGCGCTGTGTTCTCTGCGCTGTTCTCTATGCTTTTCTCTGCACTGTGTTCTCTGTGCTGTTCTCTGCACACTGTTCTCTGCACTGTGTTCTCTGCGCTGTGTTCTCTGCGCTGTTCTCTATGCTTTTCTCTGCGCTCTGTTCTCTGTGCTGTGTTCTCTGCACTGTTCTCTGCACTGTTCTCTGCGCTGTTCTCTGCGCTGTGTTCTCTGCGCTGTGTTCTCTGTGCTGTGTTCTATGCGTTGTCCTCTGCGCTCTGTTCTCTGCACTGTTCTCTGCGCTGTTCTCTGTGCTGTGTTCTATGCGTTGTCCTCTGCGCTCTGTTCTCTGCACTGTTCTCTGTGCTGTTCTCTGCGCTGTTTTCTCTGCGCTGTTCTCTGTGCTGTGTTCTATGCGTTGTCCTCTGCGCTCTGTTCTCTGCACTGTTCTCTGTGCTGTTCTCTGCGCTGTTTTCTCTGTGCTGTTCTCTGTGCTGTGTTCTCTGTTCTATGTTCTCTGTGCTGTTCTCTGCACTGTGTTCTCTGCTCTGTGATATTTGCGCTGTGTTCTCTGCGCTGTGTTCACTGCGCTGTTCTCTGCGCTGTTCTCTGCACTGTGTTCTCTGTGATCTGTTCTCTGTGCTGTGTTCTCTGCGCTGTCCTCTGCGCTGTTTTCTGCGCTGTGTGCTCTGCGCTGTTCTCTGCGCTGTTCTCTGTGATGTTCTTTGTGATGTTCTCTCCTGGCTTCAGCCTTTCTTGCTACCCAAGCAGCATGGGTGAGGGTTAAATACGAGACAGCAGTGCCCAGGTGGCCAAGCAGGCCAGTGGCATCCTGTCTTTGATCATAACCAGCATGGGCAGCAGGGACAGGAGGTGGCCATCCCCCTGTGCTCAGCTCTGAGGAGGCCACACCTCAAATGCTGTGTTCAGCTCTGGGCCCCTCACTGCAGGAAGGACATTGAGGGGCTGGAGCAGGTCCAGAGCAGGGCACTGAGGCTGGAGAAGGGCCTGGAGCAGCTGGGCTGGGAGGAAGGGCTGAGGGAGCTGGGGGTGTGCAGGTGGAGCACAGGAGGCTGAGGGCATTGCTTATTGCTCTAGGGCTCCCTGCAGGCAGGTGACAGTGAGGAGGGTGCAGCCTCTGCCACTTGGTGCCAAGGGACAGGAACAGAGGAAATGGCTCCAAGCTGCCACAGGGGAGGCTCAGGCTGCAGCTCAGGATTGTTTCTTCAATGGAAGGGTTCTCAGACGCTGGCACAGGCTGCCCAGGGCAGCGCTGCAATCCCTGGAGGTGTTCAGCTGGTGTGGAGCTGGCACTTAGGATTCAGTGCTGGGTGGAGGCTGGGACTGGCTGAGCCTGGAGGGCTCTCCCCACCGGCTGTGTGCTGGGAGTGGTTCTGTATTGGCCTTGCTGCCCTGGACAGGAGCTGTGCCTTGCTGCAGCACTGGGCTCCGTGCCCTGCAGGCAGGTCTGGGTACTGCCAGCTGTGCCCAGAAGTGATCCTGGCTTGGTCTCCTCTTGCAGGTACAACCCCGGGGGTGCCCTGTCGCAGCTGCAGCCACTGCAGCCCTGGGGCAATACAGTCTATGGCTATGCCACGTGAGTGCCACTGCAGCCTCATGCCCGTCCCCGCCTGCCTGGTGGCTTTGAGGGCTTCAGAGGGCTTCTCACAGGTCTCCCTGGCACTCCCCCTGCTCCCAGCACTGCTGTTCAGGCTCTTCTGTCCTTCCTGCTGACAGCCCTGGTGGCAGCCTGTCATCAGTCGTAGGTGATGGGTGAAAGTGGCATCAGCTCCTGTCCTGTTCTCCCAGGCCTGCCCCTGTTTGCCCAGGTGCCTGTGCTGTGAGCAGGTCACCTGAACCATGCTGAGCTGCTCCACTGTCAGTTCCTCTGCTTGTCATCTGCTGTCACCCATGGAGGCTGGCAGAAGAAGCTGCTCTGCCCCTCACCCCTTCTGCCGCTCTTACCCATCCCACGCCCTTCCCATCCTCTCCTGCATGCCAGCAGAGCCTGCCCAGAGCCAGCAAGACCTGCCTTGCCTCACTCTGAGGGCTCCTGCCCAGAACCAGCAAGCCCTGCCCTACCTCACTTAGGGCTCGGTGGTACTGCAGAGGGTGAGCACAAGTCCTTCCTGCTGCAGGAGTGAAGATGCTGAAGCCTATGAGCTGCAGGATGGGGAGCTCAGCTCGGGCATCTTCATGAAGTACCTGAAGCAGCACATCCTGCGGGAGAAGAAGGTCACACACATGCTGGAGAAGGTCTTAGAGGGTAAGGGATGGGCTGGAAACCAGCTGCAGCAGCTGGGCTGAAGAGAGACAGCAGCAGGAAAGAAGCTGTTCCACCCTTTCCCTTCCTTTCCCTTCTCTTCCCTTTCCCCTCCCCTTCCTCTTTCCCCATCCTTTCTCTTCCCATCCCACCCTGCCTCTCCCTCCTCCCTTATAGCCTAGTGCCAGGCCATGCCTGCTGGCAGCTCCGGGTGAGCTGGCAGCAGCCTGGAGCTTCATTCCCAGCATCACAGCCTGGCATGGGCTGGAAGGCCCCTTCAGGATCAGGCAGTTGGAGCCCCCTGGCCTGGCAGGGACCCCTCCCACTAGCACAGGATCTGGCAGCCAGGAAGGTGCCCGAGGAGCCTGGCATGACCCTGTGCCTCCCGTGCTGTGCCCAGCTGTGGGGCAGGACCCACTAGTGGCTGGCAGACAGGTGATGGAGATCAAGCACACGCTGAAGGAGCCCCGAGCCCTCACCGACCCCCTCTGCCCCTCGGCAGCAGCTGCCCAGCGCTCGGGCTATGGCCATGGTGAGCCCTGGGGACATGGGCAGGGCATGGGCAGGGGGCAGGAGAGGTGCCTGTGTCCCTCAGTGGCACTGCTGCAGGGAGGCTCTGAGCCGCTGACAGCTGAGCTGTGCTTGCAGAGCTGCTGAGCAGAGTGGTGACCTTCTCCTGCGGGGCAGAGGTGGAGATGCACTGCCACTGGCTCTTCTCCAACCTGCTCCACGTCTGTGCCAAGCTGCTGCCCACCCCATCACACCTGGCTGATGCCTACCTGCTGCTGCGCCAGGCCCCCGGGACTCAGGGGCTCAGAGAATGGCTGAGGGTGGAGGACACCTCAGGGAGCAGCTGCTCCACCTGGACCCATTCCCCTCCGTTCCAGCAGGCTTCTTCTCCCATGGCAGAGGTGAGGAGTGGTTGGGGGAAGCCAAGGGGTCCTGAGGGCTGGGAAAAGCCAAACCCAAGTGTAAGACCCCTGGCACTGCTGCCTCTGCTGCAGAGAGGCCTCTGCCAGCACCTCCCGAAGAGCCTCTGCCACCCACCAGGGCAATATAGGTTGCCTGCTTGGCTCTTAGCGCAGCCCAGCCCTGGGCCTCTCACTCCCAGAAGGGCACTGAGGGGCTGAGCAGCTCCAGAGAAGGGCACCAAAGCTGGGGCAGGGTCTGGAGAACAGGGCTGGGGAGGAGCAGCTGAGGGAGCTGGGGGGGTTGGTGTGGAGAAGAGGAGGCTGAGGGCAGAGCTCATTGCTCTCTACAGCTCCCTGAGAGGAGGCTGCAGGGAGCTGGGGTTGGGCTCTGCTGCCCAGCCTCAGGTGAGAGAAGGAGAGGAACTGGCCTGGAGTTGTGGCAGGGGAGGGTTGGGTTGGAAAGGAGGAAATATGTCTTTGGTGCCAGACTGGTCAGGGCCTGGCAGAGGCTGACAGGAGAGCTGAGGATGGACTGTTCAGAAGCACCTGTAGGAACAGGCTGAGGGCAGTGGTTTGGAACTGTAGCAGGGCAGAGTTAGGTTGGGCATCAGATGGAAGTTGCGCAGAGTGAGGGTGGGGAGAGACTGGCACAGGCTGCCCAGGGCTGTGATGGAGGCTCCATCCCTGGTGATGTTCCAGAGCCATGTGGCCATGAGGTTCAAAAGAGAAAGTGCAGGGTCCTGCACCTAGGTGGAACAATCCTCACTGTCAGTGCAGGCAGAGGGAGGAGGTGAGAGAAGGCCCTGAGAAGAGGGACTTGGAGGAACTGGTAGGGGAAAGGCTGGGCAGGAACCAGAAATGGGCACTGGCAGTACAGAAGGCCAAGGGCAGCCTGGGCTGCATCCAAAGCAGTGTGGGCAGAGATGGAGAGAGGGGATCCTAATCTGTGCTGGGGAGACCTCACCTGCAGGGCTTGGGCTAGCTGTGGGACCCCAAAACAGAGGCCTGGGCTGGATGGAGAGGATCCAGAAGAGGCCGCAGAAATGCTCAGGGGCTTGGAGCAGCTGTGCTGTGAGGACAGGCTGAGGGAGCTGGGAGTGTTCAGCCTGGAGAAGAGAAGGCTCCAAGCAGACCTCAGAGCTGCCTGCCAGTCTGCAGGCTACAGAGGGACTGTGCCCAAAGGCCTGCAGGGGCAGCAGCAGGGGCAATGGTTTGAAATGAGAGCAGAGCAGACTGAGAGTGGATGTGAGGAACAAGTTCTGCAGCAGGAGGCTGCTGCAACACTGCAGCAGGTTGCCCAGGGAGGTGGTTGAGGCCCCATGCCTGGAGATGTTCAAGGTGACAGAGCTGTGAGCAACCTGCTCTAGGGGAAGATGTCCCTGCTGAGTGCAAGGGTTGGACTGGATGAGCTTTGCAGGTCCCTCCCAACCCAGCCCCTTCTGAGTGGTCATGGCACATGGGGCCATGGTCCAGCGGCCGTGGTGGTGCTGGGTTGCAGGGTGGACTGGAGTTTCTTAGAGGCCTTTTCCAACCTTAATGATGACTGCAGAAGGCTTTGGCTCCAGTTTGGATGCCTTTAGCCAGTTCCCCCTGAGCCGTCTCTGAGCTGTCCACATTGCTGCATTCCATCTGGTGGGGGTGAGGAGCTTCCTGGTGGCACCTCTGGGAGCAGCTCTGGCTCTCTGAGCCAGCTTGGCCCACCCTGCTAACAACTCTGCAGGCAGCACTGCTGAGGCCTGCCAGCTTCCTTCCACCCTTTCCCACACCCTGCCCAGCACACTGCCTGCCCAGCTTGCTCTTTTGTGGTGCTCTCCATGCTACCTCTCTGGGGTCTCTGCTGCTCTGCTGCTGAGCACCTTCCTCCTTCCCTGCAGTCCTTCAGCCTGACAGTGGTGAACATCTGGGCCCTGCTGCTGGAGCAGGGGCACTGCCCCTGAGTGCTGTATGGTGGCTGGAGGAAGGGCACTGCCCTGGGTGCTGTCTGGTGGTTCCAGCAGCAGCGTTGGACCTGATCCTGCCCTTTCCCTTCATCTTCTCTTCTGATCTCCCTAGGCAATGTGGAGCTCCCCTGTGTGTGTGTGTCACCCAGTCCCCCACCCGAGGCACCCAGCTGCTGGCTGCTGCCTCCACAGCTGTCTATAGAGGGGCAGGGGGGGCAGAAATGTGTGCAGGGCAGCAGGACCCTGTCCCTGTCCTTCTCCACAGCGCTGCTGGCTGCCTGCTTATGTGGCATTCAGCTGCCCCACCTGGCACCTACAGCTACCTCACCCTCACCTGTGGGGGCACAGATAACTGCAGGGCTGTCTGCAGGAGGGCATCTGGGTCCTTGCAGGGTCTGGGCAAGCTGGCAGCATCCTGACTGTGCCAGCCCTCAGGGGAGCTGCTGGGACTGCCTGACCCATGCTGGCCTTGCTGCGTGCAGGAGCTGGAGGCTGAAGGCCAACAAGCCCAGACTTGGCTGTGAGGTGTGCCCAGGGAGCTGTTTGGGTGAGGAAGGGGCAGTTTGCCTACCATCTGCCACATCCTGCTTCCCCAATTGCGCCAAGCAGAGGGCCTTGCCATAGGGAGTTGTGCTGGAGTTTACAGCTCTGGTCCCTGTTCTGTAGCTGCCCAGTGCTCTGCCATCCTGGATGGCATCCACCACCTCCCTGGGCAAGGTCTAGGGCAAGCAGGACTTGGTGGAGGAGAAGCAGGTCAGGGAGCACTTAACCAAAGTGGGCACCCATAAAGCCATGGGATCTTGCAGGGTGCACCTGTGGGTGCTGAGGGAGCTGGCGATGCACTGGAGGGCATTCCTCGACTCTTGGTGGTCTCCCTGAAGCCCAGAGGAAAGCCCTGCAGAGCCTGCTCCCTGAGGAGGCAATGGTGGCAGTGATCCCTGGAGCTGTCCCCAGGCACAGCAAGGGCAGGGCTGAGTAGCAGTGGTCAGGTTTCAAGGGCAGCTGTGCCCGGTGAGCTGGAGGGCAGTGAGCCTGGCAGTGAGCAGCTCCACAGGTGAGGGGGCAGCAGGGGACTTTGGCTGTCCCGATTTGGGAAGGCTTCAGACACTATCATGTGGCAGCCTCCCAGACAAGCTGGTAACAGACTGGAGTGGACAGAACCTGGACTCAGCTGGCAGCTGCCAGCCAGTAGAGCTCCAAGCTTTGTGGTCCCTGCTGGGAAGTCCAGCTAGATGCACTGATGGGCAGTGTCAGGCATTCCTGCTGGCACCAGTACCAGTTTACATCATCATGAATGAACAGAGTGGGCCCTCAGCAAGTTCACTGCTCACACACGTGAGGAGGAACAGCTGCTGCTGGCACCCAGAGGGACGTGGGTGGGCACAGGGGAATGGGTCATCAGGAGGCAGAGCAGGGTCCTGCTCTGAGAAGCTGTGTCCCCTTCGCAGGCACAGCTGCAGGCCAGCAGGCTGGAGAGGCCTCGCGGTGGGCACCATGCTGACCACAACAGCAAAGGGCCCTCACAGGGACCAAGGTGATTGGCAGACTGGGCTGTAGAGATGATCTGTGCCCTCAGCACTGGTGAGGCCACATCTGGAGAGCTGTGCCCACTCCTGGGCTCCACAAGGATGGCCAAGGGAGCAGCACTGCAGGCAGAGCTGGCAGCAGGAGGCTCAGGAGCTCAGACTCATCAAGCTATGCCAGCATCTGCAGGGAGGGTACAAATAGGACAGCTGGGCTCTGCCCACTGGTGGCCAGTGCCAGGACCAGAGGCTATGGGCACAAAGTGCAGGAGAGGACAATCCATGTAAAGCCAGAAGAAAGTTTCCAGCTGCAGGGGTGGTGCAATGTGGTGTGGGGCTGCTCTGAGTGGGCACTGCTGACCCCAGGGCCGCTCTGAGTGGGCACTGCTGACCTCAGGGGTGCTCCACAGAGGCGCTCATGAGATCCAGATTCCTAGAGTCACAGAATGGGTTGGCTTGGAAATGACCTCGAAGGTCATCCAGCTCCAGTCCCTGCCATGGGCAGGGACAGCTCCCACCAGCCCAGGGTGATCAAGGCCTCATGGAAGGAGTCCCTGCCCTGTCCAGATGCCACGGCCCTGGGCATCTCTGCAGGGTGCTGGGGACAGAGCCAAGTTTTAGAAGAATTTGGGTGAAGTGGAGATGCAGGCTGGGGTCAAGACTGGAATAAGCAGCAGTGTGAGTGTCAGATGGCAGTGAGGCAGGGCAGGAGGGGCTGTATTCAGCTGCAGGAGGTGGCTCTGCCTCGCAGCCTGGCAACCGCTGCAGGCACAGCTCATGGAAGGCAC
Organism: Tricholaema leucomelas; assembly: GCA_013400475.1. NCBI lineage: Eukaryota > Metazoa > Chordata > Aves > Piciformes > Lybiidae > Tricholaema lacrymosa > Tricholaema leucomelas. The sequence continues at coordinate 276,273 of WAAF01000257.1, read as the reverse complement.
TAGGGTGAGGCTACCTGGGCAGCAGAGCTGCTGCCTGCCCTCTGAGCTGAGCCCTGCCCTCCTGGCTCACCCAGCTCCCTCTCTGCCAGCTCCAGCCCACATCTTCCCCAGCCTCCTCCAGTTGATCTTTCCAGCAGTGAGCTGCCAGGAGCAGCCTTGGCCTTGGCTTTGCTTTGTGCAGGGCTCAGATGTGTTCCTGCAGCTTGCTCCAGTGCAGGCATGGGGTCAGCTCTGGGAGCTTCTGCTCTTCACAGGCTGCACTGTGCTGGGAGGGACCCCAAAGGGCATCTTGCCCAGCCCCTGCACCCAGCAGGGACACCTCCAGATGCAGCAGGCTGCATGGGGATACATCCAGGATGATCCTCAGTGTCTCTAGAGATGGAGCCTCCACCACAGCCCTGGGCAGCCTGTGCCAGTGTCTGCCCACCCTCACTCTGCACAACTCCCTCCTGATGCCCAACCTAACTCTGCCCTGCTCCAGCTCCAAACCACTGCCCTCAGCCTGTCCCCACAGCTCCTGAGCAGTCCCTGCCCAGCCTGCAGCTCCCCTGCAGACACTGCAAGGCTGCTCTGAGCTCTCCCTGCAGCCTTCTCCTCTCCAGGCTGCACAGCCCCAACTCTGCCAGCCTGTCCCCATGGCAGAGGTTCCTCAGCTCTCCGAGCATCTTGGTGGCCTCCTCTGGACCCTCTCCATCAGCCCCTGGTCTCTTGAGCTGGCCCCAGCCCTGCAGGTGAGGTCTCCCCAGCACAGAGCAGAGGGGCAGGATCCCTCTCTCCAGCTCTGCCCACACTGCTCTGGATGCAGCAGAGACTGCCCTTGGCCTTCTGTGCTGCCAGTGCCCATTGCTGGCTCCTGCCCAGCTTCTCCCCCATCAGCACCCCTAGGCCCTCCTTTGCAGGTCTTGTCCTCCCCCAGCCTGGATTGGCACTGAGGAGCTGCCCTGAGGCAGGTGAAGGACTCTGCCCTTGGCCTTATTTCCTGCTGTCCCCTCTTGTTTTCCTGCCCCAGGACAAGGACAGTATGGGCACCCTGAGGCAGTGCCACCCACAGCTCCTGAGCTCCCTGCTGGCCTCGGTGTGTAAGCAGGAGAGGGACTGCAGCCTGCAGCTGCCTGACCTGCAGAAGATTCAGGTATGGAGCTGCCAGCTACAGGTCTCCTATGGCACCCTCACATAAGTGCCACTCCCCACCCCTTGCTTGCGATGAGTGTGCCCACCTGACCGTGTGTGCCTCTCTGATGGTGTGTGCCATCTGCCCGTGTGTGCCTGCCTGTGTGTGCCATCTGACCGTGTGTGCCTGCCTGTGTGTGCCATCTGACCGTGTGTGCCTCTCTGATGGTGTGTGCCCTTCTGGCTCCATTCTGCACCTCCCTGTTCTGCACAGGAGGCACAGCCCCTGCCGAGGGCTCGGGTATGGCTGCCATGAGGGCAGCTGTGCTCTGATGGTTGTTGTATGATGCCTTCACCATCTTCCATCAGAGCCTCAAGCACTGCTGGGCTAGCAGGCTCCCTGGGCACCGCTGCTGTAGGAAACTGCTGCCTGCTCTGCATGGATTCATGGGATGGGTTGGGTTGGAAGAGACCTCAAAGCTCATCCGGCTCCAACCCCCCTGCCATGGCCAGGGACAGCTCCCACTATCCCAGGTTGCTCAAGGCCTCATGCATCCTGAACAGACTCAGTTCTCTCAGCGTGTCCTCTGATCATCTCCATGGCCTCCTCTCCAGCAGCTCCAGGGAGAGCTCAGAGCAGCCTTGCAGTAGCTGAAGGGCTGCAGGAGAGCTGGGGAGGGACTTTTGCCAAGGGCTGGGAGTGCCAGGCTGAGAGACAACGGCTTTGAGCTGGGAGAGGGGAGACTGAGAGTGGAGAGGAGGAAGAAACTGTGAGAGTGATGAGAGACTGGCACAGGCTGCCCAGGGAGGCTGTGGAGGTGTTAACAGGCCAGGGTGGATGAGGCCTTGAGCAGCCTGGCTGGTAGAAAATTCAAGACCATCTGGTTCCAAGCCCCCTGCCATGGCAGAGCCATTGGCAAAGCCATGGGTGTCTTCAAGGTCCCTTCCAAGCCAACTCATTCTGTGAGTGTCTTGAGCAGCCTGTGCTGGTGGGAGGTGTCTCTGCCTGTGGTAGGGATTGGAGCTGGATGAGCTTTGGGGTCCCTTCCAACTAGGTTTCTGTGATTCCTGCTGCCCTCTGCCAGCATCCTGGGGGTGATGTTCCCCGTGGCAGTGCCCTGGCCTTGCTGGGGTCTCAGTGAGTGGCCTGGTTTCAGGAGTCCTGAAGCGCAGCAGCCCCGGCTGAGGCTTGCAGCTACCCGGGGTGCAGGAACAGCTCCAATCTCCTTGGCAGCAGCATTGCTCTCTCAGGCCACAGCATGGGGCTGTGAGCCTGCACAACAGCCCAGCGCCTCTGCTGAGCCCTGCTCTCTGACTGACTGAGCCCTCTGCTCTCCCCTGGCAGGCAGACGTGGTGCTGCAGCTGGATTTGCACTACAGCCAGCAGGGCACCAAGCGAAGGACTTGTGAGAGCCTGCGGACAACCCTCCGGAGAGCTCTGCTGAGGCAGTTCTGTGGCCAGGGGGCTGCAGCCTCTGCAGATGTGTGGCTGCAGGATGTGCTGAGCACGAACCCCGCGGGGCAGACACCTCTGAGGACAGGCTCTGGCCACAGCTTGCCCAGCAGCAGCCCCTCCAGTAGCAGCCAGCCAGAGGAGAACGACGAGAGCGAGATGAGCGAGCTCTGCTGTGCCCTGCTGCGGGCTGGCACTGGGCACAGCTGCCCCTGACCCAGCTGGGCACTGCTGCTCTGGGTGGGAGCTGATGGTGTGAGTGAGAGCTGCTGGCGTGGGTGGGAGCTGCTGGTGTGTTGTGAGAGCTGCTGATGTGGGTGGGAGCTGCTGGTGTGGGTGAGAGCTGTTGGTGTGGGTGGGAGCTGCTGGTGTGGGCAGGGGCAGCTGCTCCAGGCTGGGGCAGCTGTTGCTGGAGTGCTGAACACATCTGAGTCTGCTCCCTGGCCCCGGGCATGGCAATGAGTACAAGCTGGAGCCCAGGAGGTTCCACCTGAACAGGAGGAGGAACTTGTTTGGTGTGAGGGTGCTGGAGGCCTGGAGCAGGCTGCCCAGAGAGGTTGTGGAGTCTCCTGCTCTGGAGTAATTCTGAACCCCCCTGGATGTGTTGCTGTGTGCCCTGCCCTGGGTGCCCCTGTCCTGGCAGGGGTTGGACTGGAGGGCCCTTCCCAGCCCTATGTTGCTGTGTTTATTCCTGGAGAGAACACTGCTGCTGCTTTTGGATGCACAGAGCTTGAGGAGCTCTGAGTAAACTCTTTCCATCTTTCCTACCAGTTCATGGATTCACAGACATGAGGGGAAGCTCTGGATGGGATCAGGGAATGCCTGCCCTGCAGCATGGCAGCACCCCTGGGCTCTGCCCCAGGCATCATTTGTGTGAAGGAGCTGTTTTGGGGGGGGAGATGTGGCAGTGGAGGCTTCTGAGCTGGCTGACTGCTGCTTCACTGCCTCTGTCCAGCTTTCTGCAACTCATCCTTCTCCCTCACACCACCGTCAGAGGACTGCAGGGAGACCTTGGAGCAGCCTTGCAGTAGCTGAAGGACAGGAGACACTGGATGGACATTTGGCAAGGGCTGGGAGTGCCAGGCTGAGGAACAATGGCTTTGAGCTGCGAGAGGGGAGACTGAGAGCGGAGGAAGAAATTGTTGAGAGTGAGGGTGGGGAGAGACTGGCACAGGCTGCCAAGGAGGCTGTGGCTGCCTCCTGCCTGGAGGTGTTGAAGTCCAGGCTGGATGAGGCCTTGAGCAGCCTGTGCTGTTCCTGTCCATGGCAGGGAGTTGGAGCTGGATGAGCTTTGAGGTCCCTTCCATTCCAACCCATTCTGAGACTCTATGAAGAAGGAGATAAAGCTGAAGTCGCTCGGAGCACTCTGTCTGAGACTTTTGGCAGACAGTGGTGGGGCAGGGAGCCCTGGCAGATCGCATGGCAGAGGTGCTGCTGCTGCTGCCCCGGGCCCTGTAGTGCCTGCCCCCACGCTGCACACAGCCTGAAAGAAGCTGTGTAAAAAGTCCAAGTCCAAACCAGAGAGGGACCCTCCTGTGGTGAGCACCTGGGGAGGAACAATAAACTGCAGTACAGGCTGGGAGGTGATTTACTGGAGAGCAGCCCTGTGGAGAGGGACCTGGGAGCACTGGTGGAGAACATCCATGGCACAGCAATGTGCCCTGGTGGCCAAGAGGGCAGTGGGGTCCTGGGGGGCATTAAGCAGAGTGTGTCCAGCAGATCGAGGGAGGTTCTCCTCCCCCTCTGCTCTGCCCTCATCTTGAATATTGCCTTCAGTTTTGGGCTCCCCACTTTCAAAGGGACAGGAACTGCTGGAGAGAGTCCAAGGGAGAGCTATGAGGATGAGTAGGGAACTGGAGCACTGCCTGATGAGGAGAGGCTGAGGGCCCTGGGGCTGCTTAGTCTGGAGAAGAGAAGACTGAGAGGGGATTGAATCAATGTCTATATCTGAGGGCTGGGAGTCAGGAGGAGGGGACAGGCTCTGCTCACTGCTCCCTGGGACAGGACAAGCAGCAATGGATGGAAGCTGCAGCACAGGAGGTTCCAGCTCAACACAAGGGGCAACTTCTTGCCTGGAAGGGTCCCAGAGCCCTGGCACAGGCTGCCCAGAGAGGTTGTGGAGTCTCTTTTTCTGAAGCCTTTCCAGGCCTGTCTGGATGTGTTCCTGTGTGCCCTGAGCTAGATTGGATGGTCCTGCTCTGGTGGCGGGGTTGGACTGGATCTTTTTGGGGCACTTCCAACCCCTGACATCTGTGAGTTCTGTGATTCTGTGACTGGTGAGGAGGAGATGATTGGGCAGAAAAATGTGCGGCCAGTGGGTAAATGCTCTGGTTTAGAGCTTCCCAGAGCCCCGAAGCCCACGGAACAAAATGAAATAGAGGATGCCTCCCCTCTCCTGGCTTTGCAAGGAAAAGAATTGAGTGGAGAGCGTGGGAAGGGTAAAACACCCACAGAAAGCAGTCTAGCTGCAATTCTTTGGAAGTCAGAAAGATCACTTGAGCAATGAATAAAGGATATTTAAGGTAAGGAGTTTACAGTGGTATAAGGGGAGGGAAAAGAGGTGCAAAATTCCATACGCAAACCCAGCGGGACGGCAGTGGTGGAGGTGGCTCCGGGAGGTGGCTGGTCCGGCGCGTGGCTGGCCAGTGGCACAGCTGGAGCAGCGAGGGCATTGCTCTTCAGGCAAGGCAGTGGCAGAACAGAGCTTGGCCTGCTTTGAGAGTGCTGCAGAGAGTGGAGTGAGCTACCCTTTGCACCTGGGGGGCTCAGGTTCCAGACCACCTCCCAGCCTCCTAGAGGCTCAGCCTGTAACATTAACACAGCGGCATGGGATGGTAGCGGTGGCAGGCGCAGCGCTGCCACCATCGCTGCAGCTGGCAGGCACTGCCCAGGCATGCGGCTGAGTGAGCTGCACAGCACAGGCCAGGGAGCCAGGGGGCTTGGGCACAGGATAGGCTGTCGGCCCTCCTGTGCTGGAGGAGACAAAGTCTTCTTGGACTCAGAGGAGGCAGCCGGGGCTGAGGAGATGACCTGTTTCTGACTCGGGAACCCAAGGGCTGGCACAGCCTGACAGTGCAGATGACTCTGGAGGAGCAGCTTCTGGTCAGCTTACAGCGTGGCACCGACTGGGTTAGAGGTCACCAACTGCAGCAAGAGCAGTGTGGGCAGCAGGGCAAGGGAGGGGATTCTGCCCCTTGGCTCTGCTCTCCTCAGACCCCACCTGCAGTCCTGGGTGCAGTTCTGGAGCCCCCAGCACAAGCAGGACATGGAACTGCTGGAGCCAGTCCAGAGGAGGCCACCAAGATGCTCAGAGGGCTGCAGCAGCTCTGCTGTGAGGACAGGCTGAGGGAGTTGGGGCTCTGCAGCCTGGAGAAGAGAAGTCTTTGAGGAGACCTTGGAGTGGCCTTGCAGGATCTGAAGGGGGCTACAGGAGAGCTGGGGAGGGACTATTGGCAAGGAGTTGTAATGCTAAGGGGAGGAGGAGGAATGGGTTTGAACTGGCAGAGAGGAGATTGAAACTGGATGCTAGGGAGAAGTTCTTGACAATGAAGGTGGTGAGACACTGGCACAGGTTGCCCAGAGAGGTTGTAGAGCACAGAATCACTGAATGTAATCTTTGATCTTCGATCACTTTGAGCCATTCTGTGCACCACAGTCTCCCTGGAGGTGTTCAGAACAAAGATCGATGAGGCCTTGAGCGACTTGTTCTAGTGGGAGGAGTCCATGCCTATGGCACGGGAGAGTTGGAACTGGCTGAGCTCTGTGGTCCCTTCCAACCTAAATCTTTCTCTGACTCTAACTCCCCTGAGCTCAGCATGACACTTTGCAGGCTTCCCTGCATGCAGACAGTGAATGGTAAGGGAAAATCTGAGTACCCCTGAAGGTCCCATCCAGTCCCAGGGTGATGGGTGCAGGGTTGGAGCCATGGTGAGGGGTGCAGAGTTGGTGCCATGGAGATGGGTGCAGGATTGGTGCCATGGCGATGGGTGCAGGGTTGGAGCCATGGTGGTGGGTGCAAGGCTGGAGCCATGGTCATAGGTGCAGGTTTGGAGCCATGGTGGTGGGTGCAGGGTTGGTGCCATGGTGCAGCCTGCAGGGTTGGTGCCATGGTGCAGCCTGCAGGCCAGGACTGTGTCGATGGTGAGCTGCGAGTGGCAGCAGAGCTCCTGCAGCTGGTGTCAGGCTTCCCTCTGCTGTCCAAGCCCATCTCGGTGGCTCTGTGCCCCCTGTCACTAATCGCTGGCAATGAGCTGCAGGGCCTCGTGGTGCAGCTGAGGAGAGAAAACATCAGAGGATAAAGGAGGATCCTTGAAGTGTCTGAAGCTGCTTCTTCTCTCACAGTTTGGGCAGCTTTGGCATGACGCTGCCCGCCGGAGCGATGCTGATGCTGTCGCCTTGGCCCCTGACGGGGCTGGGAGTTGCTCTTTGCAGCCGCAGCCGGAGGAGCCGCGGAGGTGGTGCCAGAGCACTGAGAACTGCCACAGAGCTCTCTGCTCGGCTGCGCTCTGCGGCTCTGCTGCGAGCACCTGCAGTGCCACTTGGGACACTGAGTGCTGACAATAACCACATGGAAGGGACAAGGCAGAGATTTCAGACAGGACTGCCCAGGATGTGTCAGCAGAGTGACCGCTTCGTGTTCACTCCCTGCCGGGGGGGAGAAATAGGAACCACTCACCGAGGCCAGAGGAGGCCACAAAGATGCTCCAAGGGCTGGAGCAACTCTGCTGCGAGCACAGGCTGAGGGAGTGTCCCGGGTTAGGGTGGATCCCTCCCCGGTAGAATAAACTCACCACAACACAGATTTTTTTTTCCTGAAAGTCAGGGAAAGATGAAATTGTATTTCTTATAGTTTAAGTGTGACACTATAAAGAGAAATACACAACTAGAGAAAAAGTACAGTACCCTTAAGGAAGATGGGGAAGGGCTCAAGCGGCGGCGACACAGCAGAAGCAGCAGCAGCCAAAACAGCAGCAGGGGAAGATAGCAGCAGGTGCAGCTCAAGCAGCAGAAGCCAGCAAGGGGGAGAACAAGCTGTGCTTCTAGGCATAAAGCTCTTGATGCTCCAATGGGATGATATGAACTTATCCATTGTTTCCATATCTATGGCCTATCCCTGGAATGTTCACCTCTCCCCTATGTCTGAGCTAGAAAATCAGCTCAGACGACCACAGGGAGCTGGGGGTGTGCAGCCTGCAGAGCAGAAGGCTCCAGGGGCACCTCAGAGCTGCTGCCAGTGCCTGAAGGGATCCTGCAAGGAGGCTGCAGAGAGACTTTTGCTGAGGGTGTCCAGAGACAGCCAAGGGGGAATGGTTTGGAGCTGAGGCAGAGCAGGGTTGGACTGGAGCTGAGGATGAAGTTCTGCAGTGTGAGGGTGGTGAGAGTCTGGCACAGGCTGCCCAGGGAGGCTGTGGCTGCCTCCTGCCTGGGGGTGTCCAAGGTCAGGCTGGGTGAGGCCTTGAGCAGCTGAGTCTAGGTGAGAGGTGTCCCTGGGCATGGCAGGGGCTTGGAGCAGATGAATTTTGAGGTCCTTCCCAACCTGAGCCATTCTGTGCTATGAACAGAGGCTTTGGTCCCAGAGCTGGCAGCTTCTGCTGTGTCACCACAGCCACCCCTGGGCTGCCTGCTGCTGTGGTGCTGAGGCTCAGCCACAGGACCTTCACTCAGATGAATGCCTTTGGCCTTTCTGGGTGACGCCAGCAGGCTCCAGCACCGCCTGTGCTGCTGCCCTGCAAATGCCAATGGGATTCTGGAAAGGTTACTCCAGGCTGCGGTGGGGCTGGAGCTGGCAGAGCAAGCAGCATGCCCTTTGCTGATGCCTTTTTAATGACTGCTGTTATCTGCCAGCATCTGAGGCCTTTGAGTCTTCTCAGGTGGAGTAATTCTGGGAGGCAAACTGGAGAAGAGCAGTGTGGCTGTGCTGCCATGGTGGAGATCTGCAGGGGAGCTGCTGTGCTGCAGATCCCTGCCAGCTGAGGACAGGGGTTGGCCCCTCTCTGCTGTTCCTGCTCGCAGGAAGCCCTCTGCTCCCTGGTGGGGTGCAGCAGAAGCACTCAGCCCATCTCTCTGCTGCGCTGCTCTGAGTCAACACGAGCTCAACCTTTGGGAAATGGTTTCTGAAGGCCACAGACATTTGTCCTGCACTTCAAGAGCTCTGCCTGACAGGTGGGAACGAGCACAGCCCTGCGCCGAGCAGTCTGAGCACCAGCACAGCCCAGCTGAGCAGCGGCTGCTGCCTGCCAGGAAGAGAAGGGACATCAGCATCCCCATATGGCCACAGGGAGTGGGGCTAAGGAGGGGCCCACCAAGGCAAACCTCATTTGCAGGGGGCTGCAGGCCATGTCACACACACTGCTTCCTTAGCATCACCTTTCCTGCTGCTGGGAAGCACTCAGAAGCCTTTTCCCCACCATAGACCCTTCTTTCCCTCTCCCTTCTGCAGAGCCCACGTTTGTCACTCTCCCTGCTGGCTTCCTTCTCCTTTCTCCCAAGGCTTCATTGGAAAAAAAAAAAAAGTATTCAGGCCCCCTGCACCTCTTAGAGGTTCAGAGATTCACAGAGTCACAGAATGCTTTAGGGACCTCAAAGCTCATCCGGGTCCAACCACCTGCTATGGACAAGGACACTTCCTACCAGCCGAAGTTGCAAGGCACTCCTAGAATGAGTTGGCTTAGAAGGGACCTTGAAGATCATCTGGTTTCAAGCCCCCTGCCAGGGGTAAGGCCATGGGCTTGGAACTAGATGATCTTCACTCTTCCATGAGCTCAAGGCCTCATCCAGCCTGGCCTGCAACATCTCTGGGCAGGAGGCAGCCACAGCCTCCCTGGGCAGCCTGTGCCAGTCTCTCCCCACCCTCACTCTCAACAGTTTCTTCCTCCTCTCCACTCTCAGTCTTCCCTCTCCCAGCTCAAAGCCATTGTCCCTCAGCCTGGCACTCCCAGCCCTTGTCCAAAGTCCCTCCCCAGCTCTCCTGGAGCCCTTCAGCTACTGCAAGGCTACTCTGAGGTCTCCCTGCAGCCTTCTCTTCTCCAGGCTGAACAGCCCCAACTCTGCCAGCCTGGCCCCACAGCAGAGCTTCTCCAGCCTCTGAGAATCTTGGTGACATCCTCTGGCCCCTCTCCAGCAGCTCCAGGTCCCTCTTGTGCTGGGGGCCCCAGAGCTGCAGGCAGTGCTGCAGGTGAGGGCTGAGCAGAGCAGAGGGGCAGAATCCCCTCCCTGTGCTGCTGCTCTCCCTGCTCTGGCTGCAGCCAGCACACAGCTGGCTCTGGGCTGGGAGCAGTGCTGGCTGCTGGGCACTTTGGCACCGACTGACACCCCCAAGGCCTTCCCCTCCAGGCTGCTCTCAGCCACTCCTCACCCAGCTGGATGTGTTCTTTGTGCTGTGTCCTGATAGCTGACGTTAGTTTCTCTCCTTCTCCACAGCCCAGGCATTGCTGAGCAGAGACCTCATTGCTCTCTTCAGCAAGAAGAGGGAGGCTGGAGTGGGCACGGCCCTGCCATGGTGAAGCCTGAAGGGAGGGCCCAGCCTGTGCTCCCTGCTGGCAAGAGATAGGAGCAGAGGAAATAGCTCCAAGCTGCCCCAGGGGAGGCTCAGGCTGGAGCTCAGGGAATGTTTCTGCACTGGAAGGGTTCTCAGACACTGGCACAGGCTGCCCAGGGCAGTGCTGCAGTGCCCATCCCTGGGGGTGTTCAGCTGCTGTGAGCTGGCACTGAGGGCCAGGGTTCAGTGGTGCCCTTGCAGTGCTGGGTGGAGGCTGGGACTGGCTGAGCCTGGAGGCCTCTTCCCACCACAGACACCCTCTGATGCTGTGATCTTTCTGGCAAAGGCACCAGAGGAGAGAGCTGCTGCTGTGACACAAACCCACCCGACCTGGGGCCAGAACCCTCCTCTGTTTTGTTGACTTGGGGCTGAAATTTGCCACCAGGGCAGAACCCTGAAGCCCCTCTTCTTTGCACCCCACCCCTGAGGAGATGGGATCTGGGGGGCAGATCGTCTCCTGCCCTGCTCACAGCACCATGGGTCCTGTGCCAGTTCCCCAGTGCCAGCCTGGCCCCGTGCTCAGGAGCTAGCTGTGGTCTCCAGGAGTCTGAAGGCAGCTCTTCAGCTGAGGCAGAGTGGAGACTTCTGTGGCAGGGCAAGGCACACAGGGCACACCACCAGCCACAGTTAAAGCCAGGCCTGAGTTTAAGGCCAATGCAAGGTGAGAGAGGAAGGAAAGAGGTGGTGCAGGAGCTCACAAGGTCCTTCTCCTGGAGAAGGCAGAGGAAGGCACTGCTGGCACACACAGGTCAGCTTTAGGAAATGGATTTTGCAGCCAAAGCTGCTTGTCAGGAGCTGCAGCACTGAAAGAGAAGAAAGTTCCCCTCTGGCTATGAATATAAAGCCCTGCCCTAGATGAGCACACTTTAGAGCCCAGGCTCAGACTATGGCCCTCTGCCTCGGTCTGGCATGTGCCCACTGCAGACTGAATTGCTCAGGTGCCCTGGGGAGGGTCAGCAGGTCAGAGAGCTCCTGGGAAAGGGCCTGGGATCATTTCAAGGCCCAGGAGCATGAAGAGCAGTGCTCAGGTAGGTGTGGGCCAGGGCAGAGAGTGTGGCCTGGTTTCTGAGCTCTTTCCCCCTTCCATCCTTACAGTGGGGCTCAGGCAGCCTCAGGAGGTCCAGCAAGGCCAAGGGCAAGGTCCTGCAGCTGGGTCAGGGCAATCCCAAGCACAGACCCAGGCTGGGTGAGTAGGGGCTGGAGAGAAGTCTGTAGGAGGAGGACTTGGGGGTGTCAGTTGGTGAGTCCAGGCCCAGGGCTGCAGTCACTGCAACCTTGCTCCAGCAGGACAACCAGCTTAGAACCACAGACTGGTTTGGAAGGGACCTCCAAAGCTCACCCAGCCCAACCCCTGCTGCCAGCAGGGACGTCCTCTGGCAGAGCAGGCTGCACTGGCTGTGGCTGCACTGCAGAAGAGGAGCAGTGGGGAGCCTGGGGCTCTGTGCCATCTCCACTGTTGGCACAGAGGGTTGCACAAGGGGTCCCTGCTTGCCCAGACCATGGAGCATGTCAGGACTGCACCAGAGCCTGCAGCTCTTGAGGCAGCCTGAAAGTTCTCTTCCCAGCTTCCCTGCCAAGAAGTGTTAATGGTTTGCTGCTGCACTGGCAGAGGCTGGTGTGGGACTTGGAGGGTCTTTCCCACCCCAGTGCAATGTGTAAGTGAAATCTGCAGCCTTGGCATTCCAGCAGGCTTTGGCCAGAAGCTCCCCACAAGACACCAGCCCATGTTGTCACCTCTGCACTCGGCGGCACTCAGCACCATGGCACAGAGCAGGACCGTGCCAGACTGGGTTCTCAGTCCTGTTGCCAAAGCTGCTGGGCCACAGGGCTCTGCTCTCTGGTTAGCTGTGGCTGACAGAGGTGTGGGCAGCAGGGCTGGGGAGGTTCTGCTGCCCCTGTGCTCTGCCCTGCTGAGGCCACCCCTGCAATGCTGTGTCCAGGGCTGGGCTGCCCAGTTCCAGAGACAGGGACCAGCTGGACAGAGTCCAGCAGAGGCTGTGAGGATGCTGAAGGGCCTGGAACAGCTCTGCTGTGAGGAAAGGCTGAGAGCCCTGGGGCTGGGTAGTGTGGAGAGGAGAAGGCTGAGAGGGACCTGAGCAGTGGCTGTAAATATCTGAGGGCTGGGGGTCAGGAGGAAGGTGCCAGGCTCTGTGTGCTGGTGCCCAGTGACAGCACAAGGAGCAATGAGTACAAGCTGGAGCCCAGCAGGTTCCACCTGAACAGGAGGAGGAACTTGTTTGGTGTGAGGGTGCTGGAGGCCTGGAGCAGGCTGCCCAGAGAGGTTGTGGAGTCTCCTGCTCTGGAGGGATTCTGAACCCCCCTGGGTGTGTTGCTGTGTGCCCTGCCCTGGGTGCCCCTGTCCTGGCAGGGGTTGGACTGAATGATCTTTAAGTTCCTTTCCCATTCCTCCATTCTAGGATTCAATGATTCAAAGATTCTTTTGACACAAGAATTTCAGGTCAATTGTCCATTGCTGTAAGAGGACCACAAACACTGTCTCTCAGCTGCTTTTGACCACAGGCATGGAGCCAGGCATGGAGGCAAAGTGAGCTCTCTCCATGTCCCTGGTGGCTCAGTGGTGGCAGTGAGATCTTCATTGGGCAAAGGTTGGCTCAGCAGCAGATGTATCATGGAGAAAAGAAAGGTGAAAAGATTCAGCTTGGGGCAATACAGAGGACATGCTTTGGGAGTCAGAGAGCCCAACAAGCCTAAGTGAGAAGTGTCAAATGAATTGACAGGTGTCGAGTGAGGTCTGACCCACAGCAGGCTGGGTGTGTGCCAGCAGACTGCATTGCTGCTGTGCAGGAACGTTTGTGTCTGGAGCTCCCTCCCCTCCCGACAGTCAGAAACCTTCCCCCTGAGTTTCTGCAGCATTAATTAGACTTTTGGAACAAGCAATGTTTTGCAAGCAGCTCCAGGTGAATCTCCCAGCTCTGACAGAAAGAGATTAATCACTGCCCTGAGAACTGACAGCTGCCAGGCTGAGTGCAGGGCTCCGTGGCCCTGGCTAGGGCTCTCAGAAACCCTGTGGAGCTTCCTTCTCTGGAGGCCTTCCACACCCACCTGAATATGTTCCTGTGGGGTCTGCCCTGGTCGATCCTGCCCTGGTCGGGGGACACGACACTGGATGAACTCTGAAGGTCCCTTCCAACTCCTCACATTCATGGCTCTATGGCTGCCTACAAAGACCTCCAGCACAGGCAGCACCTGCAAAGGACTCATGTCCCTCAGCTAACAAGCAAGAGCCAAAAACCCCAAGCAGAAAGAGAAGTGAAAAGTGAAGCTAGGTGACAGGATATGGTCAGCCAAAGAGTCTGGGAACTGTCTGTTTGGGGCAAAAAGAAACCCAGGGCTAGTGGTCTTCCAGTGCTTGCAGGGGCTCCAAGCAGGCTGCAGAGGGACTGTGCCCAAAGGCCTGCAGGGGCAGGGGCAATGGTTTGAAATGAGAGCAGAGCAGACTGAGAGTGGATGTGAGGAACAAGTTCTGCAGCAGGAGGCTGCTGGAACACAGCCACAGGTTGCCCAGGGAGGTGGCTGAGGCCCCATGCCTGGAGATGTTCAAGGTGAGGCTGGACAGGGCTGTGAGCAACCTGCTCTGGTGGAGGATGTCCCTGCTGAGTGCAGGGGTTGGACTGGATGAGCTTTGGAGGTCCCTTCCAACCCAGACCACTCTGTGACTTGAAGACCTCATCTACAGCTATACCTGGAGGATCAGCAAGAGCTCAGGTCCCATCCTGCTCAAGCTGGCAGGGGCAGGTGACAGGAGCTGTTCTCTTCTGCCCTCCCAACCAACCCTCCCTATTTGGGCTGGGTTGTGGGCAGAGCTGCTCCTGGTGCCTCAAGCAACGTGGTGGAAAACAGCCTCTCCTTATGCCAGGGTCAGCAGAAGCAGAGCTGCTTCCAACACAGCCTTTTCAACACCACCAAGCTCATGCAGGAGCTACCTTCTCAGGCTGTCGGGGGAAGCACTACTCCAACAGCAGCCACTGGAGGCCCTTTCCAACCCAAACCTCTCCGTGATGTGATGAAGACCTCATCTATAGCTGGATGTGGCTTTAGAGTATTTCATCTGGGGGCTTCCCTCACCAAGGTGCCAGCAGGGCACAGTGGTTGCCACCAGCACTGCTCGCTGCTCCAGCCTAGGCATGTCACAAGCGCAGAGGGCAGGTTTGTGCCAGCTCCTTCTTTTAGATCCACAGCTTTGTCTCTTCCTTTTTAAGTCCTTTAGCTCAGATTATGAAATAAGCCCGAAGGGACAGATTCAAACCTTAAAAAAAAACCCCAAAGGATTAGGGTTTGTGTTATTGCCAGACGTGTCAGCTCAGCACGCTGCACTCGGAGCACAAGCAGGGAAGCGATTTGCAGGTCCCGCAGCAGCAGGCAGAGCCTCCTCAGCCTGCTCCTGCGGGACCTGCAAATCGCTTCAGCCTCCTCAGCCTGCTCCTGTCTCAGCCACGGCAGGGCTGCGCCTCGGCGCTGGCCGCCTGCGGTGCAGCTGCAGTCTGTGGCGATTCTGGAGGAGCGCAGCCCTGGTGTGGCTCTGCTGCAAGGTCCAGGTCGGACCTCTGCGTTAAAATGCTCAGCTCCACTCTGCGGCCGCCGGGCCAGGAGCAGACTTAGGGGTGTCTGCCGGTGACAACGTCCCCATGAGCCAGCAATGGTCCTTGTGACACCCTCCCTGCAGGTGTGTGTGGAGCTGGGTGGGCTGTTCTCCGAGGCTGTCTTTGCACAGGAAGCTCAGTGATGTGCTGGGGCAGTGCAGGTGTCTGTGAGCCTCCTTCTGCACATCGGGGCCCTTCGCTGGACTCGGCTGCACTGCAGAGCCCAGCACAAGGCACAGCTCTCTGGGCACAGCCTCACCACCACCTCCAACTCCCTCTCTAGCTGTGGGACATTGGTTAAGCTCAAAACTCTGCAATTAATCTTTTGGTTTGTTTTAAACTATAGGCTTTGATAGATGAGAATTATGCCAGCTGAGGAAGAAGCTGAGCAATTGGCACAGAATCAGACTCAGAGTTGGGAGAGACCTGAAAGGTCAGATCCAACCTTCTACCAACTAATCACAGACTGGAAGAATCACAGAATCATAGCATCAGGCAGGTCAGAAGAGACCTCTGAGCTCACCCAGCCCAACCTAGCACCCAGCCCTGGCCAACCAACCAGACCATGGCACTAAGTGCCCCAGCCAGGCTTGGCTTCAACACCTCCAGCCACGGCCACTCCACCACCTCCCTGGGCAGCCCATTCCAATGCCAATCACTCTCTCTGCCAACAACTTCCTCCTAACATCCAGCCTAGACCTGCCCTGCCACAGCTTCAGGCTGTGTCCCCTTCTTCTGCTGCTGGCTGCCTGGCAGCAGAGCCCAACCCCAGCTGGCTACAGCCTCCCTGCAGGGAGCTGCAGAGAGCAATGAGCTCTGCCCTGAGCCTCCTCTGCTGCAGGCTGCACACCCCCAGCTCCCTCAGCCTCTCCTCACAGGGCTGTGCTCCAGGCCCCTCCCCAGCCTTGCTGCCCTTCTCTCAACACCTTCCAGCACCTCAACGTCTCTCTTGAAGGGAGGAGCCCAGAACTGGACACAGCACTCAAGGGGTGGCCTGGTGTGTGGCGTGGTGTGGTGCCGATGACGGTGCTGGGCTGCTGGGTCCCGAGGATCTGGGAGGGCTTTTCCAGCCCACAGAGTTCCGACATTCGGTGCCGAGCACACGTTTAAAATGGAGCAGCCGGCGCCGCGGGAAGGCGGAGGGGCGGCGGGGCAGGCCCAAGGGCAGCCTGCGGGCAGGGCAGAACGCCGGAGGGGAGGGCAACCCCGCGGCACACCGGCGCTTCGCGGGGCGTGAGAGAGCACGGCCGAGCGCAGCCCCTCGGCGCCGCCACGGGGCCGCCGAAGGCCGGGAGGGGGCCTGGGGGAGGTTCCGCCGTGCCCCGGCCCGGCCCCGCTCCGCCCCCGGCCCCGCCCGCCGCCGCCATGTTGCGGCCCTTGGTGCCCGGTGCGGGGTGAGGCCTGCGCGGGGCCCCGGCGGTGGCGGGGCCCTCGGAGGAGCCGTCTGCGTGGGTGAGTGGCGCCCGGCCGGGCTCGGCCGCGCCGGGGCCCGCCCCTCCCCTCCCGCCCTCCCTCTCCGCGCCCTCCGGCCGGCCAGGCGGGTGCTGCNTGGCGCCCCGGCCTCGGCCCGGCGGCGCCGGGACAAACTTAACTTAAGCGGGCCTGGCCCACGTGGGACCGGGGACGGCGGGGCCGAGCCGGGCTGTCAGCGTGGGGGCGGGGTGTCGGGGACGCCCCCGGCCCTTTGTCTCGGGTGGGTCGCGCGTGGGGACGGGGGAAGGCGGGGGGGCGGCGGCGCTGCCACGGGCCGGGCGGTCGCGCCGTGGAGCCGCTGGCACCGTTAATCGGGGACACGCCGCCTTCCCCTGCCGGGCTCCTGAAACTTTGATGGGTGTGGAAGCGCTGGGTCGCGTCAGCCGCCTGCAGGCTCCGCTTTAATTCTCTGCCAGTTGCGGTTTGCCCGGTCTGGTAGCCTCCCTGCGGCCCTGACAGCCCCGGGGCGGCCGCTGCCAGTTGTGTTGCTCTCTCCCTCCCAGCCGCTGCTCCTGACAGCCTTCGCTTCCCAAAGTATCCTCCTGCCAGGCTGTCCCTGCCTGCCCCACACCTGCAGCCTCTCCAGGAGAGCTCCGCTGCGGAGAGCAGCCCTTGGCAGGTGTTGGGCGCCGTTGCGGGGCTCCTTGTTTCCCCTCTCTCTGCTGCCCGGTGTGAGGGGGTTTTCATGTCTTCCTCTTAGGTGGCGCTTTGGAACCTCCCTCTCTTAACAGCATGGTGGGCACCGCTGTGGAAGCTGCAGAGGAGCTGCTGCCCATCTTCCAAAGCCCCCAGGAATAGCACTGCTGCTGACAGGTTGGTCTGGTGGGACATATGGGGGACACTGGTCCTGCAGGACCTCTGGCTGGCTGCAGAGTTCAGAAGCTTCACTGCTGCAGGAGGCCCTGAGGTCTGACACACTGCCTCAAGGGGGTCACACAGGGGCTTCTCAGTGCCTTGAAGCCTTGCAGCTTCCCTGCCTCCTGCAGAAACATGCTTTAGTGAGCTTGTGGATACCACCTCTCTGATGGGACACTGGCACAGGTTGCTCAGGGAGGTTCTGGATGGTGTTGTAGGCCAGGCTGGTTGAACCCTTGAGCAACCTGGGCTGGTGGAAGGTTGAAGATCATCTAGTTCCAAGCCCCCATGGCAGGGTGCTTGGATCTAGATGATGTTCAAGGTCCTTTCCTTTCCAGCTAAACTCATTCCATGAGACTTTGGGTTTGAAATCCATGCATTCCACTCCACAAATCGTTTGCTCATTTTATTTACCTGTTCTGTAGCCTTGCAGATCTTGCTCCCCATTTCCATAGATGGCATTGGGCTGAAAGGGACCCTCAAAGCTCATCTGGTCCAGCCCCCCTGCAGGCAGCAGGGACACCTCCAGCTAGAGCAGGCTGCTCGGAGGCAAGTGGAGAGAGAAGAAGGATTCCAAGGCTGGGCTCTATGGCAAGACCTTTGCACTAGAAGGATGGAGCTCTTTATGCTCAGCTTTCCTCTCAAGCCACTTTGCAGGAAGCTTTGACACAATTCCCTTTATTTTGTTTTGTTTGTTATCTGAGAGCAGAATTAAGTGGGACTAAGCCAAGAAACAAACAAGCCAGGAGGGACTTTTGAGAAGGGCTGGGAGTGACAGGATCAGAGGGAATGGATTGGAGAGGGTAGATCTGGACTAGACATGTGGAAGAAATTCTTGAGAGTGAGGGTGGGAAGACACTGGCACAGTCTGCCCCCAGGGAGACTGTGGCTGCCCCCTCCCTGGAGGTGCTCACGACTTGAGCACTCCGGGCTGGTGGGAGGTGTCCCTGCCCATGTCAGGGAGTTAGAACCTTTAAGGTCCTTTCCAACGCAGCCTGTTCTATCGGTCTGTGTCCTCTTGGCCCACGCTGGCCCAGTGAGCTGTCCCTGCAGCAGCAGCCTGGCAGCAGGGTTTTGCTTTGCTTGGCTTTAATGTGACCTTTGACAAAGTGCAACCCAACCATCTCTGAGGAAAGCAGCCTGTAGGCAGTGCCTTTTGGGGAAGCTGTCAGCTGATTGCTCTCCCCTCCACCTTGTCCCAGGCTCCTGCTCTCTGGAGCTTCTACTCCCAGCTTGTCCTTCTCCTCTGCTGTTGCCACCCTCTGTCTCTCTTTCCCAATAAACTGGAGAGGAAATTTGAGTGACAGGCTGAGGCACTGAGCATGACAATTCCATCTAAACATGAGGAGTAGCTTCCTGCCTGTGAGGGTGGCAGGGCACTGGAGCAGACTGCCCAGAGAGGTGATAGGTCAGGGTTTGATCACTGATGTCACAGTGGCAAGTGTCTCCAAGTCCCCACTTCCTTCTGGAGGGCTGTGCAGAGACCTGGCTGGCAGCACTCTTTGGCTGTTGGTCCCTGGTGAAGGGTGGCCCTTGGCCAGAGGAGCCCTGCTTGGTTTGCTGTGCTCTGACCTGTTGTAATGGAATGTTGAGTGAAGGCCTTGGTGGCTTAAGTCTCTCTGGGTAGGGCTCACTTCACTTCAGGGCTGCTCTATCCCTCTTTGGCCACCTGCTTGCTCCTGCCTTTTTGTCCTGTAGAGTCCTAGAATGGCTCAGGTTGGAAGGGACCTCAGGGATCATCTACTCTAACCCCCTGTCATGGGCAGGGACATCTCTCAACTAGCTCACGTTGCTGAAGGCTTCATCCAGCCTGGCCTTGAACACCCCCACGAAGGAGGCGG
This sequence comes from Tricholaema leucomelas, assembly GCA_013400475.1. NCBI lineage: Eukaryota > Metazoa > Chordata > Aves > Piciformes > Lybiidae > Tricholaema lacrymosa > Tricholaema leucomelas. Next base: position 257,403 of record WAAF01000257.1, on the reverse strand, counting down.
CCACAACCTCCCTGGGCAGCTTGTTCCAGTTTCACCACCCCTGCCTAGGCTGCACCCCACCAGGTCCCTCAGCCTGTCCTGACAGCAGAGGTGCTCCAGCCCTTGGATCATCTTTGTGGCCTCTTCTGGACTTGCTCCAGTAGTTCCATGTCCTTTTTCCTTCGAGGGAGGCTGAGTTCTTCAGCTGTAGTGATCTCTTGAGCAATTAGCAGTGATTGTTGCCTTTTAGCTCTAAAGAAAACCCCAACCAGAGAAGCAACAGCACTGTCCCAAGGTGCTCCTGGCTGTTTTCTGGTGAGACTGTTGCCAGTGGCTGCTGTTGGAGTAGTGCTTCCCCCGACAGCCTGAGAAGGTAGCTCCTGCACGAGCTTGGTGGTGTTGAAAAGGCTGTGTTGGAAGCAGCTCTGCTTCTGCTGACCCTGGCATAAGGAGAGGCTGTTTTCCACCACGTTGCTTGAGGCACCAGGAGCAGCTCTGCCCACAACCCAGCCCAAATAGGGAGGGTTGGTTGGGAGGGCAGAAGAGAACAGCTCCTGTCACCTGCCCCTGCCAGCTTGAGCAGGATGGGACCTGAGCTCTTGCTGATCCTCCAGGTATAGCTGTAGATGAGGTCTTCAAGTCACAGAGTGGTCTGGGTTGGAAGGGACCTCCAAAGCTCATTCGGTCCAAGCCCTGCACCCAGCAGGGACATCCTCCACCAGAGCGTGTTACTCACAGCCTCACTTTGAACATCTCCAGGCATGGGGCCTCAGCCACCTCCCTGGGCAACCTGTGGCTGTGTTCCAGCAGCCTCCTGCTGCAGAACTTGTTCCTCACATCCACTCTCAGTCTGCTCTGCTCTCATTTCAAACCATTGCCCCTGGTGCTGCCCCTGCAGGCCTTTGGACATAGTCCCTCTGCAGCCTGCTTGGAGCCCCAGCAGACGCTGGCAGCAGCTCTGTAGTCTGCTTGGAGCCTTCTGTTCTCCAGGCTGAACATCACCAGCTCCCTTAGCCTGTCCCCGTAGGAGAGGTTCTCCAGACCTCTGCTCATCTTTATGTGGCCTCCTCTGGACCCTCTCCATCAGGTATATCTGTCTCTATTGTTGAGGGCTCCACTGCTGGCCCCAGCCCTGCAGTTGAGGTCTCCCCAGCACAGAGCAGAGGGGCAGGATCCCCTCTCTCCAGCTGTGCCCACATTGCTTTGGATGCAGCCCAGGCTGCCCTTGGCCTTCTGTGCTGCCAGTGCCCACTGCTGAATCCTGCCCAGCTTCTGCCCCACCAGCACCCCCGGGCCCTCCTCTGCAGAGCTGCCCTCAGTCTCATTGCCCCCAGCCTGGATTGATGTTGAGCCTTGCCCTAACCTAGGTACCAGACCCTGCCCTTAGCTTTGTTGAACTTTGTGAGGTTCACCAAGAGGATCCTTCCCTGCCAGGCCCTGCAGGAGGGCATTCATGTATCAGAGGCTGTGTGGGGAAATGTAGGGTCATGTCTTTGTGTGGAGACAGCCATGCCCGGAGCGGTGGAAGTGGCAGCAGCGGTAGTGCGTGGCAGTGTGCGCCCCGCTGCGGGAGCACTTGGAGCAGGGGTAGGCTTCATGCCAGAAGGTGTTTGTGCAGGTGAGTCTGGCAGGGTGTGTCCCGGGGGCAGTGTCCCTGGCCAGGATTGATTTGCTTGCTTTGCCTCTGATCATAGCTTTCACCATGGGGGACATGAAGACCCCAGACTTCGATGACCTCCTGGCTGCTTTCGACATCCCCGACCCAACCAGCCTCGACGCCAAGGAGACGATTCCTGCAGCGGGGGAGGAGGGCGAGAGCCAGCTGAAGGGCTCGGGGCTGTGCGCGGAGGAGAGCGCGGCCCTGGCGCAGCCACTGCCACCTGACGCACCGGTGGTCAGTGTCATCGTCAAGAATACTCTGCGCCAGGAGGCCTTCGAGCCTGACAAGGAGGGCAACCACCTAGGGCCTGCTCTGCTGCACAACGGCTTCCGTGGCCCCGACCTGCCACTGGAGGCTCAGGCTCTGGTGCACACCTACGGCAAGTTTGAGTCAGCCTTCATCAATGGCGACAGCTCCAGGTGCTACTCGGAGAAACCAGAGCAGGCTAAGGCGGAGCCTTTGCCCACGTTCAGTCAGTTCAGTCCCATCTCCAGCCCTGAGCCCGAGGATGCCTTCAAAGAGAACAGTGTTGCTGGCAAACCCAAGCATGCCCAAACTCCCTACTTCCCACCGCCTTCCATGTACATAGCCACAGGAGCTTCAATGCTTGACCAGCTGAGGAAGGGCCCAGAGCCTGAGCTGAGCATGTTTGACCACTACTGCAAGAAGGAGCAGAAGGTAGAGCTCCACTGCCAGCCCGAGGGCAGGCTGGAAACCTGCTGGGGAGGGCAAGACCGAGTGGTAGAGAGGTTTGTGGAGTCGGGCAAGGACTTGGTAGACAGCAGTGGCTTTCTTGGAGAAGGTCTGGTGTTTGGGGACCGTCCCCACAGCACCGCAGGGGACAGCAAGGGCTCTGTGCCTGAGCTCAGCCTGTCCCTGTCGGTGCCGCCACGCCAGCGCCTGAAGCCGACTCACTCCAAGCTGTCCTCCTGTGTGGCAGCCTTGGTGGCTCTTCAGGCCAAGAAGGTGGCCTCTGCTCCAAAAGGCGACCAGTCTAGCCCTGCCAAGGACCCTGGGCCTTTCAAAGATGGTGCAAAGGAAAGCCCCAAAATGCCCAAGTCACCAAAGAGCCCCAGGAGTCCCTTAGAGGTGATGAGGAAGGGCAGCAAGCAGCCCGAGAGCCCTCGGAGCGTCTGCAGTGACAGCAGCGGGAAGGGCTCTCCCTCCATGGCAGCTGGCTCACCGCCAGCCATTCCCAAAGTCAGGATAAAGACCATCAAGACGTCATCGGGGGAAATCAAAAGGACAGTGACCAGAATTTTGCCAGAAAATGATGATCTGGGCAAATCCTCTGAAGAGTCCCCTGCAGAGACCTCATCCGCTGAGGAGTTCAGCAAGTCTTTCCCGTCCCCAGACACCAGTGTGGCGATGGACAGTGAGGCTGGCAGGAGCTCAGCCAAGAGTGGGGCTGCCGTGCCCATCCAGCTGCCCAGCGTGGTGAGCCCCTGCCCAGATGGGCTGAGAGCAGACCTGGCCATCAGCAGCACCTGCACCGTGGCCCTGTCCCCGCTGCCCAGCTGTGGCAGTGGCGCCATCAGAGTAGGAGTCAAGAGGCAGCAGCAGCAGAGTGCCACATCGCAGCCCTCCAGTGCCAGCAGCTCCAGCCTCCTGCCCAAAGCTGTGCACTTGGCCAACCTCAACCTGGTCCCCCACAGCGTTGCCGCTTCCGTCACGGCCAAGTCAGGGACACCGAGGCGTGGGCAGCCCCAGGTGCCGCAGATGTCTGTGCCGCTGGTGCACCAGGTGAAGAAAGCTGCTCCCGTGGTGGTGGAGGCCTTCAACAGAGTTCTGCATGGTGCCAACCCGGTACCAGTCTACACCCCAAACCTCAGCCCGCCACCTGACAGCAGCATCAGCCTGCCTGCCTCAGGGTACTGCTGCCTGGAGTGCGGGGACTCGTTTGCCTTGGAGCAGAGCCTGGCGCAGCACTATGGCCGACGCAGTGTCCACATTGAGGTGCTCTGCACACAGTGCTCCTCCACACTGCTCTTCTTCAACAAGTGCAGCCTGCTGAAGCATGCCAGGGACCACAAGAGCAAAGGCCTCATCATGCAGTGCTCCCAGCTGCTGCTCAAACCCATCTCCTTAGACCAAATGTTCTCCCCTGCGCCCACCAGCTCCTCAGCCCCCCTGGCTCCTCAGACTCTGCCCTCGGCCTCTCCTCCATGCAGGGTCAGCACCGGGGCAGGAGCTGCTGGCACTGCCCAGCCAGCCCTGCCGCTGTACCCTGACCCACTGCGGCTGGTCCGCCACGGGCTGAAGTGCTTGGAGTGTAACAAGCAGGCCCAGGATTCTGTGGCTCTGGCAGCTCACTACCAGAGGAGCTCAGAAGACAGCGAGAGGCTGGTGAGTGCCTTGTGTTGCTGTGCCTTTGATGCATCAGCTGGAAGAGGTTGTCCTCTGAGGGGAGAACAGAGGTGGTGGTGGTGGCCAGTGTGGCACCTTGCCTAAAGAAGTGCTTCTGGGCATGTGTCCTTGTGGCCAAGAAGGCTGAGGGCACTGAAAGGTGCATTAAAAGGGCTGTGGTTAAAAGGGCTGTGGTTAGAAGCTCCAGAGAGGTTCTTCTGCCTGTCTGGTTAAGGCACGTCTGGAATACTGTGTCCAATTCTGGGACCCTCAGCTCAAGAACGAGCTCAGGGAGAGAGCCCAGCCCAGAGCCAAAGCTGCTGCAGGCTGTGAACCTCTGCGAGGCCAGGCCGAGAGAGCTGCGGCTGGGAGCAGAGGAGCCTGAGGACTGCCCTCAGTGCTGTGCTAAAGGTGTGCAGGGACCCAGCCAGGCTCTGCTCAGGGATGGCCAAGAACAGCAGAAGGGGCACTAGGTGCCAGCTGGAGCAGAGGAGGTACCACAGGAACAGGAGGGAGAGCTTTGTGACTGAGAGTGCTGGAGGCCTGGAGCAGGCTGCCCCAAGAGGTTGTGGAGTCTCCTCTGGAGGGATTCCAAGCCCACCTGGATGTGCTCCTTTGTGCCCTGCCCTGGGTGCTCCTGCTCGGGCAGAGGCTGGGCTGGATAATCTCTGGCGGTCCCTTCCTGTCCCTGCCAGTCTGTGATTCGGTATGTGGGCAAGCCCAGCTGTGTGCCCACAAAGACTGTTGCTTGTGTGACCTCTTATGGCATCATAAAGAGGGTAGGAAGGAGAACCTGGAGATCCTTGAGCATCAGAGGAAGGTGTTTGAGATTAAAGATCACTTCATCTTTGAATGTGCAAGACTGCTACAGGAAGGGACCAGCAGCACCTCACCTGTCTGAGAACTTGTGCCAGAATTTTCTAGGGAGCACTTGAAAGATCAGCTGCTGGTTTTACTGCTAACCTGGGGAGGTGTCTGTGGGCAGAGGGCTGGCTGAGCAGGCAGCAGTGCAGTGCTATGGGGAGGTGTCTGTGGGCAGAGGGCTGGCTGAGCAGGCAGCAGTGCAGTGCTATGGGGAGGTGTCTGTGGGCAGAGGGCTGGCTGAGCAGGCAGCAGTGCAGTGCTGTGGGGAGGTGTCTGTGGGCAGAGGGCTGGCTGAGCAGGCAGCAGTGCTGTGGGGAGGTGTCTGTGGGCAGAGGGCTGGCTGAGCTGGCAGCAGTGCAGTGTCGGGGTGGCAGGCTGCTTTGGGCTGGTTTTGCCCTCTGGGTGGGAGAGAGACAGGTTGGTGCCATGCTTCCACAGGAGAACCTTGCTAGTGGCTTCCTGCTTTGCTCCAGTGCAGCCCTGCCTGGGGCTCTGCTGCCTTCCCAGACCCCCTTGGAGGCACAGGCTAGGGCTGATCTGCCATTGGAAACTCTGGCTCAGGTTTCTGCTTGCTGAGGAGGAGGAGGTGCTCTTCAGTGCATCCCAGCACCACACACTTTTTCTGAGTAGGAACCACCCTCAGGCTGGACAGGAGGAGCAATCCTTTCTCCTTAGCCCTTGAGATGGGTGGAAGCTTTCCCTACTGCGCTCGCTGCCAGCACAGTCTCCATGAGCAAGGACTTCAGCCCAACATGAGAGGCTGGGGGAGGTGAGCACCAATCCCTGCCTTGGCTCTTGTGGTGCCTTCTGAAGTGGCTCGCAGGAGTACCAAGGTTGCTGTGGTCCTGCTCAGTTGCTCTGTTATCTTTCTCTCCAACTCAGCAGCAGCAAAGCCCAAGCAGGTTGTGGTTGGATGGTTCTTGGCTGGAGTGAGCGCTTCTCAACTTGTGCAAAGGGATGGGCCAGAAGGGGTTGGTGTGGCCACAACGTGGGGGTGCTCAGGTGAGGCACCTCTGTGAGCTGTCAGCACTGGGATGTCCTCTGTGCTCCTGGGAACACACTGGCTCATAAGGGGCCTGCAGAAGTCCACTAGTCCAGCGCTTGCAGTGAGCAGGGACATCCCCAACTAGAGCAGGTCGCTCAGAGCCTGACGTCAAGGCACTAGTAGGGTGAGTTGGCTTGGAACTAGATGACCTTCAATCTGCCATCACCCAAGTTGCTCAAGGTCTCATCCAACCTGACCTGCAACACCTTCACAGCCTCCCTGGGCAGCCTGTGCCAGTCTCTCCCCACCCTCACTCTCACAATATCTTCCTCCTCTCCACTCTCAGTCTCCCCTCTCCCAGCTCAAAGCCATTGTCCCTCAGCCTGGCACTCCCAGCCCTTGCCGAAAGTCCCTCCCAGCTCTCCTGGAGCCCTTCAGCTATTGCAAGGCTGCTCTGAGCTCTCCCTGCAGCCTTCTCTTCTCCAGGCTGAACACTCCCAGCTCTCCCAGCCTGTCCCCAGAGGGGAGCTTCTCCAGCCCTCTGATCTTATTTGTGCCCTCCTGGCCTCTCTCCATCAGGCCCAGGTCTCTCTTGTTTTGGGGTCCCAGACCTGGCCCCAGCCCTGCAGGTGAGGTCTCCCCAGAGCAGAGGAGCAGCTTCCCCTCTCTGCATCTCTGCCTACGCTGCTTTGGATGCAGCTCAGGCTGCCCTTGGCCTTCTGGACTGCTGGTGCCTAGCTTCTCCCCTCCAGCACCCCCAAGTCCTCCTCTGTAGGGCTGCTCTGAGTCTCATCCCCTCTAGCTCTGACTGATGTCAAGGATTGCCCTGATCCAGGTTTCAGAACCTTGTCCTTAGCCTTGTTGAGCCTCATGAGGTTCACCTGGACCCACTTTTCCAGCTTGTCCAGGTCCTTCTGGATGCCATCCTGCCCCTCGGGCATACTGACTACTTCACTCAGCTTGGTGTCACCTGCAGACTTGCTGAGAGTGCCATAGTTGCACTGTGGTGTTGATGAAGATACTGAGCAGCACTGGTCTCAGCAGGGAGCCCTGAGGGACACCACTTTGTCACCCAGCTGGGCATCACCATTGGCCACTACCCCTTCCATGCCATCATCCAGCTAATTCCATCCCACTTCACAGTCCTGCAGCCCAGAGGGGAGGATGCTGTGGGAGGCTGTGGCAGGGGCTCCACAAGAGCCCAGATGGATGACATCTGTCGGTCTTGTCTTGTCCCCTGATGTCGTCACTCCATCACAGAGCCACCAAGCTGGTCTGGCAGGACTTGTCCTCAGTGTAGCCATGCTGACTGTCTCAGATCACCTCCCTGCCCTCCTTGTGCCTTAGCCTAGCTCCTAGGAGGCTCTGCTCCAGGACCTTCCCAGAGATGAGGCTGGCAGCTCTGAGGAGTGGTTGATGGGAAGGGGTTGGAGCTTGTCCTCATATCTTTGATTTTAGAGCTCAACCAAGAGCAAAGTTGAGCCTCTTGCTCCAAGGGGGGCTGCTGCATGGCAGGGATTTGTGTAGTGTGCAGAAAGTGGTGAGGATGGAGCTTTAAAACATCTCCCTCTCTGGTCTTCCTCTGCCTGTCCCCAGGGGGTTCATGCATTGCTCTGGGACTCCTGTGCCACTCTTGCCTACCTGCTGCCCTCCAGCCTGCCTGCTGCTTCATTCTGTTCTCACAACAGCTGTTCCAGCAAAGCTGTTGCATTTCTGGAGGTAGAGTTGGTGCTGGGTGACAGCAGCTGGAGATGAGCCAGCAGTGCCCAGGTGGGCAAAAAGGGCACCAGTAGCCTGGCCTAGGGCAGAAATGGTGTGGGCAGCAGGAGCAGGGCAGGGATTGTGCCCTGTGCTGGGCACTGCTGAGGCCACAGCTTGGGTGCTGGGTTCAGTTCTGGGCTCTCACTCCCAGAAGGACACTGAGGGCTGGAGCAGGGCCAGAGAAGGGCACCAAAGCTGGGGCAGGGTCTGGAGACCAGGGCTGGGAAGGAGCAGCTGGGAGTTGGGCTCTGCTGCCCAGTGTTGAGTGATAGGAGAGGAACTGTCCTGGAGTTGTGGCAGGGGAGGGTTAGGTTGGAGAGGAGGAAAAGTGTCTTTGTTGCCAGAGTAGTCAGGGCCTGGCAGAGGCTGCCCAAGGAGGTGGTGGAGTCTCCATGGCTGGAGGTGTTCCAGAACTGTGTGGCCATGGCACTTGTAGCTGTGGTTTGGTGCCCATGGTGGTGCTGGTTTGGGGTGCTGGTTGCACTGAATAACCTTGGAGGCCTTTTCCAACTCAAGCAGTTCTGATTGTGGTACTTCTGCAGCTTATGTCTGTGCTAAGGACCTTGGAGGATGACTGCAGACAGAATTTGCTGACCTGAGAGTGAGAGCTCGTGGAAATCTGGGAATGTTGTGCAGGGGCACCTAGGTGATCTTGGAGACTGAGTAGGACTGGGATGAAGTGAGAAGCAAGAGGCAGGGGTTTGGTCAGAAGCAGACAAAGATCCAAGGTGATGCAGCTGTGCTGCTCTGTGGCAGCAGTCAGGGTCCCTGCAGATAGGATGGAGCAAGACAGGGAGATGACCTCGATTCACAGAAGGGTTTGAGTTGGAAGGGACCTCAAAGGCCATCCAGTTCCACCTCCCCTGCCTCCCTCTTTTCCTTCTGCTCCATTTTCTTTGCCCAGTTGAAGGTCTGGGTGAGTTGTGACACCTCCTGTTGCTGCCTCACCTACCCTGGGGTTATTTCAGAGCACTTTTATTGCTGACTTTCATTTCTCCTCATGCTTCCCCTTCTTAAATCAATGCTTGGGAATTGCCAGGAGCTGGTAGCACCACATGCTGCACTTGTGGCTTCCCAGCAGCCAAGGACCGGGCAGGAGCCATATCTCTGCTATTTTTCTCTCTCCCATTTTTCCACCCCCTGTGTATTCATGGTTTAATTTGGAGAACAAGAGGACTGAAACACAGCTCCGGTTCCCTTTGGCTCATCAAGTGCTGCTTTTTCCTGCTCCCAAAGCAAGGGTGGTTAATGCAGTCCTTTGGTACCAGCAAGGATGGATTTGGTTTGGGTGTGGAAATGATCGCTCTGGATTCTGTAGAAACAGAGGGATGGGGGAATGTTGAGATGATGGCCAGTAGGACAAGGGAGGTTCTTCTTCCCCTGTACTCAACGCTGGTCAGGCCACACCTTGAGTACTGTGTCCAGTTCTGGGCTCCTCAACTCAAGAGAGATGTTGAGGTGCTGGAAGGTGTCCAGAGAAGGGCAACAAAGCAGGTGAGGGGCCTGGAACACAAACCCTATGAGGAGAGGCTGAGGGAGCTGGGGGTGTTCAGCCTGGAGAAGAGGAGGCTGNATAGAACTGTTGGAGTGAGTCCAGAGGGGGCCAAAAGATGATCTAAAGGCTGGAGCAGCTCTGCTGTGAACACAGGCTGAGGGAGCTGGGGGTGTGCAGCCTGTAGAGGAGAAGGCTCCAGGAGCACCTGAGAGCTGCTGCCAGTGCCTGAAGGGATCCTGCAGGAAGGCTGCAGAGAGACTTCTGCTGAGGGTGTCTGAGACAGGCCAAGGGGGAATGGTTTGGAGCTGAGGCAGAGCAGGGTTGGACTGGAGCTGAGGAAGAAGTTCTGCAGTGTGAGGGTGGTGAGAGCCTGGCACAGGCTGCAGCTGCCTCCTGCCTGGGGGTGTTGCAGGCCAGGCCTTGAGCAGCTGAGTCTAAGTGAGAAGTGTCCCTGGACCTGTCAGGGGCTTGGAGTGGATGAGCTCTGAGGTCACTCCCTCCCAACCTGAGCCATTCTGGGATCTCACAGGGGCAGAGCAGGGTTGGACTGGAGCTGAGGAAGAAGTTCTGCAGTGTGAGGATGGTGAGAGTCTGGCACAGGCTGCCCAGGGAGGCTGTGGCTGCCTCCTGCCTGAGGGATGTTCAAGGCCGAGCTGGATGAGGCCTTGAGCAGCTGAGTCACAGGATCACAGAAACATTCAGGTTGGAGAAGCCCCTCGGGGTCACCAAGTCCAACCCAGGTCCCTGCTCTACAAGGCTCACCCTAAACCCTATCCCCAAGCACCACAGCCAAATGACTTCTAAACCCCTCCAGGGTTGGGCACTCCAGCACCTCCCTGGGCAGCACATTCCAATGCCTGAACACTCTTGCTGGGAAAAATGTTGTCTTTGTGTCCAGTCTAACCCTGCCCTGCTGCAGCTTGAGGCCATTCCCTCTTGTTCTATCACTGTTTACCTGTGAGCAGAGACCAGCACCTCAGCCTCTTTCAGGTAGCTACAGACAGCCATGAGGTCTGCCCTGAGCCTCCTCTCTTTCGCACTGACCATCCCCGGCTCCTTCAGTCTCTCCTCATCAGATTTACTCTCCAGGCCCTTCGCAGCTTCCTTGCCCTCTGCGCTGCCTCCAGCACCTCCACATCGCTCTTGTGCTGAATGCCCGAACTGAACACAGTACTTGAGGTGTGGCCTCACCAGAGCAGAGTCCCTGCTTCTGCTGGATGCAGCAGCTCTGCTCCCAGCCAGGATGCCTTTGGCATTCCTTGCCACCTGGACACGCTGCTGGCTCCTACTGAGCTGTTTGTCCATTACAACGCCCAGGTCTCTTTCTGCAGGCAGCTCTCCAGAGACACTGCCCTACGCCTGTAGCATCGCTTGGGGTTGTTGTGGCCCAAGAGCAGGACCTGGCACTTGGCCTTGTTGAGTCTAGTTGAGAGGTGTCCCTGGGCATGGCAGGGAGTTACAGTAGATGATCTCTGAGCTCCCTTCCAACCTAAGCCATTCTGTGGAAGCCCAGCAAGGGCTTGCAGCTCAAGGCTGGGAGCACAAAGAGGTGAGTGTAGGGTAGGAGCGAAAGGCTGCAACCTCAGGCCAAACCAGAGCTGGGGTGGTGAGAAGAGGCTAGGGAGGAAGAAGAGCTAGGCTGTGGTTTCATGGCCTGCTTAAATCCATGCCCTGCTGCCACACAAAGCAGCAGTGCCACCTTCTCTCGTCCTTACCCACCCATGCCTGCTTGCCTGGGCAGCCTCTGGGCACTGAGAGAAGCTAGGGGAAGAGGAGAATGAGCAGGAGTGCAAACTGGGCTCAAGAGATGGTTGAGGGCAAGGAGGAGAGGGCAGCTGGGTACAAGGCAGAGCCTGCCTCAGGTAGAGTGCAAACTGGAGCTGGTGTCCTCTGGCACCAAGAGGAAGGCTCCAGCTCCCCTGATCTTCCATGTGGGCGCCAGTGGTGCTGCCAAGGGCAGCCTGCAGAATGTCAGGAGTGACTGCAGAGCTCAGGGACATGGTGGGGGTCTGCTCAGTCCTGCTGGTGAGGGGAAAGGGTGCCCAAGGAGGTGACGGAGCAGTGTCCAGTGGAGCAGTAAACAGGAGCTGGAGGTCTGTGTGCAGGCAAAGGCCTATAACCTTGGTGCCATCATGGAGAACTGGGGGGGGGAGGTGCTCTGTGCCCACCCAGCTGCTCTGTCACTCTCCCTTCTCAAGAGTCCCACAGAAGGAAATCACAGAATCATAGACTTGTCTAGGTTGGAAGGGACCTCAAAGCTCATCCAGTTGCAACCCCCTGCCACAGGCAGGGACACCTCCCACTAGAACAGGTCACTCAAGGCCTCATCCAACCTGGTCCTGAACACCTCCCTGGGCAACCTGTGCCAGTGTCTCACCACCCTCACTGTAAAGAACCCTTTCCTAACACCTGGGTTCAATCTCCCCTCTGCCAGTTCAAACCCATTCCTCCTCATCCTGTCATTACAAGACCTTGGAAATAGTCCCTCCCCATCCCTCCTTCAGATACAGGAGGGCCACTCCAAGGTCTCCTCAACAGAAAACTTGGTTGAGATAAGGCCATGGGCATCACAGACTGGTTACCATCACCAGGCAGGGCAGACCTGGTGTGGGGACATGACCTGAACTGGCAGTTACTTCTGCAGTGAGCTCCAGAGAGCATAGGATGGCTTGTGTAGGCTTGGAAGTGACCTTAAAGGTCATCTAGTTCCAACCCCCTGCCTTAGGCAAGGACACGGCCCAGCAGAAAAAGACCTGGGGGTGCTGGGTGACAGCAGCTGAAGATGAGGCAGCAGTGCCCGGGGGGCCAAGAGGAGCAGCAGCATCCCGACCTGGAGCAGCAATGGTGTGGCCAGCAGGAGCAGGGCAGGGACTGTGCCCCAAGCCAGCTCGTTCTGTGAGTGCCTTGAGCAGCCTGGGCTGATGAGAGGTGTCCTGCCCACGGTAGGGGCTTGGAGCTGGATGAGCTTTGAAGTCCCTTTCAATCCAACCTGTTCTAGGCATCAGTCAATCTTTAAGGCCTCAACCACAGCCTTGGGCAACCTCTGGCAGTATTTTTTTCTCCTTTCTGCAGAAGCTCAGAAGGTGAAATGTGAACAAAGCCAAGAATTGTGACAGGGCTGAGCAGTGGAGGGGGGGATGGGACTTGTAGAGGGAAAGCCCAAATGGAAGGTGGCAGGCGAGGCAAGGATTAAAGCAACCTTGTGGTGAGCAGCTCTTGATTAAAGTGGAGGGAAAACACAGACATGACCCAGCTGCAGAGCACATCCTGCTAATGAGTGTCTGAAACTGCTGCCAGGCTGCTTGGAGAAGTCGTGGAAGGCTGGGGAGATAAAAACAGGACATGTGGAACCAAGTTACAGCTTCTCCTCCAAGGCAGAATTGTGAAAGGGGAAAAAAGGGTTGGAAGGGACCCTGAGGATGATCTGGGTCCATGGGCAAAGCCCATGGCAGGGGGCTTGGAACCAGATGATCTTCAAGGTCCCTTCAGGCTTGGATCTTTAGTCTTCCACCAGCCCAGGTTGCTTGAGGCCTCATCCAACCTGGCCTGCAACACCTCCACACCTGTGCCAGTCTCTGCCCACCCTCACTCCCAATAATTTCTTCCTAATCTCCAATCTCAATCTCCCTTCTCGCAGCTTCAATCCATTCTCTGTTGTCCTATCACTACAAGCCTTTGGCAAAAGTCCTTCTTCAGCTTTCTTCTTTGGTTGATCCAGTGGAAAAATACCCTTCTGCACCCCCCGCCCCTTCACCTCAGCCCCTATTTTATTCCCTGGTTGCTCAGCCCTTTGTGCTCTTTCTGCAGCTGTTTGTGCTCAGCCCCTGGCTGTACCATGCTGCCTTACTGGGGTCTGATCAGCGTTTTGTGGAATGGCCTGGGTTGGAAGGGACCTCAAAGCTCATTCAGTCCAACCCCTGCACCCAGCAGGGACATCCTCCACCAGAGCAGCTTGCCTAAAGCCCTGACCAGCCTCCCCTTGAGCATCTCCAGGCATGGGACCATCAACCACCTCCCTGGGCAACCTGTTGCAGTGTTCCAGCAGCCTCCTGCTGCAGGACTTGTTCCTCACGTCCAATCTCAATCTGCTTTGCTCTCAAACCATTGCCCCTGGTCCTGGCACTCCCAGCCCTTGGCAAAAGTTGTTCTTCTGGAGCCCCTTCAGGGACTGGAAGGCAGCTCTGAGGTCTACCTGGAGTCTTCTCCATGCTGAACAGCCCCATCTCCCTCAGCCTGTCCTTGTAGCAGAGAACTCTGCCATTTCACTGCTTGTTTCCCTTTCTCAGATACTTCTGAAACTATTTCGAAGAGCTCAGATCCCAGCAGAGCTTCCTGGGGACCTTTCTCCATCAGAGAACCAATTTCTTATTCCTTTCTTCTAACAGCTCAAGTTCTAGCAAAAGCCTTTCTCTTCTGTGCTGTGCCACCTTAGTTTCTTTAAAATCCATTGGTGAAGGTAAAGAGCCTTCAGCAAGGACCTCTGAGAGGTTCTCCTCCTCCTCTGCCCTGCTGAGGCCTCATCTGGAATACTGTGTGCAGTTCTGGGCCCCTCAGCTCAAGAAGGGGCTCAGGGTGGTGCTGCAGAGAGCCCAGCCCAGAGCCAAAGCTGCTGCAGGCAGTGACCATCTCCTGTGAAGCCAGGCTGAGGCAGCTGGGGCTGGGGGCTTGGAGCAGAGGAGCCTGAGGGCTGCCCTTAGTGCTGTGCTAAAGGTGTGCAGGGACCCAGCCAGACTCTGCTCAGGGTGGCCAAGGGCAGCACAAGGGGCACTGGGTGCCAGCTGGAGCAGAGGAGGGGCTGCAGGAACAGGAGGGAGAGCTTTGTCCCCAGGAGGGTGCTGGAAGCCTGGGGCAGGCTGCCCAGAGAGGTTGTGGAGTCTCCTGCTCTGGAGGGATTCCAAACCCACCTGGATGTGCTCCTGTGTGCCCCTGGTCAGGCAGGGGATTGGGCTGGATGATTCCTGGAGGTCCCTCCCAGCCCCTGCCATTCTGTGCAGGGTGTTGAAATCCATTTTGGGAGGCCAGGTCGTGACTCAGCTGCAGGTCGCAGCTCCCTTACCCACAGGCGGCTGAGGCTGTGCTGCGAGCAGGCAGGAGGAGCTGCACTGCACTTTCCCAGGCCCAGCAGCCATGCTGGCTGCAGATGGCAGCTCCTGGCCCTGCTTTGTGCTCTGACTCATCGCTCCTCGCTTTGTTTGCTCCAAGCTTCTTGTTTCTTCCACAAAGCCATCTCCACTTGGAGGCTTTGGGACTGCTTTTGTGTCCCTCCCGCAGAGTCTCCAAGCAGCGTGGGAGCCCTTCCTGCGCCTCCCCTGGCAGCTGCAGATGTAATGAGTTTATGGAGCCTCAGCCTTGCTGGGTCCTGCTGCTTCTTCCCATGTCTTGGCAGGCTTCCTGCTCCTGCAGGACCTGCAGAAGATGACCTCTGCTTTGGATGCCTCTTCCTTGCTCTCCCCCCCAAATTTTTTGCCCCGTGCTGGAATATTTTTGCTCCCTGCTGAGCCTTTCCCTTACTGAGGGAGGCCAGAGGAGCTCACTGCTGCGGACTGCACCTCCCCAGGCAGCAGCACCCGAACGCCAGCTGGGCTTGGGCATGCTTCAGTTGCACCAGAGGCTGCACACAGCAGTGAAAATGCATCTGAACCTCTGCTGGGTGCCAGGCTTGCCTCGGGGAGCAGGATAGGCAAAAGGCCCCAAACCGTCCCATTAAGGACTTGAAACTGAAACCGAATTGGCTTTGGACTTGAAATCAAAACTGAGTTGGCTCTGGGGAGGCAGCGTCTGCAGAGGAAGTGTTTCTCACCACGCTGCAAAGCTGCTCTCAAGTCGTCGTGCTGCTGAGCTTGCCTGAAGAGCTCAGTGCGATCAAAGCCAGAGGGAACTCTTCTAACTGCCGCCAAGTGCAAAGCAAAGCCCTGAACCACCCTGAAACTGCCCTGAACATTTCTTCTTGTGGTCCTGATTTGGGTCACTCAGGGAGCTCTGCTGAGCTGAAGGTCCCATCCTGCCCCTCACAGAATGCTCCTTGAGGCTTCTCTGCTTCCCATTCTTCCATCACATTCATCAGGCACTAACCTGGCAGCCTTCTAGGCAACCATGGCAGATGGGGAGGGGGAGATTTGGGTTACAGTCCTTGGCAAGATCCTCGTAGAGCAGTGGTCTGGGTGGTGGAACCATGATGGGAGTTGGAAACAGGCTCAGCAGCAGAGCTCAGAGGGCTGTGACCAGTGGCACAGAGTCCACTTGGAGGCCTGTGGTTAGTGGTGTTCCCCAGGGGTCAGTGCTGGGTCCAGTCGTGTTCTGCATCTTCATCAGTGACCTGGATGAGGGCCTGGAGTTGGAGCCTTGGCAAGTTCATTGGTGGTACCAAGTAGGGTGGGTGGCTGACGCTTGTGAAGCTGTGCTGGCATCCAGCAAGATCTGGGCAGACTGAGGGCTGGGCAGAGGAACCTCGAGAGGTCCAGTAAGGGCAAGTGCAGAGTTTGCACTGGGGAGGAACATTGCCAGGCACCAGGAAGCTCAGGGGTGATCCTGCTGGGAAGCGCCCCTGAAGAAAGACCTTGGAGCCCTGGTGGGCAGCAGGTTCTCCATGGGCCAGCAATGTGCCCTTGTGGCCAAGAGGACCAAGGGCATCCTGGAGGGCAGCCAGAGAAGTGTGAGCAGCAGGGCTGGGGAGGTTCTGCTGCCCCTCTGCTCTGCCCTGCTGAGGCCACCTCTGTAATGCTGTATCCAGGGCTGGGCTGCCCAGTTCCAGAGACAGGGACCTGCTGGAGAGAGGCCATGGTGGTGGGTGCAGGGTGGGTGCTATGGAGGTGGGTGTATGGGAGGCTGGAGCTTGGTGTCATGGCAAAGCCTGAAGGGAGGTTGGAGTGAGGTTCCACTTGAACAGGAGGAGGAACTTGTTTGGTGTGAGGGTGCTGGAGGCCTGGTGCAGGCTGCCCAGAGAGGTTGTGGAGTCTCCTGCTCTGGAGAGACTCTAAACCCACTTGGATGTGTTCCTGTGTGCCTTTGCCCCGGGTGCCCTTGCCCTGGTGGGAGATCGGTCTGGATGCTCTCTGGAGGTTCGTTTCTCTCCCGTTGTGTGACACTGACCCCAGGGGCTGGAGAGCAGCTGACCAGCAGAGCTTTGTTCCCGCAGACGTGCCCGGTGTGCCAGATGGTGCTGCCCAACCCCTGCAGTTTCTGTGCCCACCAGCGGATCCATGCCCACAAGTCTCCGTTCTGCTGCCCTGAGTGCGGTGCCATCTGCCGCTCTGCCTACCTGCAGCGCCACGTCCGCCACAACTGCCTGCACTACGCGCGGCAGCCTGCGCTCAGGTGCGTAGCGGGACCGCGCCGGGGCCACCCGCACCGGGGGAGGACAACGGCAGGGCCTGGTGCATGTCCGTCCCGGGGTGGGAGACAGCGGCAGGGCCTGGGGCCGTCCGTACCGGAGGGGACAGCGGCAGGGCTCAGAGCCGTCCGCACCGGGAGGGGGGACAGCAGCAGGGCCCGGGGCTGACCAGGTACGACCGCCGGGGGCGGCAGCAAGGCCCAGGACTCATCTGTACCTGGGGGACAGCCACAGTACCTGGGACCCCTCCATACGGCAGGGAGAGCTGCGTGGGCACAGCCTGGGCTCCGTCTTTGCACCTGCGCTGCACTGAGCACCTGCTCTGGAGAGACGGGTGGCAGCCAGGCGCGGGTGGCAGCCAGGCACCGGTGGTGCTCGCCAGGGCTCTGCCCCCTCAGCCAGTCTGCAGGTGGCACTCAGTAGGGTGGCAGTGCTGAGCTGCTGGAGGGCAGAGGGACCTGGCGAGGTTGGATCCATGAGCTGATGCTGGTGGGATGAGATTCAACAAAGGCAGCTGCTGGGCCCTGCACTCAGCTCACAGCAGCCCCATGAGGGCCCCAGGCCAGGGGCAGAGTGGCTGGAAGCTGCCCGGCAGAGAAAGACCTGGGAGTGCTGGGTGACAGCAGCTGGAGATGAGCCAGCAGTGCCCAGGTGGGCAAGAAGGGCACCAGCAGCCTGGCCTGGGTCATGAACAGTGTGGGCAGCAGGAGCAGGGCAGGGATTGTGCCTATGTGCTGTGCATTACTGGGGCCACAGTTTGTGTGCTGGGCTCAGTTCTGGCCACTCACTTCCAGAAGGACACTGAGGGCTGGAGCAGGGACAGAGAGGGGCACAAAGCTGGGGCAGGGTCTGGAGAACAGGGCTGGGGAGGAGCAGCTGAGGGAGCTGGGGGGGTTGGTGTGGAGGAGGCTGAGGGCAGAGCTCATTGCTCTCTACAGCTCCCTGAGAGGAGGCTGCAGTGAGCTGGGGTTGGGCTCTGCTGCCCAGCCTCAGGTGAGAGAAGGAGAGGAACTGGCCTGGAGTTGTGCCAGGGGAGGGTTGGGTTGGAGAGGAAGAGGCTGGCAGAGGCTGCCCAGGAAGGTGGTGGAGTCCCCATGCCTGGAGGTGTTCCAGATCCATCTGGCCACGGCACTTGTTGGCCATTGGCCATGGTTTGGTGCCCATGGTGGTGCTGGGCTGCTGCTGGACTGGGTGGTCTGGGAGGGCTCTTCCAATCCAAACCATTCTGTGAGTGTTTGATTTTGAGGCAGCTGCAGGCTGCTGCTGTGCAGTTTGCAGATGCAGAAGGCAGCTCAGCATTTATGCACACAGTGCAAATGCAGCTCTCAAGACTCTGAATCTCGTGTCTGACCTTACCTTTCTGTCAGCTCTGCCATGCTGAGGGATGTGTGTCCTGAGGAGAAGAGGATAGATACTTTTCTTGTGCTCCTACAGCTCTCCAAGCACTTCTCATTAACTGGGGCAGATAGAAGAAGGCTCCCAAGGTCCTTGGTGCAGTTGTGTGTGTGCCAAAGTGCCCAGCAGCCAGCACTGCTCACAGCCCAGAGCCAGTTGTGTGCTGACTGCAGCCAGAGCAGGGAGAGCAGCAGCACAGGGAGGGGATTCTGCCCCTCTGCTCTACTCAGACCTCACCTGCAGCACTGCCTGCAGCTCTGGGGTCCACAGCACGAGAGGGACCTGGAGCTGCTGGAGAGGGTCCAGAGGAGGCCATGGAGATGCTGAGAGACTGGAGAAGCTCTGCTATGGGGACAGGCCAAGGGAGCTGGGGCTGTTCAGCCTGGAGAAGAGAAGGCTGCAGGGAGACCCCAGAGTAGCCTTGCAGTAGCTGAAGGGGCTCTCGGAGAGCAAAGGAGGGACTTTTGCCAAGGGCTGGCAGTGCCAGGCCAAGGGAGAAGGGCTTTGAGCTGGGAGAGGGGAGACTGAGAGTGAAGATGAGGAAGAAATTGTTGAGAGTGAGGTCGGGGAGAGACTGGCACAGGCTGCCCAGGGAGGCTGTGGAGGTGTTGCAGGCCAGGTTGGATGAGGCCTTGAACAAGCTGTGCTGGTGGGAGGTGTGCCTGCCCCTGGCAGGGGGTTGGAGCTGGATGAGCTCCAACCCATTCCATGTCTCTTCAAATGGGTGCTTTAACGGCAGAGAGGACCTTTCTCTGTCAGCCTTTGCACATCAGCATCTTCAGATCTCCTCATCTGCAGACAGGGCTGAAGGCACAGATGTTGTTCCTGGGAGCTGAGCCCGAGTGACTTTATAAGTTTCTTTCCTGTTGTGTTTTTTCTCTGGTTGCCATTTGACATTTCCAGTGAGCAGGGCAAGCTCTGCTCCTGCAGCTCTGCCTCTAAGGTCTCTGCATCCAGGATGCCTGCAGAGTGTCATAGGTTTGCAAACCACACTTAGGGCTTCAGGGGCTTTTTCTTTCAACCATGAATCCAGGATTCCCTTTCCCCAGAGGTGCTGCAGGCCCCGTTGGATGAGGCCTTGAGCAACCTGGGCTGGTGGAAGATTGAAGATCCTTGCCCGTGGGAGGGACCTTGGAACTGGATGATCTTCAATGTCTCTTCCACTCCAACTCATTCTTGGAGTGCCTTCAGCAACCTGGGCTGGTTGGAGGTGTCCCTGCTCATGGCAGGAGCTTAGCACTGGCTGATCTTTGAGGTCCCTTCTAACCCAACCTGGGAATGCTTTCCCTGAGATGGAAAGATGGGACTGGAGCATCTACCAGCAAAGCAGCCACAGGTCTGGTGGCAGTGAGGCCCAAGGAACTGCACCGAAGAATCCCCAAGGCAGGCACAGCTTCATCCCCTGAGCAGCTTGGGCAGTGTCCCCATTCCCACTGCTGCTGTGGCCAGTTAGGTGTCATGGGGCTGGGCTGGCTCCAGCTCAGCACCCAGTGAGCTGGATCTTGTAGCAGCTATCCCATGCTAGTCCTTCCTCCTCTGGTTCCACTGCTGGCCTTGCAGTGCAGAGCAGAATTCAGGCCTGGCCTGGCACCTTGAGAAGCATTTTTCATTCCAGCTGAATTAGAGAGGTCTTTATGGTGCCCTCAGAGATCTGCATGGGGCTGCCCAGTTCCAGAGACAGGGACCTGTTGGATAGAGTCCAGCAGAAGCTGTGAGGATGCCGAAGGGCCTGGAACATCTGTGCTGTGAGGGTGCTGGAGGCCTGGAGCAGGCTGCCCATAGAGGCCGTGGAGGTGTCTCCTCTGGAGGGATTCTAAAGCCACCTGGCTGTGTTCCTGTGTGCCCTGCTCTTGGTTCTCCTTGCACTGGCAGGGGTTGGGCTGGACGATTTCTGGAGGTGCCTTCCAAGCTCACCCCTCTGTGGTTTTGTGTTTCTCTAGAAGCTGAATTTCTTTGTCCTCTTCTCTAATTCCCATCTGCTGAAGCTCCTCTGTGAGAGCTGAAGCTAGCAGCCAGGTGACCCTGGGGCTGTGCCACCCCTGCTCTCTTGCCTGGCTCTGCTGCAGGGCTGATGCTGAGAGCAGGAGGAGAGGACATTTGAGTTGCAGAACCCCAGCTGGTTCCCTCCGCATCTGCCCTCTGCTCACGTAGCCACTCCACCGCTTCTCTCCTGCTGTCGTTGCCGGCAAAGCTCAGGAGCTCCTTTCGCTCCTGGCCAGACTCAGCCTGGCTCTGCTGCTCCTCACTTGATCCCTGTTCCTCCTGAGCTGCCGCTGCCCGCGTTGGGGCTGCTTGGGTGCCGAGTCCTGCTGCTGTCTCCTGCTCTGCTGATCGTGCCAGAGCACTCAGCTGGGGCTGCAGTGGCCTTGGCTTGGGTTTAGCTCATGGCTGGGTAGACTCCACTGCAAACAGGAAAGGTCTTCTGCAGTTAGAGCTTGGAGTCAGCAGCCCTGCCCTAGATGCTCCTTTGGCTGGCACCCCCGTGCCACCTCCCCGCCTCTTCCGAGCACTTCCAGCCGGCTGAGGGGCCGGGAGGTGAGAGGGAAGGCCGAAGGTACAGGGAACGTGCAGAGGGTTAAAACGACATCTCTAGGCTTTCTCTTCCCTAGCAGGATGCCCTCCCAGACTTCCAGCCACCCCTCCTTGCCCTGCAGCTAGCTAAGAGGCTTCCCCTGCAAATTGCTCCTTCCCCTGCTGGCTTGCTGATAGCAGAGCTGCTGTCTGCGGGAGCCTCTGGCAGTCTCCAGCCTCTTTGTTCTGCTAATTGGTGACTTTATCGGGCTGGGGCCTTCTGGCACTGCGTTTCTTGCTTACACAGTGCCTGTTGTGTACACTTCCCTTTGCTGTCAGTTCAAGGAACTCCTGACCCTCTGACCCTGCCTCAGGGCTTCTTTCACTCCTAAGCCTGACTCAAGCACTCACCAGAGCCCATCTTGATGCAGAACCAGCTCTTGTTTGCCCAAGAAGGACATTGAGAGGCTGGAGCAGGGCCAGAGAAGGGCACCGAAGCTGAGGGAGCTGGGGGAGACTTGGTGTGGAGAAGAGGAGGCTGAGGGCAGAGCTCATTGCTCTCTACAGCTCCCTGAGAGGAGGCTGCAGTGAGCTGGGGTTCGGCTCTGCTGCCCAGTCTCAGGTTAGAGGAGAGGAACTGGCCTGGAGTTGTGGCAGGGGAGGGTTGGGTTGGAGAGGAAGAGAAATGTCTTTGTTGCCAGAGTGGTCAGGGACTGGCAGAGGCTGCCCAGGGAGGTGGTGGAGTGCCCATGGCTGGAGGTGTTCCAGATCTGTGTGGCCATGGCACTTGTGGCCATGGTTTGGTGCCCATGGTGGTGCTGGGCTGCTGCCGGACTGGGTGGGCTGAGAGGGCTCTTCCAGCTCAAACCATTCTCTGGTTCTGGGACTGAGTCCAGCCAGTCTCTAACTCTGCCAAGCCTGGTGCTGAACCACAACCCTCAGCACCACATCTTGGTGTCTTTGGAACCCCTCCAGGGACTGGGGTTCAGCTACCTCCCTGGGCAGCCTGCTCCAGGTGTCCAATGCCTGTGTTCTTTGAGAAGCAGCAGTAGGAATCCTGTTGGATAATCCTGGTTACAGCAGCCAGGCTTTGCTGTCCAGGAGCAGATTTTCTTCTCTTTCTGCTTGGTAGTTTTATTCTCCTGTAGTACCATGGTTCCTGGTGGTCCTGCCCTAGGAGGTCTCCTCCCTGTCTCACCTGGTTGAGGCTCAGGCTGGAAGGCAGAGCCAGCCCAGCAGAAGGTTCCTGTGCTTGCCCAGTGATGGCAGCACCTGCTGGCACCACATCCCTCTCCGGAGCTGAGACCATTTCTGGGTCCGTTGGGGGTTTGGCTCCTTCAGGCTGGCTGCTGCAGGGTGCTCCTTTGAAGTGGAGCTTCAAAGCGCAGCTTGTTTGCTAGACACCCTAGGGAGGGGAGCAGAACCCAGCGGCTCGTTTGGTTTTGACAGGGGCTTGGCACTCTTCTAGCTGCTGCATAGCTGAGCTCCAGCTGCCAGGGCTGCACCAGAGGCAAACAGCAGCTCTCACTACAGAGCCACTGATCAGGTGGCCCAAGCCTAGGCTCCCCAGAGGTCTCTCCGCCTGCTGGCACTGCAACAGATTGCCCAGGAGGTCGTGGGTGCCCCTTCCCTGAAGGTGTTTGAGGTCAGGCTGGATGAGACCTTGAGCAGCCTGGGCTAGTGGGAAAGGATTGTGCCCCTCTGCTCTCCTTTGCTTAGACCACACCTGCAGTGCTGGGGCCAGCTCTGGCACCCCCAGCACAAGACGGACCTGGAGCTGCTGCAGAGAGTGCAGAGTAGGCCACAAAGTTGATCAGAAAGTGAAGAACTCCCCTGTGAAACTGGGATGAAAGAATTGGGGCTGTTCAGCCTGGAGAAGAGAAGGCTGCAGGGAGAGCTCAGAGCAGTCTTGCAGTAGCTGAAGGGCTCCAGGAGAGCTGGGGAGGGACTTTTGTCCAGGGCTGGCAGTGCCAGGCCAAGGGACAATGACTTTGAACTGGGAGAGGGGAGACTGAGAGTGGAGAGGAGGAAGAAACTGTTGAGTGTGAGGGTGGGGAGAGACTGGCAGAGGTTGCCCAGGGAGGCTGTGAAGGTGTTGCAGGCCAGGTTGGATGAGGCCTTGAGCAACCTGGGCTGGTGGAATATTGAAGATCATCTGGTTTTAAGCCCATGGCTTTGTCCATGGCAGGGGGCTTGGAACCAGATGATCTTCAAGGTCTTTTCCAAGCCAACTCATTTTAAGAGTGCCTTGAGCCCATGGCAGGGGGTTGGTGCTGGCAATCTTTGAGGTCACTTCCAACCCAACCCACTCAGAGAGTCTGATTTTGTGTGCCTGTTGCTAACATCTCATTGTACTGTCCTGTGTCCAGTCCCTTCTTGACTCTTCCACCATGCCCTTGGAGACACCAAATGAGGCCTTGCCACAGCCTGCTGCTCACCTCTGCGCTGCTTTGGCCATGGGCTGGGAGCAGCTCCCTGGTGGTGACTCAGCTCTGTCCTCCTGTGTCCCCCAGGTGCATCCATTGTGGGGTTGTCTTCACGACCCTGGCCATGCTGAAGGTGCACATCCAGGAGAAGCACTGCGAGGTCTTCCACAAGTGTTCTTTCTGCCCCATGGCATTCAAGGCAGCCGACAGCACAGTGGCACACATGGCCAGCCAGCACCCTGCCGAGCCACACAGGAATACTCAGTGAGTACCCCTTCTCCTCCAGGGACTCCACAACTCCCTTCCCAGTTGCTGTTGTATTTCTGTTCTCTGTCCTCCTCTGAGGAGATCTCCCACTTTGGCTGCTGGGGGGAAACTATTGATGGCTGTGGCAGGTGCTGCGTCCTGCCAGCCTGCTCTGCTGCAGGGGCATAGGAGCTGGGGCAGGGCAGAGCCAAGTATGCAGGAAGAGAACATCACTGTCACCTCCCTGTCCAGCAGGATCCACAGGGACACCTCTTTGTCAGATCGTTCAAGTGCCTGAAGGGATCCTGCAGGAAGGCTGCAGAGACACTTTTGCTGAGGGTGTCCAGAGACAGGCCAAGGGGGAATCGTTTGCACTGAGGCAGAGCAGGGTTGGACTGGAGCTGAATAAGACGTTCTGGAGTAGGAGGGCAGTGAGAGTCTGGCACAGGGTGCTCAGGGAGGCTGTGGCTGTCTACCTGGATGTGTTGAAGGCTAGGCTGGATGAGGCTTTGGGCAGCTGAGTCTAGTTGAGAGGTGTCCCTGGGCATGGCAGGGGGTTGCAACAGATGAGCTCTGAGGTTGCTTCTAACCCAAACCATTCTGTGGTTCTTTGGTTCCAGTGCAACTGCTGCATCTGGCACTTGAGAGTAGGAGGAGATCTTCCAGTAGCTGAAGGAGACCTGCAGGCTGGGGAGAGACTGTTCAGAAGGGACTGTGGGGGCAGGCTGAGGGCAATGGTTTGGAACTGGAGCAGGGCAGAGTTAAGTTGGGCATCAGGAGGAAGCTGTGCGGAGTGAGAGTGGGCAGACACTGGCACAGGCTGCCCAGGGCTGTGGTGGAGGCTCCATCCCTGGAGACACTGAGGATCAGGCTGGATGTGTCCCTCTGCTGCCTGCTCCAGCTGGAGGTGTCTGTACTGGGTGAGATGCCCTTTGGGGTCCCTTCCAGCCCAGTTCAAGCTGTGAAATAGAGCCTGAGCTGACTCTCATGGCCTGTTGCAGGGTGATCTACAAGTGCTCGTGTGAGACAGTCTTCAACAAGAAGAAGCTTCTCCAAGAACACTTCCAGCAGAACACCAACAAGCTGCTGGTGGGGGTGTTCAAGTGCTCTCAGTGCCAGCTGGTCTACATGCAGAAACAGCAGCTGATGCAGCACGTTAAGGTAGGTGACCCTTACCCTCTCACTGACACCAGGGCCTGGGCTCTGACTGCACAAAGTGTTTAGGTCAAGTCTGTTTACATCACTACTCCCATTACTTTTCCTTAAAGAGATTCCTCAAGAGCCTCCTTTGCAGGAGTGGAAGGTTCTTGAGGAATCTCTTCATGGAGAGATGGACTGCAGTGATTTACAGCACAGCCTGGAAACATGAGTTGGGGTTTTTTGTAATCATCACCTGCAGCACTGCCTCCAGCTCTGGGGGGGGGGGCAGCACAAGAAGGACCTGGAGCTGCTGGAGAGGGTCCAGAGGAGGCTACAAAGATGATCAGAGGCTGGAGAAGCTCTGCTGTGGGGACAGGTTGGGAGATTTGGGGCTGTTCAGCCTGGAGAAGGCTGCAGGGAGAGCTCAGAGCAGCCTTGCAGTAGCTGAAGGGCTCCAGGAGAGATGGAGAGGGACTTCTGGCAGAGGCTGGGAGTGGCAGGCCAAGGGAGAAGGGCTTTGAGCTGGGAGAGGGGAGACTGAGAGTGAAGATGAGGAAGAAGCTGTGGCTGCCTCCTGCCTGGGGGTGTTGCAGGCCAGGTTGGATGAGGCCTTGAGCAACCTGGGCTGGGGGAAGATTGAAGATCATCTGGTTCCAAGACCCTTGCAAAGTCCATGGCAGGGGGCTTGGAAGCAGCTGATCTTCAAGGTCCTTTCCAAGCCAACCCATGCCATGACTGATCCCAGAGAAGTCAGAGCACTGCACTGCTGTTCTCTCACCTGTTTGTTTCTACAGGATCTGCTCTGCAGTCTTTTCCGAAGGTGCTTGGTGCCATTCTCAAGCAAGAGCTTGCAGAGTCTCATTTCCCTTTGATTAGGGAGGCAAAAAGCCCCAAAGTGACATTTTTTTTTTTTTTACTCAGTGACTTGAGTTTGTTTCTAGTCAGAGTTAAAAGGGCAGACATTGAGTGGCTCCCTCCTGACAGCAAAACCCTTTCAAAGCGGCTGCTTTGCTCTCTCCCCCTTGCCTTTAACTTGTAAATGTGGGGATGCTTTGCATGCAGTAATGAGATGACATCTGCAGGCCTCCTGTGAAGCTGCTGATTGCTCCTCGCCCTGGATTAGAGCTGGGGAAGTGGAGGGAGGGGCAGGCTGACACCTTCAAAGAGGTCTTCAACGAGGCCTTGACTGGAGGTGCACAACTTGCTGCAGCTCATCCACAAATCTCAGCCCCAGGGGCTTGCCTGCTGCGGTTTGTGCACCAGCACCTGACAGCTGAACGAGCTGGGAGTGCTCCGCCTGCAGAAAAGGCTGCAGGGAGAGCTCAGAGCTGCATTTCAGTACCTGAAGGGCACCTCCAGGCAGGCTGGGCAGGGACTGTTCAGAAGGGCCTGTGGGGACAGGCCACGGGCAATGGTTCGGAGCTGGAGCAGAGCAGAGTTAGGTTGGGCATCAGGAGGAAGCTGATGGCAGGGCTGTGATGGAGGCTCCATCCCTGGAGACATTCAGGATCAGCTTGGATGTGTCCCTTTGCAGCCTGCTGCAGCTGGAGGTGTCCCTGCTGAGTGCAGGGGGCTGAGCAAGATGCCCTTTGGGGTCCCTTCCTGCCCAGTGCAAGCTGTTGTGAATCTGTGCTGTGCCCTTTGCTCAGCAAACTCTCTGGATGTGCCCAGCTGAGGGCAGAGGTGTGGAGTTGGTGTCACCCTGCCAGTGCCCTGTGCCTTCAGCTGGGTCAGGTGCAGAGCACTCAGGCTGCTCAGAACAGACCTTGTGTTTTGGAGCCCCTTTGGTGCCTAACCCGGGAGAGCCTCCCAGGGGCCATGGATTGCTGAAAGCTTCTGCATTCCTCAGCAGTGCACAACTGAAGCTGGCATTACCCTTTTGTCTGCTGAGCTCTGCTTCTTCCCAGGGGACTTCCTTGAGGTTTCTGTGCTGTGTTGCTGTTTTCCTTGCTCCTTGCTTTCCCACAGCTCTTTCTGGGTTACTTTCCTTATGCTCAGTTCTTTTTTTTGTGTTGTTCAAATCACTCTCTTGGGGGGCCTTTAGCCTCTGGAACAACCTAAGAGCCTGGAGACCTGTTCCGTAGGAGGCTGCTGCTGGCTTTCTGTTGGCTTTTGTTTGCAGGGGCAATGTTTGGAGCTGCGAACATGTAAACAGCAAGGGCTGGTGTGGAATGGAACCAAGTTCCCTCTTCCCACCCTTTGAACAGCTTTGGAAGGCCCCAGGACAACAGCAGAGATGGATTCAGAGGCTCTGTGTGTTTCAGAGTTTAGACTCCTGAGATGATGCCTGTTAACTTTTCTCTCCCATTGCATCTTCCCTGCTCAACCAGACCTCAGAGATTCATAGCTGGGGTTGGAAGGGACCTTAAAGCTCCATGGAGAAAGACTTTGGAGCCCTGGTGGGCAGCAGGTTCTGCATGGGCCAGCAATGTGCCCTTGTGGTCAAGAGGGCTGGAGGCAGACAGAGAAGTGTGGGCAGCAGGGCTGGGGAGGTTCTGCTGCCCTTCTGCTCTGCCCTGCTGAGGCCACCCCTGCAGTGCTGTGTCCAGGGCTGGGCTGCCCAGTTCCAGAGACCGGGACCAGCTGGACAGAGTCCAGCAGAGGCTGTGAGGATGCTGAAGGGCCTGGAACAGCTCTGCTGTGAGGAAAGGCTGAGAGCCCTGGGGCTGGGTGGTGTGGAGAGGAGAAGGCTGAGAGGGACCTGAGCAGTGGCTGTAAATATCTGAGGGCTGGGGGTCAGGAGGAAGGTGCCAGGCTCTGTGTGCTGGTGCCCAGTGACAGCACAAGGAGCAATGAGTACAAGCTGGAGCCCAGCAGGTTCCACCTGAACAGGAGGAGGAACTTGTTTGGTGTGAGGGTGCTGGAGGCCTGGAGCAGGCTGCCCAGAGAGGTTGTGGAGTCTCCTGCTCTGGAGGGATTCCAGCCCCACCTGGATGTGTTCCTTGGTGCCCCTGTCCTGGCAGGGGTTGGACTGGATGATCTGTGAAGGTGCCTTTTGGATCATCCAGCTCCAACCCCCTGCCATGGGCAGGGACACCTCCCACCTGCCCAGCTTGCTCAAGGCACTCCTAGAATGAGTTGGGTTGGAAGGGACCTTGAAGATCATCTGGCTTTGCCCATGGCAGGAAGCTTGGAACCAGCTGATCTTCAAAGGTCCCTTCAGGCTTGGAACCAGATGATCTTCAATCTTCCACCAGCCCAGGTTGCTCAAGGCCTCATTCAGCCTGGCCTGCAACACCTCCACAGCCTCCCTGGGCAACCTGTGCAGTCTCTCTTGACCCTCACTCTCAAGTTCTTCCTGATCTCCAGCCTCAATCCAAACTGTTCAGCAGGCAGCATCCAGGTGCTGCTCTTGCCTTGTAGGAGGTAGAAGCTGCACAGTGCCTGGAAAGGTAGCAGAGGCAGTGGTAGGGGCAGTGTGTGGCAGCAGTGCTCACCGCTTTGGGCTTCAGTCACTGTTGGCAGTGAGCAATGTTCCTGCTTCCTAGGCTGTGCTGTGGGCTGGCTCTCACTGCTGTCTGCTGTCCTCCAGGCTGTTCATGGAGTCCCCCAGAACCCTGAGGAGCTCTCCAGCTTCCGACAGAGGGCTGAGAAGGCTTCAAGGAACCATACCCCACCAAAGGAGCTGTCGGCAGCCAGCAGGAGTTCTCACTCCCCCCTGCTGAGGAAGGACTTGAGGGTGGAAGGACACAATTCTGACCCCAAATCCAGGCTGAGAAGAGCTGGTTGGACTTGCAAGGAGTGTTCCCAGTGGATCCCTGATCGAGAGACCTACGTGTCCCACATGAAGAGAAATCACGGAAGGGTAAGGCCTCGGATGAAACATTTCAGCCAGGGAAAGAGATCCTAATAGCCAAAGACCCTGGGACCATCCACCTTTGGGGCTAAAAGAAACCCAGGGACTGACAGCTGCCTGCCAGTAGCTGAAGGGGTTGCAAGCAGGCTGCAGAGGGGCAGCACCAAGGGCAGTGGTTTGAAATGAGAGCAGAGCAGATTGAGATGGGATGTGAGGAACAAGTTCTGCAGCACAGGCTGCTGGAACACAGCCATAGGTTGCCCAGGGAGGTGGCTGAGGCCCCATGCCTGGAGATGTTCAGTGTGAGGCTGGATAGAGCTGTGAGCAACCTGCTCTGGTGGAGGATGTCCCTGCTGGGTGCAGGGGTGGGACTGGATGAGCTTTGGAGGTCCTTGCCAACTCAAACTGTTCTGTGAAGCTGTTTGCCAGCTCAGGGTCAGTGCAGCAAGCAGTGCTCAGTCTGTTGTAGGCTCACTTCTGTCTTTCATCCTGTGCTCTGCAACTTGTCCTCTGTGATGCTCCTTCTGCCACTCCAGCCAGTGTCAGGCTTTCTCTCCAGTTCCTCTGGCAGTGGATGGAAGGTGCTGTCCTCTCTGCTTGCTGGCCTAAGCAGCCTAGGCTCAGTTCCAGAAGGACATTCCGTTCCCCTGCGGGATGTGTTGTTCAGTAGAGACCACAACATCTGCTGCGGGCAGAGGAGCAGAGCCCGGCAGTGCTCAGAGCAGTCCTGGTGACACCTCTAAATCTCACTCCAGTTGGTTGCATCCAGCTCAAGCCATGTGCTGCCTTCACCACCTTCTGCCAAGCTCCTCCCTGCTTGCTGGTAGAACACAGGCCAAGCTGCAGACACATCTCTTGGTACTCTGACATCAGGACTTGGTGCCTGAAGTCTCCTTTCTCAAGTCCCACCAGCAGAGGCTGTGGAAATCTGGATTGTGCTCTGATTCCTTCTAGCTTGACATGGGGAAGGCTGGATTGTCTCCCTTGATGAGTACCAAGAAAGGGTGGGGATGGGGTGAGAGTGCTGGCTCTTCCCATTGGAATTGTCCAGAGGTTTGCCAGATGGAACAGGCCCAGGGAGGTTGTGAATGCTCCTTCTCTGGAGGTGTTCAAGAAAAGACTGGATGAGGCATTTAGTGCCATGGTCTAGATGACTGGATAGGGCTAGGTGCTAGGTTGGACTGGATGATCTTGGAGGTCTCTTCCAATCTGGTTGATTCTATGATTCTGTGTTGCAGTTCAGTGCTTGTATGTGGTCAGTAAACAGGTCTGAGAAGATCTGAAATGGGCTGAGTGCAGGTCAGATGAAAGACTGCCAGAGAGGAGGGGCCTGGTTATGGGGCAGGCTGCAGAGAGGCACTTGGGTAACAAGCAGGACTCCAGGGAGGCCTCGGAGCAAGCTTCTNGCTCAAGCCATGTGCTGCCTTCACCACCTTCTGCCAAGCTCCTCCCTGCTTGCTGGTAGAACACAGGCCAAGCTGCAGACACATCTCTTGGTACTCTGACATCAGGACTTGGTGCCTGAAGTCTCCTTTCTCAAGTCCCACCAGCAGAGGCTGTGGAAATCTGGATTGTGCTCTGATTCCTTCTAGCTTGACATGGGGAAGGCTGGATTGTCTCCCTTGATGAGTACCAAGAAAGGGTGGGGATGGGGTGAGAGTGCTGGCTCTTCCCATTGGAATTGTCCAGAGGTTTGCCAGATGGAACAGGCCCAGGGAGGTTGTGAATGCTCCTTCTCTGGAGGTGTTCAAGAAAAGACTGGATGAGGCATTTAGTGCCATGGTCTAGATGACTGGATAGGGCTAGGTGCTAGGTTGGACTGGATGATCTTGGAGGTCTCTTCCAATCTGGTTGATTCTATGATTCTGTGTTGCAGTTCAGTGCTTGTATGTGGTCAGTAAACAGGTCTGAGAAGATCTGAAATGGGCTGAGTGCAGGTCAGATGAAAGACTGCCAGAGAGGAGGGGCCTGGTTATGGGGCAGGCTGCAGAGAGGCACTTGGGTAACAAGCAGGACTCCAGGGAGGCCTCGGAGCAAGCTTCTAGTACATGAAGGGGCTCCAGGAGAGCTGGGGAGGGACTTTTGCCAAGAACCTGGGGTGCCAGGCTGAGGGACAATGGCTTTGAGATGGGAGAGGAGAGACTGAGAGTGAAGAGGAGGAAGAAGTTCTTAGCAGTGAAGATGGGGAGGGTCTGGCACAGGTTGCCCAGGGAAGCTGTGGAGGTGTTGCAGGCCAGGCTGGATGAGGCCTTGAGCAACCTGGGCTGGTGGGAGGTGTCCCTGCCCATGGCAGGGGGTTGGAGCTGGATGAGCTTTGAAGTCACTTCCAACCCATTCCATGACTCTGGGACTGTATGGTGCTCTTCACCATCCTGCCCTTTTATTCTGCTGAACTTTGAGGATAGAGAAGGGTGAGTGGACTTGTGCTTGGCACTGGAGTCCTTCCTGCCTTGGAACCATGGAAGTGATGTGGTTGGAAGAGCCCTCTAAGATCATCTACCCAGCACCACCATGGCCCCAACTGCCATAGCCACATGGATCTGGAACACCTCCAGAGGTGGGCACTCCACCACCTCCCTGGGCAGCCTCTGCCAATCCCTGACCTCTCTGGCACCAAAGAAATTTTTCCTCCTCTCCAACCTAACCCTCCCCTGGCTCTTCCTGTGGGACCTTCACTGATTCAGTCCTGCAGAGGCCTCTGTAGCTGCTGCAGTCCCCGGTGGAACCAAACGAATCAGGCCTGTGTTTGAACTGGTGCTGCTTTGGTGCCAGCTGGTGGCACCAAACCTCAGCGATCCTTGTCAGTGGCAGAGGGTGAAGAGCAGCCCCTGGCCGTGGGGTGCAGGGGGTGTGCAAGTGCTGAAGCTGTTGCTGTCCCTGGCAGCCCATGAAGAGGTTCCCGTGCCGGCAGTGCGAGCGCTCCTTCAACGCCTCCAACAGCCTGCGCCGCCACATCCGCAACAACCACGACACAGCCAGGAAGGTCTACACCTGCTGGTAGGTACTGAGCAGCCCTGCCCAGCCCTGCCTGCAGCCTGACCCTGCAGCTTTGCTGCCCCTTTGTAACAGGAGGTGTCTGCTCCTGCTCTGCTCCAGGCTCTCAGTTACTGCAGGAGTATGAGAAGTCCTGAGCTGCAGCCAGAGCAGTGAGGGCAGCAGGGCAGCAGAGGCGATTGTGCCCCTTGGCTCTGCTCTGCTCAGACCTCGTCTCCAATCCTGCCTCCACTGCTGCTGTCCCCAGCACAAGAAGGACACAACTACTGGAGTGAGTGCAGAGGAGGCCACAGAAATGATCCACGGGCTGAGGGACCTTAGAGCTGCCTTCCAGTACCTGAGAGGATCCTGCAGGAAGGCTGCAGGGAGACTTTTCCTGAGGGAGTCTAGACACAGATCAAGGGAGAATGGTTTGGAGCTGAGGAAGAGCAGGGTTGGACCGGAGCTGAGGAAGAAGTTCTGCAGTAGGAGGGTGATGAGACTCTGATGCAGGCTGCCCAGGGAGGTTGTGGCTGCCTCCTGCCTGGTGGTGTCCAAGGCCGGGTTGGATGAGGCCTTGGACAGCTAAGTCTAGTTGAGAAGTGTCCCTGGGCGTGGCAGGGAACTGATCTTTAAGGTCCCTTCTGACCCAAACCATTCTATGCAATTCCAAACTGCTCTGAATTGTCTCTGGGGCAAAGTTCTG
The DNA here is from genome assembly GCA_013400475.1 of Tricholaema leucomelas. Lineage (NCBI taxonomy): Eukaryota > Metazoa > Chordata > Aves > Piciformes > Lybiidae > Tricholaema lacrymosa > Tricholaema leucomelas. The sequence continues at coordinate 225,790 of WAAF01000257.1, read as the reverse complement.
TTACTAGAGCAATGATTTTCTCATCTCTGGATAACTCTCCAGTGCCCAGTGCCACCTCCTGGTTTGGCACTTACCCAGGAGCTGGTGGGATGGCAGCAAGCAGCTGGGCCTTGTATCAGGTTTCCTCCTTTCTGTCTTTGCCAGGTACTGCACAGATGAAACCCAGACATTTCCTCAGCCCTTCATGCTGGAGAATCACATCAGCCTCATGCACGGCATCAAGAACCCAGACCTGTCCCAGATGGCCAAAGCAAAAGCTGCAGAGAGAGACCCAGCAGAAGTAACTGAGCCCCTTCCACCCTTCCTTCCATTGCAGACTAACCCTGCCTGGCCGCTAGCTGCGTGTGGGGAGTGTCACTGAGCTCCCAGCCCCCTGGTAGACTCCCACTCCCTCCTCTCAGTCCCATCCACTTTGCTGCTTTCTGGCAGCATTGGGAGCAGAAGTGAAGGTGCACCTGAGCTGCAGCAGTTCCAGGGTCCTGTGTTTTTTACTGCCCTTCTCTTCAGTCTGCCCTGTGACCAGGCCTGACTTAGGGTTGGTGCTGCCCTTGAATTCTCCTGCCACTCTGTTCACAGCCCTGGGCCATGTTTCCTCTTTGGCCCCTGGGTTTTTTCTACCAGTTACAAAAGATTTCTGGTTTAAAAGCCTCCTCAGAGCTGCTACCTTCAAGAACTGAGTTTCCTCTTCAACAGGATGGGGACATTTCCAGCTCAGCTGCTGTTCCTTGGGCCTGCTCCAGAGTGCAGGCTTGGCTGATCTGGCTCCTTTGCTCTGTGTACTTGAACACCAGACCTGACCCTTCCCTAGCTCTGCAGCCTTTTGTCCATCTGCACCCTGGCACTGAGGGGTGCCAGCCAAGGCTGCCTCCCCTCTGTATGGACCCTCTTTGCTTCCACCAGCTGGTGGGTGCTGCCCCCAGGCAGGGCACCTGGCTAAACAGGGCCAGAGGATGGTGGCTTCACATGGCCCCAGCTGGGCCTGCACCCAGAAGTCTGGAAGATGTATCCTGAATCCAGTGCTCCTGGATAAGAAGGTGACAAAATAACAGGGAGGGACATATACAAGTGAGCTTAGGAGGAAGAGCCTGGGGAGAGCTTTCTCCTCGTGGGAGGAAGAGCTCGCTATATAGCACAGGAGCTGAGTTAATGAGGTGCAATGAAGAAAGCCTGAGTGGAGGCTTCAGTGTTAAGTCCTGAGCAGTGTTCTCCAGACTGGGGACCATTCCCTCGGCTGTCTCTGCTCCCTGGGCATCTCTTTCCCACACCAGCTGAGTTACAAATCCTGCACCAGGAGGGTGCTGGAACACTGCAACAGTTGCCCAGGGAGGTGTTTGAGGCCCCATGCCTAAAGATATTCAAGGTGAGGTTGGACAAGGCTCTGAGCAGGCTGTTCTGCTGGAGAATGTCCCTGCTGAGTGCAGGGGTTGGACTGGACGGGCTTTGGAGGTCACTTCCAACCCAGCCCATTCCATGGTTCTAAGCTTACATCCTGTTCACCACTGGGTCTCTGCCCAGCCAGCCCTTCCCACTTCTCCCCTCTCCCATCACAGGACAGCAGAGCCTGCTGGGGAGAGGCGTTTGGGTGCTGGGCAACGCAACAGGAGTTCCCATCTCGTACTGGTACCAACATCCTGGCCTGTGCTGAGCCTCAGCCAGCCGCTCAGGGGCCAGCTCTTCACTCAGCCCCAGCCAGCAACCTCACTTTGCCTTCTCCCTTCTTTGTTTTAGGCAAAATCTCCAAAGAGGATGGCGAGGGCTGAGCCGGGAGAGGCAGAGAGCAGCGCGGGCCCGGAGGCGCCGGCGGCCAAGAGACTGAAGGGGTGCTGGAGGTGTGCCAAGTGTGGCTTCGCCACGGCGCTGGCCGCAGAGTTCCGCCAGCACATCCCTCAGCACCGCACCGACAGCAGCAGTGCCCAGTGCCCACTCTGTGGCCTCTGCTACACCTCCCACAGCTCCCTCGGCAGGCACCTCTTCATCGTGCACAAAGTCAAAGAGGATGAGGAAGAAGAGGAGGAGGAGGAGGAGGAGGAGGAGGAGGAGGAGGAGGAGGAGGAAGTGGGGCTGAAGTTGCAGGGGGAGAGGAGCACGAACGGACACGATGGGCACAACGGCGAGGTGACCACTGCGGCGCAGTGCCAGGAGAGCAGGAGGGACTCGGCGCTTTGTGGGCACACACAGACGTGTGGCACGGAGGGGCCCCACAGCACCTCGCAGAACAATCACTCAAAGGCTCTGCAGACTTAAAGCTCCTTTGGCTGGGCAGGGCCTCTTGGGGTTTTTTTGTCGTTGGGAGGTTTTTACTCAAAATGCAGGTGGGGCTGGGGCTGATCTTCGAAGTACTCTGGGGGTCCCTCAGGCTGGATGTGGCTTTCCACTACCCTCTCTTTGTAAGGGAAACTTCACCCAGAACCACCAACCCACCCCTGCCATTGCATCTCAAGCACTAACCCTCTGCCAGAGCAGCGAGGGGGAAAGGGAAGGTAGGGCAAGGATCCGTGCCGGAGCGTGGCCCACTCCTGAGGATCAAGGAGCACTTTCTGCAGCTGCAGTTCCCTTACCATGAGCTCTCTCCCTTCCCGTGTGTGCTGCCCCAGCCTCGCCTTCCCCATTGCTGCCTTTCTCCTATTTATGGCTTCTCTCTTCGCTCCCCCTGCCCTGCCTTTGTTTTACTCATTTTAGCTCCTAATGCTCAGCAAAGCTCCCGGCAGGACAGTGCTGCCCACGGCTGCAGGATGGGCACAAGCTGTGAGCTGTCTCTGCAGTGGAGAAGACTCTGGACATGACTCGTGCCACCAGAACCTTATGTAGCCCCTGTCCTGTTGGGTGCGCGCAGCTCAAAGCCAAGGTCAGGAGGGCCTGGTGCCCCTCGGAGACTCGCTGGCCATGTGTTGGTAGAGTTGTGCAGCTGGGCCCGGTGCCCAGCAGCTCATCCCGGCGAGGGGCTGGGGCAGAGTGGGGTGGCAGGTTGGCACCATCCCCAGAAGGAGAAAACATCTCCCTCCCCGTCTGTGGTGTGAGCTGGAGTGAAGCAGCCGTGGTGCTCCTGCTGGCACTGCCTTGGTGCCAGGGCCGCCTGAGCAGCTGGCCGGGAGCGCGGCCCGGAGAGTCCGTGGCAGGAGGGCACGGCGGTGCTGCGAGAGCTGGCTCCCCAGCGTGGCCGTGCCCCGCGGGTGCTCGGCGCTGCCCCCGGAGCTGTTCCCGTCGTGGTTGCCCCTCGCTGTGGTTCTTCTCTGTGCCCTTCGTTTCTGTTGGCTCTTTCTCCGCCGTGTTGAGCCGGACCCCGCTCGTTCTCCTTTACTATGAGGATTGTTTAAAATAATTTAAGAAGTATTTATCTGGGTGCATTTGGGCCGCGCAGCTGCTCCGTCCCGGCGTGTCTGGGTAGCGCCGGCCTGGCCTCCTTGGCCTCGGGCTCGGCTGTGCGTTAGGTGTAGCCCCCGTAGAGTGCCGGCGGCAGGGGCACTCCCGGGCCCCCTCCCCCTCGGCCACCCCGCAGCGGCGTCCGTGCCTTGCTATGATGTTTACTTCCAAGTATTGCCAATAAAAGCATCCAAGGGGGCCTCGCCTGGGCGTCGTTCTTGCTTGGCGCCTCCTTGGCCGAGGAGCGCCGGCGTCGGTGGGGGGTGTCGGGGCCGGAACCGGAACCGGCGGTGACGCTGGGCCGGAGGCGGAAGCGGCGAGGCCGAGCGGGCGGTGCAGCCGCCGCGGTCGTGGCCGGCGATGCTGTCGCTGGACTTTCTGGACGATGTTCGGCGGATGAACAGGCGGCAGGTACTGAGCCCCGCGGGGCCGGGGGACTGTGGGAGGAGCGCGGCGGGTGGGAGCGGGGCCGGGCCCGGGACCCGCGGCGCCTGACCGAGCCCATCCCCGCGCAGCTGTACTACCAGGTGCTCAACTTCGGCATGATCGTCTCGTCCGCGCTCATGATCTGGAAGGGGCTGATGGTGGTGACTGGCAGCGAGAGCCCCATCGTGGTGGTGCTGAGGTAACACCCACGGGGGTCGTTCGGCTGGGGGCGAGGGCTGCGAGAGACCCCAGGCTGAAGGATGAGAGCCCAGGGCCTGAAGGGAGAGATGCGCAGGGCCTCAGGTACGAGATGTGCAGGGGCTGCAGGGGGAGATGCCCTGGGGCTGAACGGGCTGAGCCCAGGGGCGGCAGGGGGAGATGCCCTGGGGCTGAAGGGGCTGAGTCCAGGGGCTGCAGGGGGAGATGCCCTGGGGCTGAACGGGCTGAGCCCAGGGGCGGCAGGGGGAGATGCCCTGGGGCTGAAGGGGCTGAGTCCAGGGGCTGCAGGGGGAGATGCCCTGGGGCTGAACGGGCTGAGCCCAGGGGCGGCAGGGGGAGATGCCCTGGGGCTGAAGGGGCTGAGTCCAGGGGCTGCAGGGGGAGATGCCCTGGGGCTGAACGGGCTGAGCCCAGGGGCGGCAGGGGGAGATGCCCTGGGGCTGAAGGGGCTGAGTCCAGGGGCTGCAGGGGGAGATGCCCTGGGGCTGAACGGGCTGAGCCCAGGGGCGGCAGGGGGAGATGCCCTGGGGCTGAAGGGGCTGAGTCCAGGGGCTGCAGGGGGAGATGCCCTGGGGCTGAACGGGCTGAGCCCAGGGGCGGCAGGGGGAGATGCCCTGGGGCTGAAGGGGCTGAGTCCAGGGGCTGCAGGGGGAGATGCCCTGGGGCTGAACGGGCTGAGCCCAGGGGCGGCAGGGGGAGATGCCCTGGGGCTGAAGGGGCTGAGGCCAGGGGCTGCAGGGGGAGATGCGCTGGGGCTGAAGGGGCAGAGCCCAGGGGCTGAAGGGTGACAGCCCAGGGTGCTGCACAGAGAGCCACCAGCTGTGCCGGGGCTGCCGAGCCCAGCTGTAGGAGGGTCTGCAGAGGGCTGAGGCAGCCGCAGGCCGCTGGGGCAGCCCCGGCAGGCCAGAGCTTCCAACTGGGATATCTGAGGTAAGGCAGGTGGGTGGAGAGGGAGAACGAAGTAGAGGAGCATAACTGGAGGCCTCCTCTGCAAGCAGTATCTTGGCCTTCCTGAGCTGGCTGTGCTGTAGGTGAGAGGTGATGCTGGGAGTGGGAGAGAGGAGGAAAGGCTGGAGTACAAGGCCCCAGCACAAGAGACGTGGACCTGCTGATCCCCATAAGGGAGGTTCTCCAGCCTTATAATCATCCTGGTGGCCTCCTCTGGCCCTGCTCCAGCAGGTGTTTTAAGTGTTGCAGGCTGCCCTCACAGCATTGCCGTGCAGGAGGTGCCACCACCGATGACCCTGCGGCTTGGGACACTTTCCTGTGGCTACAGTCGCAGTGCAGCCATGGGAGCACTTCTGTGGGTGTCGTCTGGGCCCTCTTCTGTACCCACATTGTCCTTCCCACGTTGGTCACCCCATGCCACTTACCACAGCTGCTCATGATGGCTCTCTGGGGAGGGGGAAAGTGTGCCAGGCTGTCCCTCTCAACCAGGAGGACAAGGGCCACTGACGTTGGGTCCCATCCTCAGTGACGGTATCTCGGCAGCGTGCAGCTAAAACCCACCCCAGGCAGCAGGAAGGCTCGGGTTTGTGTGCAGTGCTGCGTTATTTATCTGGCATTCAGAGGGCTCAGAGCTTCATGGCAATTTGTGACAATTTGTGACAGTTGCCATTTGCAAGACAGGAGAAAAACAGCGTCGGTGGTGGCGCCTGGGCTGAGCCGGGGGAGCACAGCGATGAATCACGGCGGCTGTGTGCCAGGGGAGCACAGCAGCCTCAGCGCCTCCTGGGCTGGCTTGGCTTGGAAGGCACCTCAGGGATCATCCACTTCAAGCCCCTGCCATGCCCAGGGACACCTCTCACCTAGACTTGGCTGCCCGAGGCCTCATCCAGCCTGGTCTTCAGCACCCCCAGGCAGGAGGCAGCCACAGCCTCCCTGGGCAGCCTGTGCCAGGCTCTCACCACCCTCACACTGCAGAACTTCTTCCTCAGCTCCAGTCCAACCCTGCTCTGCCTCAGCTCCAAACCATTCCCCCTTGGCCTGGGTCAGACACCCTCAGCAGAAGTCTCTCTGCAGCCTTCCTGCAGGATCCCTTCAGGCACTGGCAGCAGCTCTGAGGTGCCCCTGGAGCCTTCTGCTCTGCAGGCTGCACCCCCCCAGCTCCCTCCGCCTGTGCTCACAGCAGAGCTGCTCCAGCCCTTAGATCATCTTTGTGGCCTCCTCTGGCCTCACTCCAGCAGCTCTGTGTCCTTCTTGTGCTGGGGACAGCAGCACTGGAGGCAGGATTGGAGGTGAGGTCTGAGCAGAGCCAAGGGGCACAATCCCCTCTGCTGCCCTGCTGCCCTCACTGCTCTGGCTGCAGCCCAGCACTTGGCTGTCTGCTAGGCTGCAGGAGGACACCGGTGGCTCCTAGGGAGCTGCTCAGCACCCCCAGGGCTCTCATGGCTTGCTCCCAGGGGTGATCTCTCTGCCTGCACAAAATGAGTGCAGTCAAGGAAGGTCCATAGCAGTGCCAGGATGGAGCTCAGGGGATAACTGCTTGTGATGCTGGGAGGGAAGCAGGAGGCATTGCCCCTCTGCTGGTACTGCTCTTCTCCCCTCAAAGCTGGACTGCAGGCAGCATGGTGCTTGGAATTCTCACTCTTAGATCGAAAATCCAGGCTGCATTAGGCCTTGAGCAACCTGGGCTGGTGGAAGATTGAAGATCATCTAGTTCCAAGCCTAAAGGTACCTTGAAGGCTTTGCCTATGGCAGGGGGCTTGGAACTAGCTGATCTTCAAGGTCCCTTCCAAGCCAACTCATTCTGTGAGTGCCTTGAGCAACCTGGGCTGGCGGGAGGTGTCCCTGCCCCTGGCTGATCTTTGAGTTCACTTCCAACCCATTCCGTGATTCTATGGCTGTGGCAGAGGTCTGGCTCCTGCCTGCTCCCCAAGGGTGTTTTCTTAGCTGCTCTTGGTTGAGGTTCTTCTGAGACTTTATTTCTGAGAGAACCATGAAGTGGTGGTTGTGCCTGGCTCACATCCTGCTCAGCTGCTGCTGTTTCTTTTGCAGTGGCAGCATGGAGCCTGCCTTCCACAGAGGAGACCTCCTCTTCCTCACCAACCGCATTGAAGACCCCATCAGGGTCGGGGAGATCGTGGTCTTCAGGATAGAAGGAAGGGAGATTCCCATCGTCCACCGTGTCCTGAAGATCCATGAGAAGTAGGTGGAGGCTCTGGTGGTGCTGCTGCAGCTGTTTGCCTGAGTTGGGGTTTTCCTGCCCTTGGCTGAGGGCGTGGGTGGGATGTCAGTGACAGAGTCACAGATGAAATCTGTGTCCCTTGGTGTGTCTGTGAAGGTCACCCCAAGCACAAAAGAGACATGGATCTGATGGACAGAGTCCAGAAGAGGACATAGAGGTGATCAGAGGGCTGGGGAACCTCCCCTGCAGGGACAGGCTGACAGAGTTGGGGCTGTGCAGGCTGGAGAAGAGAAGGCTGCAGGCAGAGCTCAGAGCTGCATTTCAGTGTCTGCAGGGGAGCTGCAGGCTGGGCAGGGACTGCTCAGAAGGAGCTGTGGTGACAGGCTAAGGGCCATGGTTTGGAGCTGGAGCAGGGCAGAGTTAGGTTGGGCATCAGGAGGAAGTGGTGAAGAGTGAGGGTGGGCAGACACTGGCACAGGCTGCCCAGGGCTAGAGACATTGAGGATCAGTCTGGATGTGTCCCTGTGCAGCCTGCTCCAGCTGGAGATGTCCCTGCTGGGTGCAGGGGGCTGGGCAAGATGCCCTTTGGGGTCCCTTCTAGCCCCCAGTGCAGCGTGCGAAGCTGTTTTGCTGGCTGGAGCTGTTTGCTCCTGGCCAGTCTGGGGGGTCCAGTCAGCCCCATGAGGCATGTGAATGAAAACTGAGCCAGGAGGCCAATCTCTGGTTCTCGAGGTCACCTCTGAGAGCACAACAGCTGGAGGGGTCCCAGCATCTCCTGCTACTGCAGTGTGAACAAGCTGGAGCTGTGCCAGCACTCACAGGCCTGTCCCTAGAGTGCTCTGTCAAGGTGGCATCTGAGGACAGCTTGAGCGAGGTGGGGTTGGTGGGCTGGGGCAGGTTCCTGTCCCCAGGCAGCTCCTTTGGCTGGCTCAGGGTCAGGGTGTTGTGCACAGCAGTGGTCCAGCAGGCAGCCTGGCCCAGCAGCTGGATTTGTAGAAAGGGTCGGGTTGGAAGGGACCTTGAAGATCATCTACACCTCCAGGCAGAGGGCAGCCACAGCCTCCCTGGGCAGCCTGTGCCAGTCTTCCCCCACCCTCACTCTCAACAATTCCTTCCTCCTCTCCGTTCTCAGTCTGCCCTCTCCCAGCTCAAAACCATTGTCCCTGGCCTGGCACTCCCAGCCCTTGCCAAAAGTCTCTCTGCAGCCTTCCTGTAGGATCTCTTCAGGTACTGGAATGCTGCTCTAAGCTTTCCCTGCAGCTTTCTTTCACTCCCACTTCTTTTTTTTTATCTGCCTCTCCATCAGCACTAAGTTATGCAGCACTTTGGAGTGTGCCAGGGCCATGATGCCAACCCTAGATGCTGCTCTCCAATGCTTTTGGTTCCACGCATATAGAAGAACCAAACCCACCCCTGAGCCTTCCTCCAGGAGACACAGAACTGAAAGATCTGAGGACAGGGGTCGAAGTGATCCACTCCTATTTTTACTGTNCCTGAACAGGAGGAGGAACTCGTTTGGTGTGAGGGTGCTGGAGGCCTGGAGCAGGCTGCCCAGAGAGGTTGTGGAGTCTCCTGCTCTGGAGGGATTCTGAACGCCCCTGGGTGTGTTGCTGTGTGCCCTACCCTGGCAGGGGGGTTTGAAGCTGAGAGATGGGAGATTGAGACTGGAGATTAGGAAGAAATTGTTGAGGGTGGGCAGAGACTGGCACAGGCTGCCCAGGGAGGCTGTGGAGGTGTTGCAGGCCAGGCTGGATGAGGCCTTGAGCAACCTGTCTGGTGGAAGATTGAAGATCATCTGGTTCCAAGCCCGAAGGGACTTTGAAGATCATCATGGGCTTTGCCATTGGCAGGGGCAGCTTGGAACCCCAGAGAGCTTTGCCCGTGGCAAGGGGCTTGGAACTGGACGATCTTCAAGGCCATCTCCAATCCAGCTCATTCTAGGAGTGCCTTGAGCAGCCTGGGCTGGTGGGAGTGCCCCTGCCTCTGGCAGGGGGTTGGAGCTGGATGAGCTTTGAGGTCCACTCCAACCCATTCCATGGTTCCATGAGTGTGATTGTGGCAGCAGTCTGGAGGTCAGGAGTGTCCCCTGGAGGCCTGGAGCAGGCTGCCTAGAGAGGTGCTGGAGTCTCCTGCTCTGCAGAGATCCAAACCCTCCGGGATATGTTCCTGTGTGCCCTGCTTTGGCAGGGGTTGGACTGGATGATCTCTGGAGGTCCCTCCCAGCCCCTGCCAGGCTGTGGCTCTGTGATTCTTCTTTGAATATCTGTGGGATGGTCTGCAGCCTCCTGGTGCAGAACAGCTGCTGGAAGCTTCCTGCCTCACCCTGCTGCCTCCTCTCCACCAGGCACAATGGAGACATCAAGTTCCTGACGAAGGGAGACAACAATGCAGTGGACGACCGAGGGCTCTACAAGAGAGGACAGCACTGGCTGGAGAAGAAGGACGTGGTGGGGAGAGCCAGGGGGTGAGTGGAGCTGGAGCAGTGTGAAGCAGCTGTTTCACTGCCCTCCTTTGCTGCCAGCTGGGAACCTTCCCCCTACTCTTCACCTCTCCCTGCCAGGTTCTTGTGACCTGCCTGGCAGGGCCTCCGGAGGTGCTGTGCAAGGAGCTTGCTTCTTGGTGTGGGCTGAGTGAAGGTGTCCAGCTGGAGGCTGCAGCCTGGCTGCTGGGGTCAGTCCTGGGCCCTCACTCCTAAAAGGACACTGAGGGGCTGGAGCAGGGCCAGAGAAAGGCTACAAAGCTGGGGCAGGGTCTGGAGAACAGGGCTGAGGAGGAGCAGCTGAGGGAGCTGGAGAAGAGGAGGCTGAGGACAGAGCTCGTTGCTCTCTGCAGCTCCCTGAGAGGAGGTGGGAGGCAAGTGGGGGTTGGGCTTTGCTGTCCAGTATCAGGTGATAGATGGAGAGGAACTGGCCTGAAACGGTGCCAGGGCAGGGTTAGGTTGGACCTGAGAAGAAGCTTCACGACTGAAAGGGTTCTCAGAGACTGGCACAGGCTGCCCAAGGAGGTGGCTGAATGCCCATCCCTGGAGGAGTTTGGAAGAGGCAGAGCTGTGGTGCTGAGGGCCGTGGTTCAGCACCAGCTTTGGCAGAGTTAGAGACTGTTTGGACTCGTGCTCTTAAAGGTGCACCCAAAACAACTCCATGGCTCCCTGGTTGTGCTGCTGGGTGGGCAGTGCCAGGCAGCCCACGCTGCACTGATCAGGACTCTCCTGGCTGTGGTGCTGAGATAGTTCAGAGGAACTTTCAGAGGCGGTTCAGAGCCTTGGCTCTGAAGAAGGCAGAGGCTACAACATGCTCCCCGGCTGGTCACCTCCTGGCCCCTGCTGCCACAGCTTTCCTGCCCAGGAACAGCAGTCCCCAGCCCTCAGCACCCCCACGGTGCCACACGGGGCGCACCCTGCCAGGCCGCTGTAACCGAGCCTTTATTCTTGTAGATTTGTGCCCTATATTGGAATAGTGACAATCTTAATGAATGATTATCCCAAATTTAAGGTAAGAGCTGCTCCCCTTCCTCCCCCCAGCTCCCGTGGCTGCCTGGGCAGGTGAGCGCGCAGGCGGCGCTGGGGGCGCCCGCGTCTGGCTGTGGCGCTGCGCCTCTGGCCCTGCGCTCCTGTGTCTCCTCTGCTCTCTCTTGCAGTATGCAGTCCTCTTCCTGCTGGGCTTGTTTGTCCTGATCCATCGAGAGTAGACTCTTGCCCTGCAGTGGAGGTGCAGGTGCCACACGGATGGGCTGCAGAGGAAGGTTTGAGGTAGCCGATGGTCCGAAGCCTGGGGGGGAAGAGGACCTCTTTGCATTTCAAAGCTCCATCTGGGCTCTCTTTGGGGCTGGTTTGTTTTTTACTGCGTGAGGGCCAAGGTTTGTCACAGCATTTCCAGGCCTTTGGCACATTTTAGCATTTTTAGTCACTTTTTGTATTAAAACTCAAGCCAAAACCCTGCAGCGTTTGGTACTTTGGATCTGAGCTTCTCTGCGGGGCCTGCAGGGCAAAATCACAGAGCCACAGCCTGGCAGGGGCTGGGAGGGACCTCCGGGTATCATCCAGTCCAGCCCCTGCCAAAGCAGGGCACGCAGGAACATATCCAGGAGGGTTTAGATCTCTGCAGAGCAGGAGGCTCCAGCACCTCTCTGGGCAGCCTGCTCCAGGCCTCCAGCACCCTCACAGGGACAAAGTTTCCCCTCCTGTCCCTGTGGCACCTCCTCTGCTCCAGCTGGCACCCAGTGCCCCTTGTGCTGCCCTTGGCCACCCGTGAGCAGAGCCTGGCTCTGTCCTCCCCACGGAGGTGTCCCTAAGGAGCCCTGCAGCCTTCTCCTGCCCAGGCTGAGCAGTGCCAACTCTCCCAGCCTGTCCCCACAGGGCAGGTTCTGCAGCCTCTGCCCCTCTTGCTGCTTTGTCCCTACAGACCCTCTGCAGCCCTGACCTCCTGCCGAGCCTGAGCTTGCCCCAGAGCCCCCTGGAGCAGGTGGAGCCCTGCTCTGAGCTGGCAGCAGCTGCTGTGGTGCCCTGGCTTTGTACCCCACCTCGTGCAGCCCTCCCCAGCCACTTCCCTGCAGTGCCTGCTGCCCAGCAGCTCCTTGGGCCACTGCTAGGGTACTGTCCCCTGATGTCCCCCCTTAGGCTGGGCACTGCTGTTAAGGAGAATGAAGAATGTTTCTCTAAGTACATTAATGGCAAGAGAAGGGGCAAGGACAAGCTCCAGTCCTTATTGGATGCAGAGGGAAATACAGTAACAAGGGATGAGGAAAAGGCAGAGGTGCTGAACACAGGTTGTCTCCAGGATGAGTGCCCTCCTGAGCTGGCAGATGGAGCCAGGGACCAGTATAGTCCCCCTGTAATCCTGGAAGCAGTAAGGGACCTGCTGAGCCACTTGGATCCTCACAAGTCCATGGGACCGGGTGAGATCCAGCCTAGGGTGCTGAGAGGGCTGGCAGCTGAGCTGGCCAAGCCACTCTCCATTTATCAGCAGCCCTGGCTCACTGGAGAGGTCCCCGAAGACTGGAAGCTGCCAATGTGATGCCATCCACAAGAAGGGTCGAAAGGAGGAGCCAGAAAACTCCAGAGCTGTCAGCCTGACCTCAGTGCCAGGCAAGGGCATGGAACAGGTCATCTTGAGTGCCATCACACAGCACCTACAGGATGGCCAAGGGATCAGGCCCAGCCAGCATGGGTTTGGGAAGGGCAGGTCCTGTCTGACCAACCTGATCTCCTTTTATGATCAGGTTCCTGCCTGGTGAGTATGGGGAAGGCTCTGGATGGAGTCTGCCTGGACTGCAGTACAGCCTTTGGCACTGTCTGCCACAAGCTCCTGGCACAGCTGGAAGCTCATGGCTTGGACAGATTCACTCTGATAGGGGTCAAGAACTGGCTGAAGGGCTGGGCCCAGGGAGTGGTGGTGAATGGTGCCACATGCAGCTGGCAGCTGTCACTAGTGATGTGCCCCAGGGATCAGTGCTGGGCACAGTCATGTTCAACTTCTTTATTGATGATCTGGACCAGGAGATTGAGTCCAGCAGCAGTACGTTTGCAGATGACACCAAGCTAGGAGCAGCTGTGGAGCTGTTGGAGGGTAGGAGAGCCCTGCAGAGGGACCTGGCCAGGCTGGATGGGTGGGCAGAGGCCAATGGGATGAGACTGAACAAGGCCAAGTGCAGGGTTCTGCCCTTTGGCCACAACAACCCCAAGCAGCACTACAGGCTGGGGCCAGAGTGGCTGAGAGCAGGCAGGCAGAGAGGGACCTGGGGGTTGTCCTGGAGGTCCCATGTACCCCAGAAATTTCCTCTCCCTCTGTGGTTTGAATGGGAGAGGAAAAAGGCGTCAACAGACCTGTTTCCCCCCCCCTTGCCCTGCAGGTGTGACGTGGGGGAGCAGGGGGACCCTTCTGGCACGAGGGGTGCCCCGTGCCTGGCCCACGCTGCACTGGCTGAGGATTGGCTGTGTGCTGTTCGCGCCCAGGCAGTGCTAACTCTGCTCTGTGTCTAGGAAAGGGTATAAATACCGAGGGGTTGCCGCCTTGGGGTGCTCCTGCCGTGGAGTTTGTCCCCACTTTGGATTGTGTTCCTGCCTTGGTGTGCCTGCCTGGAGGAGTTCTTCTCCTCCCCCCCCCCACATAGGTTCTACACACGGAGCCTCTTCTCGCTCCGAAGACGCCCAAGGACTTGTGCAGCTGCATAGCTTCTTAACGACCCTGGAGGTCTCTGAAAAGACCCCGGGACAGCCCTTTGAACAGTAGCTTAGGGCTCAGCCTGGTTTGATAGTGGGGAACGCTGTATTTAATAGCTAAAGCCTTTTCCAACTCCTGACTTCAAATTAGTCAAGTATACCTGTGGCACCCTGTTGTGTAGGTATTCTCAACTGACTAAGAACGAACCTGCTAATTAAATCTCAATTCTCTTCTGTATCTGGTTTTGGGGGTGGGTCTGCGGGAAAATAAAAGAACTCCATTGTTACAAATTCCTGCCTCAGCCTAATCAATTCCTGCCTCCATAACAGGGGTGCCTGAACATGAGCCAGCAGTGTGCCCAGGTGGCCAAGAGAGCCAATGGCATCCTGGCCTGCATCAGGAATGGTGTGGCCAGCAGGAGCAGGGAGGTCATTCTGCCCCTGTACTCTGCACTGGTTAGACCACACCTTGAGTACTGTGTTCAGTTCTGGGCCCCCCAGTTTAAGAGGGACATTGAAATCCGTGAGTGTGTCCAGAGAAGGGCAACGAGGCTGGGGAGAGGCCTCGAGCACAGCCCTACGAGGAGAGGCTGAGGGAGCTGGGATTGTTTAGCCTGGAGAAGAGGAGGCTCAGGGCAGACCTTATTGCTGTCTACAGCTACCTGAGGGGTGGTTGTAGCCAGGAGGAGGTTGCTCTCTTCTCTCAGGCAGCCAGCACCAGAACAAGAGGACACAGCCTCAAGCTGTGCCAGGGGAAATTTAGG
>WAAF01000257.1:0-211712 GCA_013400475.1 Tricholaema leucomelas | reverse complement strand
TGAAGCTGTGGCAGGGCAGGTCTGGGCTGGATGTGAGGAGGAAGTTGTTGGCAGAGAGAGTGATTGGCATTGGAATGGGCTGCCCAGGGAGGTGGTGGAGTGGCCGTGGCTGGAGGTGTTGAAGCCAAGCCTGGCTGGGGCACTTAGTGCCATGGTCTGGTTGGTTGGGCAGGGCTGGGTGCTAGGTTGGGCTGGATGAGCTTGGAGCTCTCTTCCAACCTGCCTGATTCTGTGATTCCGGGATGTGGCAGCTGAGGGCAGGAGCTGGACAGGAGCACTCTGACTGCTTGCTGCTGTTCTCACAGACAGAGAGCAGCTGCAGCAGCTGAGGGCTGGCTGGCAGCAGGGTGCAGCCAGGTTCTGCTCACGGATGCCCAGTGGCAGGACCAGGGGCAGTGGGCACAAACTCAGTCACAGGAGGTTGCACCTGAACAGGAGGAACTTGTTCAGTGTGAGGGTGCTGGAGGCCTGGAGCAGGCTGCCCAGAGAGGTTTGGAGTCTCCTTCTCTGCAGACTTTCCAACCCCTCTGGATGTGTTGCTGCATGCCCTGCCCTGAGTGCTTCTGCCCTGGCAGGGGGTTGGACTGGATGATCTCTGGAGGTCACTTCCAACCCAAACCATGTATCTACGAATAAAAGCCCTTGAGAATGGGGTATGGGAACAGAGTTCTTCAAGAAGCCTGAGTGGAAGATGAGATGTTTTGTCAAAGGGCAAACTTGGGCAGCCCTGAGGGAACAAAAAATCTCCCTTACAGAGCTGGCAGCACCATGAGCACCTTCCTGAGGGCATGGAGCTGCCTGCCAGTGCCTGCAGGGGCTCCAAGCAGGCTGCAGAGGGACTGTGCCCAAAGGCCTGCAGGGACAGCAGCAGGGGCAATGGTTTGAAATGAGAGCAGAGCAGATTGAGAGTGGATGTGAGGAACAAGTTCTGCAGCAGGAGGCTGCTGGAACACAGCCACAGGTTGCCCAGGGAGGTGGCTGAGGCCCCATGCCTGGAGATGTTCAGTGTGAGGCTGGACAGGGCTGTGAGCAACCTGCTCTGGTGGAGGATGTCCCTGCTGGGTGCAGGGCTTGGATCGAACGAGCTTTGGAGGCCACTTCCAACCCTGCCTATTGTAGGATTCCATAGTTCTGCCTGTGCAGGTCTCTGCTCCTTGCCTTCAGCTGGGGCTGCTGTGGTGCCCAAACTGGTTTTCAACTTGGGCTCCCAGGAAGGCCTGATCCGAGCTCCTCTGCCATCTGCTCAGCACCACCTCCCAGTGTGAGGCTCCCTGACAGTGCTGCAGTGCTCTCCCTGTCCTCTTTGCACTCTGCAGAACCCTGGGCCTGCAGAAGCTTTTCTGTCACGAGTTTGTGGAGCCCAAGAAGGCTGAAATGCTAAGGGGATTGCAGGGCAAGGCTGGACTCTGAGGGAGCATCTGCTGGGAGCTCAGCCCGGGAGAAACCAAATGGTCACTGGGAGTGATCATGAGCCCATCCTGCTGCTGGCTGGTGCTGAGGAGCCAGGCTTACTGCCAGCCTGGCTGCCAAGCCAGGCCTGCCTGAGCCCTGCTCTCACACCATGCTGCAGAAGGAAACTGAGCTGGGGGAGCCTGCAGGGTGGCTGGAGGGAAGCCTGCAGCAGCCCAGCTGCCCTGGCTTGCTCTCCCCAGGGCTCTGCAGGCACTTGAGAGCAGAGAAGACTGCCCCCGGGCAGGAGCTGCAGTGTCACAAGTTGGGGTTCATCTCTGTGCCCCCTCCCCTGCCTAATTTCAGCCCAGGTGAGCTGAGGAGGTGGCTCTGCGTGATCTGGAGCCGCCAAGGGAGATGTTAGCTCCAAGTGGAGTGAAGATACAGCAGCAGCCAATCTACTCACAGCTCCAGCAGGCACCAGCTGCCCCCCCCCCCACCCCTGCAACACCTTTCCTGCCACCCTGAGAAGAGGAGAGAGTGCCAGGAAATGTGAGCTGCAGAGGCTGGAAGCTGAGAAGGTGGCAGGATGAGGAGGGAGAGTTGTTGCTGGCTGTGTCCCCACCAGACCTACTGTGCTTTGCTGAGCAGAAGAGCCTGCAGCAGCCCTGGCCCAGCTGGGTGCTGGTGAGGGCAGATTGAGAGTGGAGAGGAGGAAGAAGTTCTGGAGAGTGAGGGTGGGGAGAGACTGGCACAGGTTGCCCAGAGAGGCGGTGGAGGTGTCGCAGGCCAGGCTGGATGAGGCCTTGAGCAACCTGGGCTGGTGGAAGATTGGAGATCATCTGGTTCCAAGCCCAAAGGGAACTAGAGGATCTTCAAGGTCCCTTCCAACCCATCCTGTACTTCTCTGAACCTGATGTGTCTTTGATCTTTCAGTTCAGATCTGTTCTCTGTTTAAAGGTGAAGCTGTCTGGGCAGCTCCAGCTCAGCCTTTGAGACTGCAGGAGGTGTTTGTGTCACCACGGGGATGCTGTTTGTTTGTGATGTGTGTGGGTGTTGCAA
Source organism: Tricholaema leucomelas (assembly GCA_013400475.1). Classification (NCBI taxonomy): domain Eukaryota; kingdom Metazoa; phylum Chordata; class Aves; order Piciformes; family Lybiidae; genus Tricholaema lacrymosa; species Tricholaema leucomelas. Next base: position 209,261 of record WAAF01000257.1, on the reverse strand, counting down.
GGTTTGCTTGAGAAAATGAAAGGGGGAAAGGGAAAAAAAAAAAAGGAGATCTGCCAGAGCTGAGGTTGCTTCTGCCTGACACAGCTGCAGCTGAAGGGAGATGTTCGAGGGGGGGGGAATCCTGCTCAGGCTGCAGGGAGAGCTCAGAGCAGCCTCACAGTAGCTGAAGGGGCTACAGGAGAGCTGGGGAGGGACTACTGGCAAGGGCTGGGAATGCCAGGCCAAGGGACAATGGCTTTGAGCTGGGAGAGGGGAGACTGAGAGTGGAGAGGAGAGAGAAAATGTTGAGAGTGAGGGTGGGGGGATGCTTCCAAGCCTTGGAACTAGATGATTTCCAAGGTCCCTTCCAACCCAACTCGTTCTATGAGTCTGTGAAATAAGGAGAGACCAGAAGCTGCCCCTGTGTGACCCAGGCCAGAGCAGACACCTCTCTGCCTCTCGCTGCTTCTGCCTGGCTCCTCACCTCAGGACTTGGTTTGGGTTTTTTTTGCTCCTTCTGTTTAGTGATTCCAAAACACTTCCCAAGGCTCTCTGCCAAGCCTCCAGACAATCCCTTTCTTTGCTGATCTCTCCTTCCCCTGTAGAAACGGACCTTGAGAGGCTTTACAGAGAGCCAGGAGCAGAAGCAACGTGGAGCAAATGAACTCCCAAGTGTGATTTTCAGATGCAGGCTGTTAGCTTTTCTGCCAGGTAATTCTGGCAGGGACACTCCTGAGCTAGGCAAAGACCACAAGGCTTTGTTCTCTGAGTTATTTGTGCTCTGTCCAGTGAGTGGGAAACCTCAGGGAGAAACAGGACACATTTAGGGTCTCACTGAAAAGGAGAGAAGGAAGCTAGAAAGAAGATGTGCAAGATTTCAGATGCCATCTTCTCCAGGCAGCAGCTGCAGAGGGGGATTTGGTGTCTGTAAATGAGAAAGGAGCATCCAGACAGGGCCCTGGGCACAGGGCAGAGCTGTAAATCTGACCTGGCTTTGGAGCGCCTTGAAACAGCTTCAGCATCGGGAGGGTTGTTGGCATCAAGAGCTCAGTGGCAAAGAGGGGATTGGAGGGCTTAGCTCTTCGTGTTCCATTAGAGGCTCCAGCTCTGAGCCTCAGTTTGCCTGCCCAGGAGGACACCTGCAGGGCCCGGGAGCCCCTGGACTCTGCTTTGGCAGCTCTGCAGCTCAGCTCTGCCGGGCTGGAGTGGTCACTTCCGTAAGAGATTCACGGAATCAGAGCGGTTGGGGCTGGGAGGGACCCCAAAAGTCATCCAGCTCCAACCCTTGCCGTGGACAGGGACACCTCCCACCAGCCCACGCTGCACAAGACACTCATAGAATGAGCTGAATTGGAAGGGACCTTGAAGATCATCTAATTCCAAGACTTTGGCCTTGCCCATGGCAGGGGTCTTGGTACTGAATGATCTTCAGTCTTTCACCAGCCTAAGTTGCTCAAGGCCTCATCCAGCCTGGCCTGCAACGCTTCCACAGCCTCCCTGGGCAGCCTGTGCCAGTCTGCCCACCCTCACTGCCAAGAATTTCTTCCTCCTCTCCACTCTCAGTCTCCCCTCTCCCAGCTCAAAGCCATTGTCCCTTGGCCTGGCACTGCCAGCCCTTGTCCAAAGTCCCTCCCCAGCTCTCCTGGAGCCCTTCAGCTGCTGCAAGGCTGCTCTGAGGTCTGCCTGCAGCCTTCTCTTCTCCAGACTGACCAAGCACAACTCTCAGCCTGTCCTCACAGCAGAGCCCTTCCAGCCCTGCCAGCACTGCTGTGGCCTCCTCTGTCCCTGCTGCAGCAGGTCCCTGTCTGTGCTGTGCTGAGGGCTCCAGAGCTGCCCCAGCACTGCAGGGAGGGTCTGAGCAGAGCACAGCAGAGGGGCAGAACCCACTCCCTGCCCCTGCTGGTGGGGACCAGTCCAGGACAAAGTTGGCTGTGGGCTAGCAGTGCTCGGTGCTGGCTCATGTTCAGTTTTGCACTTCAAGCATCCCCAGGTCCTTCTCCTGAGGGCTGCTCTCCAGCCTGGGTTGAGACCTGAGATTGCTCCAAGCAATGCTCTTTAAAGGCTGCTTTAAAGAGTTGACTTGGAGCTTGCTGAAGGAGTTAGAAGGAGCACAGACAAGGTGAGCCAAACAAGATCATCCCTCTGCATTGCCCAGAGGTGTCTGGCAAGGGCCCTCAGCAAAGTCCTAAAGACAGGAAGGAGCCCCAGAACAGGACTGGGGGAAATGGAACAAAGCTGGAGATGAGGAGGAAGTTGTTCAGCATGAGAGTGGTGAGAGGCTGGAATGGGTTGCCCAGGGAGGTGGTTGAGGCCCCATGGCTGGAGGGGTTTAAGGCCAGGCTGGCTGAGGCTGGGGGCAGCCTGCTCTAGGGTAGGGTGTCCCTGGGCATGGCAGGGGGGTTGGAAGTGGCTGAACCTTGTGGTGCCTTCCAACCCTGACTGGTTCTGTGATTCTAGGAGGTGAGGTCCTTGCAGAGGGGAAGCCTTTGCTGAAAGGTAAACACCAGAAGGCAGGAGGCAGGAGCGAAGTGCAGGGAGCTGTGCAGGGTCTGCTCTCGGCATGTTCTGAAGTGCTCAGCAAACGCAGGCAAGCAGTGAGGTTTGCTGCTGCTCCCAGGGCCTGCGTGGCCAGAGGCCAACGGTGGGGAAAAAGAAGGCAATAAAAGAGATGGAATTCAAATGCACATCAGCAGAGAATGGTGCACAGGGGAAAAAGCCAATCTGAACTCTATTTATACAGCAACAGGCTCCGAGTGAAGCATCCCCATCTGCAGTGCCGGGGCTGTGACAGCCTGAGCTGCCGAAATGTCACTGCAGTGGGCAGCAGTGGCCCTGGGCAAGGACTGCAGGGGCAGAGAGAGCAAAGCAGAGACACTGCTCCAGCCGAGGGAACCAGAGGTGCCTGCTGAGGAGCTCTGGAGCTTGGTGGCTGCTCCGGCGGGTATGAGGCTGTGCGAGGCTGTGGAGAGCTGGCTGCAGGCCAGCTCCAGAGAGTCGATCCCAGCAGGAGCTGTGGGCAGCCAGCTCTGCCCCAGCACTGCCTGTGCTGAGTCAGCTCTGGCCTTGGTCAGCTGCTGGAGTCTCCATGCCTGGAAGTGTTCAGAACCGTGTGCCCGTGGCACTCCTGGGCATGGTTTAGTGGACATGGTGGGGTTGGGTCGATGCTTGGGCTGGATGGTCTGGGAGGGCTTTTCCAGCCCAAACAATTCCATCCTTCTATGGCTCTGCCTCCAGTGTGAGGCCCTGTCAGAAAGCTGGTGGCCAGCAGGCTCCTCTCCTGCCCTGCGTGCAGAAGCTGGCACGGGGACCTGTGCCAGCAAATTCAGCTTCTACAAGGGAATTCCTAAAGCCTGGGAAGATTCCTCTGGAGCAGCTGAGGAAGGAAACTTCTGCCGAGGTAGAGTGAGCAAGCAGTTGAGGAGCAGCGACTCCTGCCCTGAGTGCCAGGGGTCTCAGCAGGCTCCAGACCAAAGCTGCCAGCCCAGCAGGCTCAGCCAGCTCTGCTGCCGAGTATGGGCACCTCACTGCTAGCAGATGGGTGTGCAGGCACCAACTCTGCCAGGCTGGTGACAGGAGTTGGAGCCTCTGCAGGCAGGGCCTGGCTGCCGGTTATTTATCCCCAGATACGAACAAGGTCTCCTTGCCAAAAGGACAGGAGCTACAACGGCCTGAGAAAGCCTGGTGCCCACTTACAGGCAGGGGCGCTGTTGCTGGCAGTCACCCCTCGGGCTGCATTCCCTCAGGCTCAGGGTGACAAGGAGGGGGGCAGAGCTTCTGCCTCCCCAGAAATGGAGGCAGATGGCCCTGAACTGCTTTCCTGGTGCCCAGCTGTACTAAAACAGCCACTGGAGGGATTGCAACAGGGCTGCTCAGCACCCGGCCTCATCCAGCCCATTCCTGCACTCCTCCAGGCAAGAGGCAGCCACAGCCTCCCCGGGCAGCCTGTGCCAGTCTCTCCCCACCCTCACTCTCAACATTTTCTCTCTCCTCTCCACTCTCAGTCTCCCCTCTCCCAGCTCAAAGCCATTGTCCCTCAGCCTGGCACTCCCAGCCCTTGTCCAGAGTCCCTCCCCAGATCTCCTTCAGACCTTCAGCTACTGCAAGGCTGCTCTGAGCTCTGCCTGCAGCCTTCTCCTCTGCAGGCTGCACAGCCCCAACTCTGCCAGCCTGTCCCCACAGCAGAGCCCTTCCAGCCCTGCCAGCACTGCTGCGCCCTCCTCTGGCGCCGCTCCCACCAGTCCCCGTCCGCGCCGTGCTGAGGGCTCCGGAGCTGCCCCAGCGCTGCAGGGCGTCCCAGCACGGCGCAGCCTGTCCCTGTCCCTGTCCCTGCCGCTGCCGCCCTGGCTCCGTGCGGGAGGCGGTGTCTGCCGGGGCGGTGCCGCCTGAGCGCCGCCTCCCCGCGGGCTATAAAGCGGCGGCGGCGGGCGCGGGTCCGGTCTCGGTGGGTGCCGGTGCCGGGTGGGTGCCGGTGGGGCGGCCATGGCGGCGGCTCGCTGCCTGCTGCTGCTGCTGTGCGGGGCCGCGCTGGGGCCGGCCGTGCACCTGGACTTCGCCGAGCACCGCAGCCAGGCGGCCAAGATCAAGGTCAACCCCCGCGGCAACCTCTGGGCCACAGGTACCGGCGGCGGCACCGGCGGCGGGACGCGTGGTGCACGGAGCCGTGCGGGTCTGCGCGGAGCTCGGCGCACACCGCGGGACCCTCTGCTCTCGCTGCCCACGGGGAGCTCCCTGCGCCCCTCAGCGCTCCGCCGGGCGAATGGCGCCGGGTGGAAGAGCAGCAGGCAGGCAGCCACCTCCGGGCCTCCCGCGGACAGGTCCAGCAGCCCACCCCGGAGATCCCAGCCCAGCATCCCAGAGGTCCCAGACCAGCACCCTGGAGATGCCAGCAGCTGGAGGGAGAAGTTTCACAGTTTCAGAGATTGCATTGGGTTGGAAAGGACCCCTAAAGGTCTTCTTGCCCAGCCCCCTGCACTCAGCAGGGACACCTCCAAAAAGAGCAGGTTGCCCAGAGCCATATCAGTTCTGATCCTGACTGTCCCCAGGGTCGGAGCCCCCACCGCAGCCCTGGGCAGGCTGCTTTCCCCAAGGCCAGTGTGGCAGGAGGACCTCTATGGGCTTTGTGGGTTTCTCCTTGCTCTGCTGCACTCAGCTGCTCTGGGCGCTGGGTTCGCAGGGTGCCTCTCCGCAGGCAGCAGGTGACCGTGTCCAGAGCCCCTCTCCACCCCGGGCGCTGGTGCAGACCCCCAGAGGCGCTGTGTTGCAGGTCACTTCATGGGGAAGAAGAGTGTCAGCAGCTCCCCGCACCTGGAGCCGCCGGAGGAGCCCGCAGTGCCTGTGGTCTTTGGTCCCTCTCTCAGAGGCTTGCTGGAGGACGTGATGGAGCTGCTCACCCGTGAGCTCCTGAGGATCCTCCTGCAGGAGAGACTCTTGAATGAGAACCAAGGCAAATACGACCTCACCGACCAGGTGAGTACTGGGCTGGGCTGGAGGGAGATGCTGGCAGCAGGGAGGTGGTGGAGATGTTAACCTGCAATAGCATCCAGGAGATGGGAGCATCTGCACTGCTGCCAGAGAAATGTCCCCCCCCGTTTCTGCTCCTCTTAACCTTCCCTTAAACAGCTTCTTAAGACCAGCTGTAGATCAGGAGAGGAGGAGTGTCCCTGGGCTTGTGTCCAGCTGGGCAGTGGCTGTGCCAAAGGCCCGGGCAGGGTGTGATCGTGGACAGGAGACGCTGTGGTGGGACCATGGCAATGGTGATCTTCAGCCAAGGGGTTGTTAATAAGCATCTGAGTTTTCCTCAGCCAGGTGCAGAAGTGGATGGCTGGCTCCTGAGGCTGCCAGGAAGCAACGTCCCCTTTTCAGCCACTGCAGGGACAGCAAAGCCCTTTCTCCTCTCTGGTGTCTGCAGAGAGGCTAAGAGAGGTGCAGCTCTGTGCAGGAAGGGGAAAGAGCCTGTCCTGCAGAGAGGTGCTTCTTATGCCCTCTTCTTGGATCTGGGTGACTATGGTCAGGCTCTCTCCTTCCTGAGGGGCTTCTAGCAGAGAGGAGGTGTGGGTTAGTCTTAGCACTGCACAGCAGGGCTGGGGGAGCAGGCAGGAACTCCACTGAATCTCACTGTGCAGCAGCGATGCCTCAGCCTCCTCGGTGAGGCTTCTGCCTTGGAGCTCCCCCCAGGCCTGGTGGAAAACCTGCCCCCAGGAGCCATGCAGACCCCATGCAGGATGTGGTGATGCAGCTGCTGGGTCCGGGTGGCTTTGCTGCCTGCTGCCTTGCACACATTCCCCCGGGGTCTCACACCGTGCTGGGAGCAGCCAAGGGTCTAAAGAGGGTGAGCCCCTCTCAGGAGCCTGCTGCGGGTGCTGCAGGTGCTGTCCCTCTGAGCTGCTGTGCTGCAGCTCCAACATAGCCCAGGAAGACCTGCGTCTGTGGTCCAGGTTCAGGTAGTGCTTGCTCCATTTCGGGCTCTGGGGGACGAGCTGCAGGGATGTGAGCCTGAGTGGAACCATTTGTTCAAGTGTCTTCTTGACTTGAGGCTTTCCTAGAGAGCTGGTTCCCTCTGGACAGAGGGCTCTGTACCTTGGAATGACCCTGGGCAGGGCTGGAGGCACCAGCACCAGCGTGCCCTGCTCCTCTTAGCATGCCATGTGCTGTGCTTGCTGCACCGCTGCAGCTTTTGCTTTTTATATGCAGCTGAAAGGGAGGAGAAGGCTGTGAAGGTCCTGGACTCTTCTCTGTTCTGCCTGGGGAGCCTCTGAGCTGGAGGTTGCTTGGTGCACTAACTGCCCGAGATGGTGGGAGGCTGCTGGGTGAGCTGCCCTGCCCTGGATGCTGAGGTGTCAGTGAGCCTGCAGTGGCAGTTGGATGAACGTGATCCTCTGGATGTCCTCTGGCTGGGTGGGTCTCGTGGTCACGGCCCAGGCCCCAGATGTGCCCAGAAAGAGGCTACCCTCAGTGCTGGTGCTGTGTCTGAGGCTGGTGCCCTGCCAAAAGCAGGTTCCAGCCAGGGGCAGCACCCAGACGTCAGACTTCAGGTGGGTGTCAAAGCCCTGCTGCTGGAGGGCTCATGGCCAAGCAAGATGCTGCTCAGTGAGTGCCAGCCTCACTGCCCTGATGCTTCTCTGGTGGGAGGTGGGGTGCCTGGCACACCTGTGCCATCACAGCTTAGGTGCTTGATGTGTAGCTGGCTCCAACCCCTCACCTCCTGCTCATGAAGCCTCTCTGCTCTCCTTAGCCAGTGCCCTGCAGTACCAGCCAGCCTCCTGGTGGCATTGGGGCCTCGCTGGGTGGCAGGTCAGGTTCTGCCCTCCACCTCCAAGCACCTCACTAGGCTCCACTCTTGTATTACTGCTCTCTTGCTCTCAGCCTTGTCCTCCAGGGCATCCTGACCCCAGCAGCTGGCTGGCACTGCAGGACTGACTTTCTCTGGTGCCCCTGAGCGCTGGCTCTGTTGGACTTTTGCGGCCAAAACGGTGCCAGTGGCAAATTCCTGCCACCCTGCCAGCTTCCTCCCTCAACGTGACACCTTTTGATGACACCCAGCCAGGGCCACGCTCTTCGGCTGCCGAAGAGCTGTTCAACAGCTCTGCTCAGGGAGATGCTGCCCTCCCCTGCTCGGGTCCTGGCACTTCCACCTCAGCTCGCTTTGGAAAATGAAGATCTTCCCCTTCTTGGAAGCAGCTGCTCAGCAGAGCAGGACCAGAAATGCCCTCCCGGTGTTGCTCTGCTGCCCCGGCACATGGTGCTGTGCTTCATGGCAGGAGAGAAGCGCTGAGGGAACTGCCTGGGCTCTTCCTGGGCCTTTCCTCCTCTGGGTGTGTCCCTGGTCACTCCCAAATGGCTTCTTCCTTTCTGGGCTGCTCCAGGCCTTAACTAAATCCCAGGGCTTAGTCCTTTTGCTTACCCTCCCTCCAGGTGGAGCAGGAAGGAGGGGGCAGAGCAGGAGCCCATGTGCTGCTCCCTGCCTGTGCTGGCAGAGATCTCACCCAGCAGCAGAGGCTGACACTGATGGCAGCAGCTGGAGTGAGAAAGCCAAGAACAGAGGAACCGTCCCACTGCAGAGGGGACAGAGGACTTTGCTGTCCTCTGGCCCCACAGGGACCCACTGTCAGAGGCCAGCAAAGCAGCTTCTGTCAGAGCTTGACAGCGACTTGGTGAGCAGAAGAACTCCTCCATGGGTGGGTTGTTGACTGTTTCATGGCAGTGTCTGAGCACTGAAACTCCTTTTGCCATGGTTGAAGGTTGATGCCATCTCGCAGTCATTGCTTGGCTGGCAGACACTCTGGGGCATGGCTCCAGCAGCTCCAGCACAGCCCCAGCTTGCCGTGCCAGGAGCAGAAACTATCATCTCTCAGTGCAGCAGGAACGTGAAGGAGGTTCTGCACAGAGCAGCCTATGGAGAAGGACCTGTGTTGGTGCAGGTCAGGGGTGCCCCGGGATCCCCGCACTGGCCCTGGCGCTGTTGTCGTTAACGTGGTGTCAGCCCCTTTGGAGAGGGGCAGGTCCTGGTTCTGGGGGCCAAGATCTGCCTCCAGTGCTCTGCAAACATCTGTAAGAGCCGAGGGACACGGGGGCCTGGCAGTGCTGCTTACTGGTTGGGCTTGACCTTAAAGGCAATTCTGGAGTTTGTCTCAGCTGCTCCGCAGCAGCAGGCAGGTGATGGAGCCAGCGTCTTACCCTTGTGCCTTCCCTTGCAGGACACAGGGCTCCTGACCAAGGTGCTGCAGAAGTATTTCTCGAGCTGAAGCAGCAGAGCCGTGGAGGAGCTGCTGCGGGATCGGCCACGCATGGTGGTGACAGAGGAGAGCTCCGGCCGCGGGAGTTGCTGCAGCAACCTACCCTTGCTGATTGCTGCCTGGCAGTGCTGGTCGCCTGCACGGAAGCAGAGCCTCCAGGCCATTTCCTCTGTGTCTTCTGCTTCCCTGCCTCCTGCCCCACCAATAAACCTGCCCCCCCGCACACGCCGGCTCGGGCTGTTCTGCGCCCGGGGGCGGCAGAGCCGCGGGGACCGGACAGGGCAGAGCGGGGAGCTGGGGGCGGCTGGGTGAAGGGCAGCCGCTGGCTCTCTGCAGCCAGGAGGGGATGGGGTTGAGCCCCTGCAGCCTCTGCTCACTGAAGGGGACCCTAACTGCTGCATGACCAAGTGCCAAGCTTTGATGGTCTGATGGACACCACTCGCTGCTGGAGCATCTCTGAAAATCCCTTTGCTGGAGAGTCACTAGCAGCAGAACCACAGAGTGGCAGGGGCTGGAAGGCACCTCTGGAGATCCAGTCCAGACCCCAGCAGGGTCACCCAGGGTAGGTCACACAGGAACACATCCGGGTGAGGCTTGAAATTCTCTAGAGAAGGAGACTCCACAACCTCTCTGGTCAGCCTGCTCCAGGACTCTGCCTCTCTCAAAGCACAGAAGTTCCTCCTCATACTAAGTTGGAGCTTCCTGTGGTCAAGTTTATGCCCAATACCTCTTGTCCTGTCACTGGAGACCACTGAGAAGGGTCTGACCCCATCCTGACACCCACACCATAGATCACAGACTCACAGAATTAACCACGTGGGGAAAGCCCTTCGAGGCCATCGAGTCCGACCTATCACCCAACACCTTCTAATTAACTAACCCCTGGAACCAAGTGCCTCATGCAGCTTCCTCCTAAATACCTCCAGGGATGGGGACTCCACCACCTCCCCGGGCAGCCCATCCCAATGCCAATCACTCTTGCAGTGAGGAACTTCTTCCTAACATCCAGCCTGAACCTGCCCTGGCACATCTTGAGGCTCATTCTGTCCCTGGTTGCCTGGCAGAAGAGACTGTGTCCTGGAGGTGGCCACACTGTGGCCAAGGCAGACTTCCCCTGACACTGCCGCTCACCTGCTTGTCTTACCTCATGGACACTGAGAAGAGCAGGAAGGTCTCTTTGGCTCTTAGGATCTCTTAGATATTTGATGGGATCCCCCCTCAGGCTCCTGCAAGCCAATCAGCCCCAGCTGCCTCCTGCTCTCCTCCCACCAGAGCTGTGCCCTCCCCATGCTGCTGGCATTGCAGAGCCTCCTGCAGGACCCCTGCCTCTTGGGCCCCTGGGTGTGGACTGGCTCATGGCCTTTGGCTGAACCTTCTGCTGCCCCTCACCTGTGCCCAGGCTGACCCTGCTTTCTGAGGGTGCTTGATTGGTACACCTGCACCTCGTGCACCCACACGGGCAGGGCTCCGGCTCTGGGGTCCTCCACAGTGCAGCACAGGTGGAGAAGGGTACAAAAGGAGGTGAGCCAGAGTGGGTGACAGAGCAGAGGCACAGGAGCTGCTCATAGAACCACGGCAGCTTCCAGCCCCTTTTTGTGTCCTTTATGGTCTACAAGGCGCCAGAGGTGTCCCTCTGTCCTCCTGCAGCTCCTCCAGCCTCGGTTTCTTTGCTCAGGCTTGCAGCTGCTGTGTGACCCCCAGATCACCTTCCAGGAGCTGTAGCAAAGCTTTGGCTGAAAACTAATTACAAGCAAGAAAATGAATGGCACAGGGTATGAGGTTTGTCAGTGGAGAGACCAGATGCCTCTGACAACCTAATGGCACTGCTGACCTGATGGCCATCAGCTCACGTCCTGCCCAGGCAAGCTCCTGGGACGCTGAGCAGTTTCCTGAGCATGGCAGCAGAAACCTGCAAGGGATCAGAGTCACAGAACCATGGACTGGGCTGGGGTGGAAGGAACCTCCAAAGCTCATCCAGTCCTACCTGGGCACTCAGAAGGTACATCCTCCACCAGAGCAGGTTGCTCACAGCCCTGTCCAGCCTCATACTGAGCATCTCCAAGCATGGGGCCTCAACCACCTCCTGGGCAACCTGTGGCTGTGTTCCAGCAGCCTCCTGCTGCAGAACTTGTTCCTCACATCCACTCTCAATCTGCTCTGCTCTCATGTCAAGCCATTGCCCCTGCTGCTGTCCCTGCAGGCCTTTGGGCACAGTCCCTCTGCAGCCTGCTTGGAGCCCCTTCAGGCACTGGCAGGCAGCTCTGAGGTCTGCCTGGAGCCTTCTCCAGGATGAACAACCCCAGCCTGTCCTTGCCGCGGAGGCTCTCCAGCTCACTGACCATTTCTGTGGCCTCCTCCAGACCCTTTCCAGTAGCTCCAGGCCTTTTTTATGCTGGGAGTCCCAGAGCTGGAGGCAGTGCTGCAGGTGAGGTCAGAATAGAGGGGCAGAATCCCCTCCCTGTGCTGCAAGCTCATCGCTGGCAGGAGGGGTTCAAGTGGAGGACCTCTGAGTTTCCTAGAGGTCTCTGGGGCAGCAAGAGGCTCTTGCAAGATCCTAACCAGATGGACACTGGTTCCACAAACGCCGCAGAAATCTGTCCTGGCTCCAGCTGGACCAAATTCTTTGTGTGGCAATGATCTTCTGCCCCTAGCTGTGCCACGGTGTGCTAGTTTGAGCCTAGCTAGAATGTTTTGGTGAGAGGAATTAGATCATAGGCTGAGAAATGAAAACAATGGTGTCTACTTCCCTCACAGTCTTGCTGAGATGGGTAGCAAGAAAAAGCAAAACATTAGATAAGGTCACTTCGCTCTGCACTTCATGCTGGGCTGTTCCCTTCTGCTTTGCCTGCTGGGGAGAGCTGTGGCTGCTGGCTGGACTCCATCTTGATTTCTAACCTCACCCTCCTTTTGCTTTTGTGGCTGCTTCACCTTGCTTTTTAATCCCTCTGGCCGAACCTCCATTCTTCCTTGGGACTGGGGTAAGGTTGAGAGGGGTAAGGGGAAGGTGAGGGGTGGTTGAGAGCCCCTCCTGGGGACTCAGGTTTCTGGGAGGGAGCTCCTGTGTGCTCAGACACCGTGCGCAGCCCAGGGCAGGGTGGCACTGCTCAGTGCTGGCATGGAGGCGCCAGGCACAGGAGCTCCATGTGTGTCACTTCAGTGAGACCTGGGCCAAAACCAGAGCTGTGCTGACAGGAGCCGGTCCTGGGCATCCCCTGGGTCTCTGAGAGCATTGGCAGGAGGTGAAAGCCTGCTTTTGGCTAGGACCAAAGGTGAACAAGCAGCCTCAGGTAAGATGCTCTTCCTAGTGCAGGCCCCTGACGGTCCAAGCCACAGGAGACTTGCTCCTGTGCCAGGCACTGGCTCTCGGGAGGGGCAGAGGCTGAGCACTCGGCAGCGTTTGTGGGTGCGGATCTCCCTGAGGCGTGGCTGCAGCTCCTGGTTCGCTTCACCCGGGGGTGGTGGCAGCTGCTGCTGAGCTCTGCCTCCATCTCCTGGCAGCTCTGATCGTGAGGGGCTGCGGAGCAGCCCGTGGGGCACTGCAGAGGACTTTCCCTTTCTGCCGAGCTCTTCAAACATCCAATCCTCCTTGCAAACACATCGAGAGCCAAGCCGCGGCCTCGGCACCTAAAGGTTCCCTGCTCAGCCGGGGAGAGGGCACCCTCGCGTCCTTGTGCTGCTGCTCCCTCACAGCTCCTTCAGCTGCTGCAAGGGCTACTGGATAAGGAGCTGCAGCCAAGCATCGAGAGGGGCATCTCCGAATGTCTCCACTGCAGCAGAACCCTAGCCCGACCCCCTGCCTCAGCATCTTCCATGCCAAGAACCAGGACAGAGGGGTGACGGGGACAGGCAGAGGGGCAGGGGCACAGCTGGACACAAACATTGTGTCCATAATACTGGCACTGCTGGGCTGGGCAGAAACCCTCTGAGCCGAGGGCTCCATCACAGAGCTGCCTCTTGCCTGGGCATGTCCCCACACCCAGCAGTGCCACAGGCAGCAGCTGGTCCAACCCTGCCTGCTCCTGCAAGAGATGCTGTGTGCTGCTCCCCTGCCCCCACCTCCTTCTGATGGCCTGGCTGGGTGACTCACCCCTAGTCACCCTGTCCACGGCTCACCAGCAGGTGAAGCAGAAGCTGCTCAAGGCAAGAGGGCTGCCTGTGTGAGGCAGGGCAACCGGAGTGGGAGCAGTGCCCTGAGAGCGAGGCTGCAAGCTGCTGGTGGGCAGGAACACTCCTGGTGGGCAGAAGCATTGTCCCCTGGAAAGTGTCGTAGGGGCTGCACACCTCCCCTGCCTGCAGAGACACTCAGCAAGTTACAGAGGGGCCCCCAAGGCCCAGTTACCTCCACAGCCTCGGGACCTCCTCATGGATGCAGGCTGCTGCCTGGGTGAAGCAGCTGTGGCACTTAGTGTGGCAGGAATTACAGCCCAGGCAGTTATTTTGTTTCCAAAAAGCCCTGCCCGTGAACTATGCACAATCCAGTTACAGCTGGGCTCGAGTCCAGCGGGGCAGATCTTCACGAGATGCTCACAGGCAACTTAGTAATTCAGGGGAATCAGAAAGCTGGAAGAGGTTTAGCTCTGCCCCACTTACAAATGAAAGGCAGGCTGGAGCCCTAGTGAGCGCCTCTGCTACTGGTGGCGCTGCAGCAGGAGTTGGGAGCTGCTCCCTCGGCTCCTTTGTGGCAGTGTCTGGAACTCCAAATTATAACCCGGCAGTGGATCAATGCGGCACAGAGTCCCACACCAGTAACCCCCCGGAGTCCAAAGTGACTGCAGGGACGGTCTCCGCCAGGAAAAGGTCATGGAGCAGCACACAGCTGTGTTCCCAGGCAGGGGCAGCACAGCAAGGTGGCAGTGTGGCTGTGCAGGAGCTTCTGCAGCCATGCCCCAGAGCTGCATTCCCATGAACGGCAGCCGCTCACCGCAGGGGCAGCTCCCTGCAGCAGCAAGTCAGGATGCGGCTGTCCCAAAGCAGGGACCGCGCTTTAACCTCCAGATGCTCCTCAAGATCTCCCTCAGGGTCCCCCCAGGCAATGTCCCTCCTGGTAAACTTGAAGCACTTAAGTTTCCAGGCAGTTCAATCCCAAAACATCAGGGCTAAGCTGGTCTGAAGCACGAGGCAGAGCAGAACATGTTGTCCAAGCTCAGAGCAGGGAGTCAGAGCAGAGCAGGTTGTCCAAGCTGAGAGCAGGGAGGCAGAGCAGAGCAGGTTGTCCAAGCTGAGAGCAGGGAGGCAGAGCAGAGCAGGTTGTCCAAGCTGAGAGCAGGGAGGCAGAGCAGAGCAGGTTGTCCAAGCTGAGAGCAATGAGGCAGAGAAGAGCAGGTTGTCCAAGAAGAGCAGTGAGGCAGAGCAGAGCAGGTTATGCAAGCAGAGCAGGGAGGCAGAGCAGAGCAGGTTGTGCAAGCAGAGCAGGGAGGCAGAGTGGAGCAGGGAGGCAGAGCAGAGCAGGGAGGCAGAGCAGATCAGACTGCTTGCAACCTAGCTGCATTTCTATTACTTGCCTGAGTGCAGAGGTTCCTTTGGCCACAGAGATTCACCAATCAGAATGGCACTTGCCAAAGTGATCATATTAGGTGACCCCAGGGCTTGCTCACTCCTATTTGGGCAAGACACCAAGTACCTAAACACCTATGGGTACCTGTTTATCACTTTGAGAGGGGACATAATGACCCAAGCCTTTGTTTTCCTCCCGCCCTTGCTTCCCCCATCAGCAGGAGGGTGGGGCAAGCCAGGACATGGTTTAGCCTATTGGCCTTCCATGACACTGAGGGGAAACTCAGTTCCATACCTGCCAGCCCAGCACACCACCAGCACCCTCGCCCGGGAGGCCTGCTGCATCCCACCACCACCACTACAACACCCCATTTCCACCACTGCTGGGGATGGATGAGGGGACCAGAGCCAGCCCCTGAGCCCCCTTAATGTCCTTCCACACAACTGTTGTGTTACTGGGCACTTCCTTTAGAGAAGAAAGGCAACCTCCTCTGGCCTGCTGGCACTGCTGCCAAGAGGGCATCTCCCTGCCAGACAGCTTTGTGATGCTCCTCTGACCCACGGTGCCTTCAGCTCTTCCCCAGGCAAACTCCAGGCACTGGTTTGGCCAAGCCACTGCAGCCTCCATCCCCCTGCAGCCTCTCCCATCACCCTGCAACCTCTCCCATCACCCTGCAGCCTCTCCCATCCCCCTGCAGCTTCTCCCATCACCCTGCAACCTCTCCCATTGCCCTGCAGCCTCTCCCACCTCCAGGGAGTGCAACAAGTTCTGTTTTGATCCCGGCCAGATCCCTTCTCATCCTGTGTCACCATCTCCATGCTGGCATCTACACCATCTTCCTTGGAAGAAGGGCACCAAAGCTGGGGCAGGGTCTGGAGAGCAGGGCTGGGGAGGAGCAGCTGAGGGAGCTGGGGGGGGTTGGTGTGGAGAAGAGGAGGCTGAGGGCAGAGCTCATTGATCTCTACAGCTCCCTGAGAGGAGGCTGCAGTGAGCTGGGGTTTGGCTCTGCTGCCCAGCCTCAGGTGAGAGGAGAGGAACTGGCCTGGAATTGCGGCAGGGGAGGGTTAGGTTGGAGAGGAGGCAAAATGTCTTTGCTTGCTGAGCACTGGGTGGATTCCCCTCTGGATCTGCTCTCCTGCAGGCCTCCCAGGCTCCATGATCTCCACACCATAGCCAGATTAGCACCCAGAGCATCTTCTCACAACAGGGCTGGGAGACCCCACAGATCTGTGCCTCTCTTCTGGTCTGTTTTTGCCACCTTGCCCAGTGTCTGAGGGACAGTCCAGGACCTTCACAGAGAATCTCCCTCTGCTGTCAGAGTCAGGAGTGGAGTCGATGAGGCTGTTCAGCCACGACCCCTGCCAGATGACCTCAGCTGAGAAGCTCCAGCAGGCAGCCAGAGAGGGTGAGGCTTTGGCACCCTCTGCTGCTCTCCTCAGCAGGCTCCTGAGGCACTTGGTGCCCCAGGGAGGAGCTGGACTTCACCCCTCTGCAGGAGAACATCGAAAGCCTACCCTGGACCTCTCACTTCTGCAAGGCTGCCTGGCACCATGCCTGCCCTGGGGCTCGGTGTGGAGAGAGCAGATCTGGCCGGGTAAGGCTGTGTCAGGCAGCAGCTCTGGAGGCGGGCACCCTCCAGAACCCTGGGAGAAGCACCAGGGTGCCACACCGGGCTGGCTCTGGGCCCACGGGTGGGGAGGCAGCCGGCAGGGAGGCAGCCAGCAGGGAGGCAGCTGGCAGGGAGGCAGCCGGCAGGCAGGCGCAGCTCTGCAGGTAAGTTTGGCGTGGGGTCGAGGGGCAAGGGCACCTCTGCCACCACTCCAGACATTTGCCCTGCTCTCAGGGGGTGCTGAGCAGCCCCTTCCAGCTGGGCAGTGCCCGTGCCAAGGGCCGTGCCAAGCCCCATGGCCGGATTCCAGAGCAGCATAGCTCTGTCCACTGTGGTGTGATCTTCAGCTCTTGTGCCAGGGGGTTGGCAGGTGGTGGTTGGCAGCCTGCTGCCAGGGACAGGCAGTCTCACTGCCCCTCCGAGCTACCCCTGATTCCTGCCTGTGCCAGGGCGCAGCGAGGAGCAGCCCGGCGGGACACCGCCTGGTGACTCAGCCAGAGCCCCGTGCATGGCACCCCTGGCTGGGGCCAGGCTGCCGGGCGACAGCTGAGCCAGGGAGGGTGGGAGCACAGCAGGGCACCAGAGGTGGGGAATGAGGTAGAGCCAGCGATGGGTGCACACCCTGGGGACACCCTGAGCACTGTGGTGGATATCTCAGTGGCTGCAGAACTGCTTACCCTGGCAGGTACCTCGGGGAGGCAGAGGGCAGCACAGCTGGTGGGGGGTCTGGAGAACAGGCCTGAGGAGGAGCAGCTGAGGGAGCTGGGGGGGTTGGTGTGGAGAAGAGGAGGCTGAGGGCAGAGCTCATTGCTCTCTACAGCTCCCTGAAAGGAGGCTGCAGTGAACTGGGGTTGGGTTCTACTGCCCAGTCTCAGGAGATAGAAGGAGAGGAACTGGCCTGAAGTTATGGCAGGGGAGGGTTAGGTTGGAGAGAAGGGAAAATGTCTTTGTTGCCAGAGTGATTGGGGACTGGCAGAGGCTGCCCAGGGAGGTGGTGGAGTGCCCACCCCTGGAGATATGTAATAGCTGTGGAGATGTGGTGCTGAGAGATGTGTTTTAGGCAAGGACTGGGCAGTGTCAGGACTCCTGAGCCCAAAGGTCCCTTCCAATCCAGGCAAGTCTGTGATGCTGTGCCATGTGCTCTGGAGGTGCAGGCTCAGCCCTAACCAGGGCAGGCAGCACGGACAGGAGAAGGCCATGTGGGGTGGGGACACAGAGGTGATGTTGTCTGCAGTGTCCCTGATGGTTACTGATTTCCAGCATCCTGGGCAGCAGGATGACCCTGTGGAATGGTTCCTTCCCCTTCTACCCTGGCCCTAGTGCCAGCTTCCCCTTTGACACCACCTGGGCCACCATCATCTCCATCTTCCTCTCCGTGTTGGTCACTTTCATCATCATCCTGCCAGGGATCCGGGGCAGGAGGGTAAGTGGAGGGGCTAGAGGCCCTCTGGCTCCTTCCCCATTCATCCCACATACCTCCTCCTTCCCAGCCTCAAAAACCAGCCCTGGAAAGCAAAGCTGCCCAGAAGTTCATGGCCAGGGCCCTGAGATCTCCAGCCAGAGCTGAGCCCATCCTCTGTTCCCATGCCCGAGGCAGCCAACTCCTCCAGTGCACTTTACAAAGCGCCCAGCTCTGACCTCAGCTGGATTTGGCTTGCAGCAAGCCTGAGCAATGCCACAGAAGGAGAAGAGCAGGGCGAGGCCCAGGACCTTGCCTCACCTTCCCCAAAACCCCACTGCAGCAAGGAGGTGTGTGCCAGGCGTGCCTCAGCGCTGCCCGCAGGCGCCAGCCCTGCGGTGCTTGGCTTTGCAGCAGGGCTGCCCGAGAGGCTGCTCCCGGCACTGGGGACATGCTGCAAGCCCCTAGACACTGCTGTTGCCTCCAGCTGTGGCCAGCTGCCAACACGCCCCAGCAGGTGAGCTTTGGGTAACTGTGGGAATCCCAGCTCAGAACTGTTCCAGGGAGTGCCTCCATCCTGCTTCCCAGGCACAGCTTTCCCAACTTGCTTGTTTTGATCCTCTTCTGCTGCTCTAATCTCCTTGCTGCCTCCCCAGCCTGTGGCAGGGATGCCCACTGTGACAGCTGCCTGCAGAACCAGGCTGTGCCTCCCCAGGGAAGGGACAGGGCCACTACTCACCAGATGGCATTTCTGAGGTGCTTGGTGCTGAAATCCTCATGGCAAAATCTGGCTGAGACCTCTTCTCCTGCCCTGCTCACCCTTCACAGAGACTCTTCTGGTTCCTGTGGGTGGTGATGGGGCTCTTCGTGGGAGCTGTGGTCCTCAGTGAGTACCAGGGGCCTGGGGGAGGGGAGCTCAAGGACGTGGGAGGTGGAGGAAGGTGAGCAGAGCATCCAAGCGCCCAGAGAATGAGTTTGGGAGGAAGACCTCTCTCCACCTGTGCCTGGGCCCTGGCCCCAGCAAGGGCTGGGAGGTGCCAACACACATCCACCTCCTCTCCAAGGGCTAATGGTCATGCACAGGCCACCTCCAGGACAGGCACCAGGAGCTATGTAAGGACCAGCGCCTGGGCAGTGCCAGTCCCATTGCCTGCAGGTTAGGAGCTGTGCTGGAGAAGCCAACCTAAGTGGGGCTCTCAGGGTCCTGAGTTGGAGTGGGTGTTGGGGGAGGACAAAGAATGTTCCCACAGCCCGAGCCTCACCCTGAGAGTGATGCTGGGCACGGTGAGCAACACGGTGTAGCCAGCAGCGGGCCGTGCTGCCAGGCCATGGCTAACCTCTGCAGTCTCCGCAGCTGTGCAGTTCAGCAGGGACTGGGAGCGCGGCCGGGTGGCGGCGAACGTCTCCTACAAGTCCTTCAGCCCTGCCCTGGTCACCGTGGCCATCGGGCTGCACGTCGGCCTGGCTGGGCTGAACATCACGCTGCTGGGTGAGTGCATGGCACAGGAGCAGGTGCCCGGCTGCCGGCTTGGCACCTCTGCACCTGCTCGCCCCCCCCCCAGCAGGAGGTGTCGGGGCTGCTTCCGAGGCTAAGGAAGCTCCTCGGTACCGATGCGTGGCAGGTGCCCCGGTGAGGCAGCTCAACGAGACCATCGACTACAACGAGCACTTCGCCTGGGGCGCAGACTACGAGCAGAGCTACGGCGCAGGGCTGCAGAAGGGGCTGCCCACCCCCATCCTCTACGTGGCAGAGAAGTTCCGGGCGCGGAGCCCCTGCGGCGTGCAGCAGCAGTACCGCAGCGCCGGGCGCTACGCATCCATCGCGCTCTGGTGAGCCGCGGCCGCCGCCTGGCCCTGCCGCTGCTGCTGCGCGGCTGGGACGAGATGCACCAGGCGAACAGAGGGAGCCTGCTGCAGCCGCCTCCTTCTTTGTCAGGCTATGCCAGGTCTTCGGCTGGCCTGCAGCACCGGGGGCGTTAGTGCTTCCTGGCCCAGCTCCCCAAAGTCCTCTCTGTGTCCTCTGCCCTGCTGTGCAAAGTTGTAGCTAGAGAAAAATTATTCTTCACTTGAAGGGAAGCAGATGGCACTGTGTGGGGCTTGTGGTGCCAGGGCTTCTCCCAAGCAAGGTGTGGAGCCCTGGTAAGACCAGTCCTGATCTTGTGAACTGCTGGAGAGGATGCCATAGGGATGCTCAGAGGGCTGGAGAAGCTCCCCTGTGGGGCCAGGCTGGGAGAATTGGGCCTGATCAGCCTGGAGAAGAGAAGGCTGCAGGGAGACCTCAGAGCAGCCTTGCAGTAGCTGAAGGGCTCCAGGAGAGCTGGGAAGGGGAGACTGGGAATGCCAGGCTGAAGGACAATGGCTTTGAGCTGGGAGAGGGGAGACTGAGAGTGGAGAGGAGGAAGGAATTCTTGGCAGAGAGGGTGGGGAGAGACTGGCACAGGCTGCCCAGGGAGGCTGTGGCTTCCCCCTGCCTGGAGGTGTTCAAAGCCAGGCTGGATGAAGCCTTGAGCAAGCTGGGCTGGTGGGAGGTGTCCCTGCCCCTGGCAGGGGGTTGGGACTGGATGATCCTCAAGGTCCCCTCCAATCTCAACCATTCCATGACTCTCTGAATCTCAGGTTCCTCTTGCTTACCCAAGAGGGCATGAGACCTGCTGGTGGCAGTGGCAGGGACTCAGTGAGGGTGCTCAGTGGCTGGCTTGCGGTATAAAGCTAAGCCCTTGTGTGTGTTGTGGTGGTGGAGCCTCAGAGCATCCCCCACGTGTCACAGAGGCTGTGGGAAAGGGAAGAGTGAGTCTTGAACCCTCCCTGTAGGTCTAGCTTCAGGTCTTTGCCCAAAGCTCCTTCAGGAGGAGCACCTCGCCCTGCCCAAGCCCTCCAGCTCGTGAGCAGCACTTTCCAGGGCAGGGACATTGAGGTGAACTCATTTTCCGTTGTTGTTCTTGGGAACAGGACAATTTGTCAGGCTCCCCTCCCCGGTGAGCTCAGCCCATGGCCAGGCATAGGGCAGGGCTGGCAGCTGGGCTCTCTCCAGGTGCTGAATCAGCGGTGGGCATGGCTGCCCGGAGCCTCTCCAAACAAAAGTCTCCCTTGTTGCTGTTCTCACCTTGAACAGATGGGAACTGCCTGGGGGCAGCCACTTGTGGAGGACCACAGGAGCCAAGAGAAAGAGCTCATTGGGAGACACCTCCAGAGGTTTCTCCTCCAGACCCCTGCCCGTGGCTAATGGCCAGAGCCACATCAGCATGCTTGGGGCTTTGTGAATCGTAGAACCACAGAACTGGTGAGATTGGAAGGCTCCCCTGAGCTCCCCCAGTCCAACCACTCACCCAGAGCTCACAACCCCACCACTGCTGCCAAACCACAGCCCTCAGCACCACATCCACGGAGCTCTTAAACACCTCCAGGGATGGGGACTCCACCACCTCCCTCGACAGCCTGTGCCAGTGCCTTGCTGGGAAGAAATGTCTCCTAATATCCAACTTAAACCTCCCCTGCCACAACTTGAGGCCCTTTCCTCTTGCCCTGTCACTTGCTGCACATGAGAAGAGCCCAACCCCAGCTCACTGCAGCCTCCTCTCAGGGAGCTGTCTTCCTCAGCCTCCTCTTCTCCAGGCTAAGCACCCCCAGCCCCTTGGCTGCTCCTCAGAAGCTTTGTGTTCAAGGCCTTTGCCAGCTTAGTTGCTCTTCTGTGGAGCTGCACACTGCCTCTTGCCAGCCACAGAGCTGCCTCTGCTCCACTGCCGTGGCTCTGGGATGGTCTGGGCGGGAAGGGCTGTCCCCAAGCCAGCCTGCCCAGCTCAGCAGCTAGAGCAGCTTGCCAGGGGCTGCGTCCTCCCGTTGGGGTGTGGAGACACTGAGGACAGGTCCCAAGCACGATGCTTTCTGTGGTGCCTTTGCAGGATGGCCTTCTCCACATGGCTCATCTCCCTCCTGCTCTTCTCCATGCCCATCTTGCTCTACGGTGCCTACCTGCTGCTGCTCACAGCCATGCTGATGCTCTTCTCCCTGCTTTTCTTCTCCACTGTGAGGAACACTGCCAAGTGCCCCATCCAGCTGGGCACAGCTGCCCTGAAGACAGGCTATGGTGCGGCCTTCTGGCTGACCTTAGCAACAGGTGAGTGCTCACCCCCTGTGGGGGCTTCTGTTCTCCACCCCTGGGCTCAGGGATGACCCCAGAGCACCACAGACCTCCTGTCTCCAGAACCTGGGACAGCACCAGCAAGACGGGGGAAGAGGAGGTGAGCATCCAGGAGATATGGATGACCAAAGTTGTCTGAATAGGCTTGTGCCCAGAGGAGTGCCCTGAGAGCCATGCATGGCAGAGTCAGTGCAAGGCCTGGCCTGGAAGGACCCTCAGAAAGGTCCCTGCCATCCTCTGGCCAGAGCAGGGCTAACCTCGATGCCACATCAGCCGTACTCAGCCTGGCAGTGGATGTCCCTGTGGCTAGAGATGCCCTCTGCCCTTCAGGCCCTGCCCCACAGCTGTCCCAGGCACAGCCAGCAGCCAGTGCCTTTGGCCCAGCATGGCCTCCAGCCTCTGCCCACAGCATGGCCTCCAGCCTCCCCTCACAGCATGGCCTCCAGCCTCAACTCCCTTGGCCACCTGCTGCAGTTCGTGGAGGTCTCTGTGCCAGGCAGCCCAAGCTGCCAGCAGAGCCCAGATCTGGAGAGGGAACCAAGAGCTTCCCTTCACCTCTTGGTGCTGTTGGCTTCCAAGCCCAGCTGCAGGCCTGGCTGGGGCTGGCACAGGCTGGGCAGGAGATGCTGATGGGCATCCCCACGTTGTGTGTTGCAGGGCTGCTGTGCCTGCTGCTGGGGCTGGCCATCCTCATCCTGAACTCCAAGCAGCCTGAGAAGCTGAAGCTTGTCTTTAGCCTGGAGCAGGGAACAGGAGGCAGTGAGGCAGAGCAGGGCAAGTCCTACCTGCTGGCGGAGCCCAGCTGCTCCCTGCATGATGTGCTGATGGTGCCTCTGGCAGAGCTTCATGAGGTGACTGCCACCAAGCTGTAAGGCCCTGGGAGGAGGCAGGGCAAAACCTGAGGGCACCTCCTGAATTCACACTTGGGTCCAAGCGCATCGGGATCCCAGAGGGGAAGAGCCAGACACGAGCCAGGTGACGGTAGCCAGGCCTGGGGGGTTCTCAAATACAAGTCTGAGCTCATTTTTGTTTGCTGTCATTCGAGTCAGCAGCAGCTGGAAGAGCTTCTGGGCCAAGGAAAATCCATGCCCCACTCCTGACTGCCCAGCAATAGGCACTGGGCTCCTGCCCTTCCCCTGAGTCTATCCCAACTGGACCTGGGAGCCCTCCCCAAGGCACAAGGACCAGACTGGAGAGAACCCAGCAACCTGTATCCACGTGGATATGGAGCAAAGGAGAGGCAGAGCCCCCTGAACTGCACCCCCACCTTGAAGGCCCCCAAGAGGCCCTCTCTGCCCAGGGATGATCTCCCCATCAGCTATCAGGAGGAGTGGAGCTGTCTCAGCAGGGTGCCCTGTAGCCAGCACCTCCTCTTGCTCTGGATGAAGAGCAGGTTGGCAAAGAGGCCACCATTGAGGAGGCTGCTGGAGGGGACAGACCCTGGAGATGTCAGGCCATCCTGGCACCCCACAGCTCCACCTGGGGCCAGAGTGTTTTGGTTGGCTTCTGACAACGCCTGCAAAGAGCCCAGGCCACAGCCAGCAGCCCTTGGGCAGCCCATGGCTGCCCTGCACCCTCACAGCCCCCAGAAGAAGAGACAACGTCTCAGGGGCAGGGAGGGAGAGGAGGTGCTGCAGTGCCCCAGAGAGCAGCTGGCATCGGTTCACAGGAAGTGTCAACACCCAGCTGAGGACACCTGGGGACACCTCCCGACAATCCCACTTAGATACCTGGGCATGGGCATGCAGGGCTGAAGTCCTGCACACTCAGGGGGCCTGCAGCCAGATGCCAACTGCTCCTGGCTGCTGCCAGCCCATGCAAGGAGGGAGAGGAGCACCTCTGGGGCCTGCACCCCTTCAACTCACTGCAGGTTTGGCTGGGTTGGGGCTTTTTTTCTCCTGTTTTGTGGTCACTTCTTTTCCACCTTGGCTCAGCCAAAGAAGCTGTCCCTGGTGCAGCCCAGCACCACCACGGGCACCAAACCATGGCCACAAGTGCCATGGCCACATGGAGCTGGAACACCTCCAGCCATGGGCACTCCACCACCTCCCTGGGCAGTCTCTGGCAACAAAGACATTTCTCCTCCTCTCCAACCCAACCCTGCCCTGCCACAACTCCAGGCCAGTTCCTCTCCTTCTCTCACCTGAGACTGGGCAGCAGAGCCCAACCCCAGCTCACTGCAGCCTCCTCTCAGGGAGCTGCAGAGAGCAATGAGCTCTGCCCTCAGCCTCCTCTTCTCCACACCAACCCCCCCAGCTCCCTCAGCTGCTCCTTCCCAGCCCTGTTCTCCAGACCCTGCCCCAGCTTTGGTGCCCTTTTCTGGCCCTGCTGCAGCCCGCAGTGTCCTTCTGGGAGTGAGGGCCCAGAACTGAACCCAGCACTCAAGCTGTGGCCTCAGCAGTGCCCAGCACAGGGCACAATCTCTGCCCTGCTCCTGCTGCCCACACCACTGCTGATCCAGGCCAGGCTGCTGGTGCCCTTCTTGCCCACCTGGGCACTGCTGGCTCATTCTCACCTGGCTGTCCATCATGATGCCATGCCCAGTATATAGACTGCTGGGGAGGCTGGGGAGGGGCTGCTGTTTGGGCAGTGGCTGGGCATGGCCAGTGAGTGGTGAGCAGAGCCCTTGTGCATCACTTACCCTGCAGCTTTGGATTCTCTGGGCAGCCTGCTCCAGGCATCCAGCACCCTCACACCAAACAAGTTCCTCCTTCTGTTCAGGTGGAACCTCCTGGGCTCCAGTTTGTGTCCACTGCCCCTTGTGCTGTCACAGAACACTGCTGACAGGAGCCTGGACCCCTATTATTGACCCCCAGCCCTCAGATAATTACAGCCACTGCTCAGGTCCCTCTCAGCCTTCTCCTCTCCAGCCTAACCAGCCCCAGGGCTCTCAGCTCTTCCTCACAGCACAGATGTTTCAGTCCCTTCATCATCCTCAGAGCCTCTGCTGGACTCTATCTCTAGTATTATCCCTGTCCCTCTTGGACTGGGGATCCCAGAACTGGGCACAACCCTCCAGCTGCGGTGTCACCAGGGCAGAGGCAGAGCAGCACCCCCCTTGGCTACTGGCCAGACTCTCCTCCCTGCACCCCAGGCAACCACTGGTGCTTTTGGCCAGCAGGGCACATTGCTGGCCTGTACCAGCACCACTCTCCTCATCATCATCACTTCCTTCCTTTCCTGTTCTTTATCCCAACCCACAGCTTCTATCTCCTCCCAGTTCTTCCCCACCCTGCAGCAGGACAGCAACCCAGCAGCTGCCTGTGGCACAGGTCCCAGATGAGTTTGTACTATGACCCACAAGGGTCCCTTCTGAGAAAGGAAAGAGCCAGAATATGTCAACTGAAGGCCTTACAATTCACTGGAGTGAAGCTGCCCAGCTCTCCTTGTGCCAGCCACTGGAGATCTTGCCAGGCCCAGGGGGGTTGGTTGGTGCTGCAGCCCATCTTCAGCTTGTAACACCGCGGCTCGGTGCCCTTCACCTTTCACCACGGCTGAGCCTGACTGCTGGCCTCAGGCCTGCAGGTCGTGGTGAGCCCAAGCAGCCCAGACATGCCCCAGCTGGGTGCAGATAACATCACTGCTCCCTCCTCTTCCTTTCCTGTGGCACATCTCTGGCCCATAGTAGGGGTTGGAAGTGACCTCTGGAGATCACCGCGTCCAACCCCCTGCCAAGGTAGGCAGACCTAGAGAGGGTCATGTAGCAGCCTGCACGGGTGGGTTTGGAATGTCTCAGAGATGGAGACGCCACCACCACCCTGGGCAGGCTGCCCCAGGGCTCCAGCACCCTTGAATGAAAGAAATTCTCCCCATGTTTAGGTGGAAATTCTGATGTTCCCCCAGGGCTCCAGCTCTCACCTCACAGAGCCACAACAGCCCCCTCAGAACCCCTGCCCTGGCACACCCCCACAGCAGCCAGCCTGACAGGCTCTGGGGCTGTGCCTGGCACCCCTGGAGGTTGGGGCTTGGGGAAGAAATGGGCACATTTTATCAGTGGCATTTGGAGCTGTGCCCCCCGTGACACATCTCAGCACTGAACTCAGCTGCTGGTGTGGCATCTGGCCATTGGAGGCACCAAGTTGTGCCAGGGCATGGAGCAGAAAGGGATCTCCATGAGATCTCCAGGGGCAGAGATGCCCAGGTGGGCATTTAGCTCACGTCAGGGGAGCTGTGAGCTGCTCCCATGGCAGCCTGGCAGCTCCCTGCAAAGCTTGCTCTGTTCCAAAGGCCATGGCCAGGGAGAGACAATCTACAAAG
Organism: Tricholaema leucomelas; assembly: GCA_013400475.1. Classification (NCBI taxonomy): domain Eukaryota; kingdom Metazoa; phylum Chordata; class Aves; order Piciformes; family Lybiidae; genus Tricholaema lacrymosa; species Tricholaema leucomelas. Next base: position 183,653 of record WAAF01000257.1, on the reverse strand, counting down.
GTCCTGCTCAGCAAGTGCCAGCCCAGCCTGGGCTAAGAGCACTCTTCCAAGGCAGCTGGATGGGGAATGGGTCTCTGGGGACCTCAGCAAGAGTTCCTGCTCTGCCCTTTGGGGCCCAGCTTCAGCAAAGGAGCAGGAAAAGCTTCCTTCTAGATGCTGCCGGGGCTGAGTTTGGAGGGTGGAAGGGGACCCAGGCCCTTGCTCACGAAGTGAGGGTTGCTGTACACTTGACTCATCTCTTGGCACTCCTCTGCTAGGTCCCCACGGAGATCAAAGAAGGTTTTCAGCAGGTCCAAGTTGAAGTGGTGCAGCAGGACAACAGTGACCCCAGCCAGCAAGCAGAGCAGGCCTGGCAGGTGATAGACTTGCTGAAGGCATTCCTGGGAACAGCAGCACAGTGCCCACCCCACAGCCCTTCTCTGCTGGCCAGGGCACAGTGCCTGCTCCAACGGGAGATGCCTTTCTCCCATCTGAGCACCTTCACACTCAGACAAATGACCCCAACCCATCTCCTTGCACCACTGTGCCTTAGGGACTTCAAATCCCTTTCCCACCCCCGAGCTGGGCTGCTGCTGCTCCTCCTGCCAGTCCTTTCCACACCCCTGCCAAACACTGCTCTACCCAGGCACAGGCAGGGGCTCTGCTGGGCTGTGCTGCCCATGCTCTCACTTCCACATCTGGGGTGAAGCATTGGCACTGTCACCCACCCAGAGGGGCAGGGTGGTGTGCCCTGACATGGCGTGGGGTGTCCTTACCCACTGCCAGCGTGAGCCAGAAGGAGCCCCCATAGGCTGTGTGCAGGGCCACGGGCCCGAACTGGATGGGGCAGAGCAGGGAGGTCCTCACGGTGGAGAAGGAGAGCAGTGAGCAGATGAGGAAGGTGCTGGTGAGCAGCAGCATGTAGCCGCCGTAGACGAGGGCAGGCGTGGAGAAGAGCACGTTGGAGATGAGCCAGGTGCAAAAGGCCACCCTGGGGACAAGGGAAGGCCAACAGCTGAGCACTGCCAGTGCCACAGGCTCGGATGCTCCACGTGGCAGGAGGGGTCTGGCCCCCAGGCTGTGCTGTCTGAGGCCAAGGAGCTCCGTGGGCAGGCTGCAGTCACCCCTGGGCTCTCGGGACGGGCAAGCAGCTGCACTGCTGTGCCCAGGAGGCAGAGGCCTGGATCCTGCCCCCACTGCTCAGCTCGCACACAGCAGCGGCCTCCAGGAGGCCACAGCAGCCCACCCAGAGTGTCTCAGCCAACTCAGCTTCCTGCCCTTCCACGCGTGGGGTGGTGTGGACAACAGGGTGCAGCTTACAGGCCTGGCACAACTGCAGAAGCAGGCATAAGACTTGGCTGAGGAGCCTCAGCTCAGCAGAAGACTTCAGGTACAGGCCAGGAGCTCTTGTCCCACGGCATTGCCAGGCCTCTTTCCTCACTCCTACATCCCTGCTGCCAACCCAAAGCAGAGAGAATGGCACTGCAATGCCTCTTGCTCTACATAACCCGTGGAAGAGGGGACAATCTGCTGGCAGCTATGGACCAGCTTCCCCTCAGCCTGGGTATGCAGCAACACGCTGGTGCCCAGCAAGTCCTGCTAAGGATCTGAGATCACCTCCCAGTGAGAGCATCAGCAGCTCTTCATCATCTGCCCCCACTGCCATACACTCAATATCCTCACAGGCAGCAGTGGGAAAGTCCTGCACATGTCCACAGGACCCCTGGGCCACTGGGGACAGCAGCTCCAGCTCCCACCGTGGGGATGGACCACTGGGGACAGCAGCTCCAGCTCCCTCCATGGGGATGGACCACTGGGAACAGCAGCTCCAGCTCCCTCCATGGGGATATACCACTGGGAACAGCAGCTCCAGCTCCCACCGTGGGGATGGACCACTGGGAACAGCACCTCCAGCTCCCTCCATGGGGATAGACCACTGGGAACAGCAGCTCCAGCTCCCACCGTGGGGATGGACCACTGGGAACAGCAGCTCCAGCTCCCACCGTGGGAATGGACCACTGCCACCACATGACACACAATCACAGAATGTGTCCGGTTGAAAACGACCCCCAAGCTCACCCAGCCCAACCCCTGCCCCAGCACTGAAGAGTCACCACTGAACCGTGTCCCTAGGTGCCAGGCAAGATGGTGTCCTGTGCCCATCACTAGTGGAATGGACCAACAGAGAGAACCAAGACCTGCTTGCCTCAAGGCGTCTACAGGGTCTGACCCTGCAGAGCCCTTCTCCGTGCACAAGGCTCCTCAGCTGGAAGCTGTCTCAGAGGCCGTGGGCCCCGGCAGCAGAGCCCTTCGCGGAGGCTCACCAGAGCGCGATGGATGCGTAGCGCCCGGCGCTGCGGTACTGCTGCTGCACGCCGCAGGGGCTCCGCGCCCGGAACTTCTCTGCCACGTAGAGGATGGGGGTGGGCAGCCCCTTCTGCAGCCCTGCGCCGTAGCTCTGCTCGTAGTCTGCGCCCCAGGCAAAGTGCTCGTTGTAGTCGATGGTCTCGTTGAGCTGCCTCACCGGGGCACCTGGTGCGGGGAGAGGGCTCAGGTCCTGCTGCGTCCCAGCTTCTGCGCAGACCCAGGCCACCCACCGGGCACTCCTGGGGCCGTGCCTGCTGCCAGAGCTGCAGAAGGGACCCCAGACTCACCCAGCATCGTGACGTTGACCCCCGCCAGCCCGACGTGCAGCCCGATGTCTGCGCTCACCAGCGCGGGGCTGAAGGACTTGTAGGAGGTGTTGGCCCTCACCCAGCCGCGCTCCCAGTCCCCCGTGAACTGCACAACTGCCGGGAGACAGAAGCTGAGGTTACAGAGGGGCTGGGCCCAGGCTCTGCCGTGCTTGAGGATCACAGGTGAGCTCCCGCCACGGCCCTGCAAGGGAGAGTAAGGGGGGCAGGAGCTGACTCAGCCGCCAGGACGTGCCCCAACCAGCTGCGCCTCCCGGCAGCTCCCACGCCCTGGCAGCACTCGTGTCCTCCTCTGGCTGAGCGGCAGTGGGTTCCCAGGGATGAACTCAGTCACCTGAGCCCTCCCGGGACATCCTCTCCAGGACTTCTCTGCAAGCTCCCCAGCACAGGCAGCGTGGCAGAGCCCAGGGACAGGGCTCAGACCCGAGCCCACTCCTCAGCCTCAGCAGCAGGGGTGAGTTCATTCCGCACGCCACGCTCCCCGCGCCGTGCCGCCGGCCGCCAGCGGAGATCGCTGAGGTGGTGGGAGAGGGGTGGGCAGCGCCACCGTGGCTCTGACAGCCACCTCGGCCGGGAGTTCCCATGCCTTTTGGAACAAGGTGTCCGTTTCTGGAGCATTCTGTGGTGGGCTTCGTTTCCCAGCCCTGAAATGAGATCCAGGTGAAGGCAATGACCTCATCGTGGGTTGAACAAGAAAACCTGCCCAAAACTAAGTCCAGGAGCTGAATCAACTTCTGAGGGCACTGATCCAGTAGCAGCTCTGCAGGAATGTTTTCTAGTTGCAGGGTCGAATGTGCCTAGCTGCCACCGGGGCAGAAACCCTGAGGCTGGCTTTGGAACAATTGATTCCTCCTGCATGCCCAAGCAGCACCCAGCTGTGTCCCTGCGACCAGAGCAGTGCTGGATGGCTCTCCAGAGCTGTGGAGCCAGCCCTGACCTCCACCTCCCTGCCATCTCCAGCCTGGCACCATGGCTGGTGCATCTCTCAGCAGCTCTGGTGGCATCTCCCAGATCATGGATCTTCCCCACTTGGGTGTGACCCAGGTGCCAGCCAGCAGAGTCCTGCAGCTGGTGACAGCCTGGTTGCATCAGGGGCTGGGTCATCCCAGTTGTGCTACACCATCCCTCTCCAACCAGTCTTGTCCTGTCCTGTCCTTCACAGCAGGAGAGTTTCTTTGCTTTAGGGTCAGAGCTGCTCTCTCCTGGCATCCTCTATGTCCTCAGTACCTCTTTTGCTTCCATGTCCTGTTGCCCTGTCCAAGTTGAAAACCCCACAACCTGGTTTCCACCACCAGCCCCATTTATTACTGAAGGTTTCCTGGCTGTGTTAAATCAAATCTTCTACTTCAGCTCTTCCTGCCTTGCTCCTTGGAAAGTCTTTACCCTCCAGCCTCTGCCCCAACTGTGTTTTATTTCCACCTGCTCACTCCACACACATCCATGCTGAACTTGGAGCCTGTTGATGGACTACACCTGGGTGGGCTCCCTGAGAGACATCTGAACCCAGCAGGGCTGATGGTCTTCAAGCAGAGACTGAGCTCCATGGCACCTGTGCCCCAGCCTCTGTGCCTCTGCCTGGCTGCTGCTGCAGAGACTCACTGGCTGGTGAGGAGGCAAGAGCAAATCCACTCTATGCATTTCATCCATGGGGTTGTGGTGGTTCCTGTGTCCTGCTCATGCACATGGTCAGAGGAACATGGAGCTGTGTAGCCCAGCAGAACTGGGCCTGTTCAGCCTCTGAGGAGCTCCCTCTTAATTCAGAAGAGACCATGCAGACCTCCAGGTGCTCTCAGTCCCGGTGCCAGGGATGAGGAAGCCCTTTTGGGAAGCTTTGCAGAGCAGGCCCAGGGCAGAGCCTGCAGTCAGCCTTGGCCAGGCTGTGGCTGGGACCATGAGCTGCTGTTTCCCAGGTGTGGGCCCTGCTGCAGGGTGGATTCCCCCAGGGGCTGTGCAACACTCACCCACGATCACCATCCCCATGGCCAGGCTGAGGAGAACCCGGAGAGTCCAGTACAGCCTCTGTGGGAAGAGAAGCGGCACATCAGGCAGGACAGAGCAGCCCCAGCCCCTTCTGCCTCGTCCTGATCCATCGGGCAGTGTCCCAGCATCCAAGCCCCGGGGAGCAAGCTCTGGTCACAGGGAGGGCTCACGCACTGCCCGCCCGCGGATGCCCAGGATGATGAGCAGGAAGCTGCAAGCCAGCGTTAGGAAGACCACGATCACGATGATGGTGCTGATGTCAAACACAGCAGCCTTCCTCTGCTGGGGGTAGAAAGGGTAGACGCCATCAAAGAGAGTCATCCTGAGCCTCCAGGAGCCTGCAGGAGAGAGGTGGTCACAGCAGGGACCCTGCGCTGCTCTGCCCAACTGCCTCCTGTGGGCAGCGGCCAGCTCCAGCTCGGCTCCAGAACAACTCAGCTGTGGCAGGTCCACCTCATGCCCAGATGGATAGGGAAATGTTGTGCTGAGGGAAACGGGCAGGGTGAAATAATCCCCGGCAGAGAAACACCACCCAAAAGGCCTTGGTGGAGGAGAGGAGGTGCCTGGGGCAGGGCTTCCTTAGCCTGCAGGTGACCACAAGTCACTGTCCTGCTGCAGCTTGAGGAGCAGCCCAAGCCCAGAAACCTGTTGAGCAGCTCCTCCCCGGGCGGAACTGGGCCTTTGCCCCAGAAGGTGCAACCAGGGCATTCTGCTCTGTGGCGTGCCCTTAGAGGAAGTCCGTGAGCCAGGGACCACCAGCAGATGAAGTCTTCCTCCCAGATGAAAAGCAACCACTGTGCATATTGACTTCACAGCAGCAAAAGTATCCCCAGCCAGGGTCTGCCGTTGCCACGCAGAACAAAGTCCACCCCCCATTTCCACACCCGCCGTTGAAGAGGCCACCACCCCTCCTTGAAGAGGCTTCCCCAGGAGCTGCAAATTACAATACAGGCAGGGAGGAGTCTGCCTGTGCTTAGCTCAGAGGGGCCAGAAGCAACCTCTAGAGCGGGAATGTGGGTCCAGGGAGCACATGACCACCAGGAGCACAGCTCAAGGCTGAAGGAAACTGAGTTATAGCAGACAAGAAAGTGGAGATGGCTTTGAAGTTCCACCAGCACCTCGGTTCCAGCCGTTTCAGAGCTTCCCCACTCCTGAGTTAGATCGATTCCATGCTCAGTCCTTTGCCTTTGCTTTAATAGCATCTCTGCTGGAAGTCTGCTCAAGGCAGGGAGCAGCAGAGCTGAAACGCCTCAAACACAATTCCATTCCCTCCCTGCACGGAAGAGTTGATTTTATGATCATTTTCTGGAGAGAGCATTAATTGAGTTTCCAGGTAAGATCCAACTCTGAGCAATTCAGCCACAGAAATTGTGCCCCAAATCCCTGGAAGGGGGTGCTCTGGACCTGACCTCATCTTAACTCTGCTGTGGACTGACAGAGGTGTCAGGAAGGGGTTATTGCCCTGAAGAGCCAAGCCTGGAGAAGGGCAGCATTCCAGTGCCATTCCTGGTCAGAGTACCTGGGAGCAGGAGCTGTAAATGATTCCCTGGGACTGAAGTCCAGCTGTGGGGTCTCCAGCCCAACAAAAGTGCCCACAAAACGGTCTGAGGGGCTGCAAGAGGAGGAGGGAAGAAGTGAGCAGGCTACGCCAGGAGAAGGGACGTTGCCCGACTGCCGCCTGCCTCGACAGACTTTGGCCCAAATTTCCTGTGAGGTGGAGCAAGGGGAGGAATGGTTAATAAGTGTGCACCCAAAGGCAGCTCCTGATGGCTCAGACCGGAGCAGCAGCACAACTGAACACACAGAAGACAGGGTGGGAAATGCTGCCTCACTGCAGCTGAGCCTCCAGGCAGTACCAAGGGACATTTGATTTCCTCCTGCCCTCATTGCTGCTGGGAACCGTTTCACAGAGCACTTCCAGGGAAACAATTCTACCTCTTGCTGCCCGACCCAGCCTCCTCACTTGATTGCCCTGCACGGCAGAACAGCTCCTTGGCATGTTCTTTTCTTTCCCCAGCTTTGAAGTAGGAAACTGGTGGCTGCAGCTCAGGGGTGGAGAAACCCGGGCTGGAGAACCTCTGCTGTGGGCACAGGCTGGGAGAGTTGGGGCTGTTCAGTCTGGAGAGGAGAAGGCTACAGGGAGACTTCAGAGCTGCCTTCCAGTACCTGAAGGGGCTCCAGGAGAGCAGTTCAGAAGGGCCGGCAGGGACAGGCCGAGGGCAGTGGTTTGGAACTGGAGCAGGGCAGAGTTAGGTTGGGCATCAGGAGGAAGTTGTGCACAGTGAGGGTGGTGGAGACACTGGCACAGGCTGCCCAGGGCTGTGGTGGAGGCTCCATCCCTGGAGACATTGAGGATCAGCCTGGATGTGCACAGGGACAGTGCAGCCTGCTCCAGCTGGAGGTGTCCCTGATGAGAGCATGGGTTTGGACAAGATGCCCTTGGAGAGTGCCTTCCAACCCAGTGCAATCTGCGAAGCTGTAAACGGAAGCTGCATCTTGGAAAGCATCCTTGAAGCAGAAGTGTGGTTGTGGCTCCTCTGTCACGGTGTACAGAGAGGGAAAAGCAGACGCAGTCTCAAGGCAGGGTCAGCAGCTTAGCAGAACTGGACAACTTAACCTCCTCCTCCAAAGGCAGGGGGGGAAAAGGCAAAGGAGGCAGAAAGTTTGCCCAAAGCCCAGGGGTTTCTCCACGCACAAACTGTATTCTGCTGCCCCAGGATGAATTGAGCTGGAAAGAACCTTTGGAAGCACCTGGCCAAAGCCTTTTCCAGGCAGAGCCGGCGGCAATCCCAGACGGGGCTGCTCGGGGCTGCGGGAAATCTTGTCCCCTGGAAGCTGAATGCTCAGGGCAGCTGCTGCTGGGGCGCGCCCTGCATCTTTCCTGCCCCCATAAGAAGGTCACGTCGGGGCAGGAAGAACCAGCCGGGGCTGCACTCTCCCCGCCCTCACCCCCACCTCGCCGGGACCCTTCGAGCAGGGCTGAGTGGGCTGCTGCCGAGAGCGCTCCGAGGGCTGCAGCAGGAGCAGCTCCCCGCCGGGGCGCGGGCGGGCAGCGGACGGGGTGGCCCCGGGGCGGCTGCGCTTTGCCGGTTACCTACCTGGGGGCGGCGGCGGCGGCGGTGGAGCTCAGTGGGCAGCAGCGGCCCGCACCGGGCTCTTATAGGCGGCGGCGGGCCCGGAGCGCTATGTAAATGCGGGAGCGACCCGCCCAGCCGTACTGCCGCCGCGCCGCAGCACGGTGAGCACCCACACGGCGGCTGCAGACACGCGTGCCGCCGCCCCCCCCGCGCTGCAGTGCGCGGGTGGGCAGGGGTATCCTGAGGCGGGGAGCCACACGTATCCCCATCTGCCTGGGTGGGTATGGGGGCGTCTTGGTAGTCAGGGCCGTGCGCGTCCCCATCTACGTGGGTGAGTAGTGGGGTCTTGAAGGGTCGGGGCCACACCTGTCCCTGCTTGCATGGTCCTCGCCTGTGCAGGGAGAGGTCTGCTCCTTACCCGTGGAAGGAGGTGGCTGAGGAATTTGGGCCACCAGTGTCCCTACCCGTGGGTAGGACGTCTGGGGGCTTGAGGCTAAGAGTATCCCCACTGCATGGGGAGGTGTCTGGTCCCCTCCTGAGGGGCAAGGTGCTCCGGAGGATCGAGGCCACGCATGTGCCTGCCTCCGTGGGAAGGCAGGCTTGGGGGTTTGGGGCCATGAATGTCCCCACCCACATAGGGGGACTCGGAAGACTGGGGCCATGCGTGTCTCTCCTCCCCGCGCCTTCGGAACCGGCCGCACACGCTGCTGCCTGTGGGGGTCGGGCTGCGAGCTGTCGCCGGTGGAGGGGTGTGTGTGTCACAGAAGGGTTGGGCTTGGAAGGGAGCTCTGGAGATCATCGATTCCTTCTCCTCTGTGTGTGTGGTGCTGGGAGAGGTGGGGACACTGATGCCTTTGTTGCCATGAGCTGGGTGAGATGCTGTGATGTGTGTCCCACCACCCCACGGGACTCGCGGTGCTGGGCTACTGTCGTCCCCGTCTGCTTGAGGGACAGGGCACAGGGAGAGACGGGGGAACCCATCCCCATCTGCGTAGGGACCAAGGGGCCAGGGCTATTGCCGTCCTTGCCTGCTTGGGACTCACAGCTGCCTGAGGCAGCAGAAGGTGGGGGCCATCCAGGTGCCTGCCTGCACAGAGCACTGGGTGGGTGAGGGTCGCGGTGGGGTGGATCATACACGGCGTCGCCTGCAGGGTGTGACGGAGCCGCAGGCATCTCTGCCGCCAGGCGGTGGGGATGCAGCGCAGGGAAGCAGGACTGCGTGTCCCTGCCTGCGTGTGCTCTGCACGCTGTGGGGACAGGCAGGGACCTCTGGCGTCCCACGAGGGGAGGGTCCCTACGCTGTGGTAGCTGTGGGGCATCTGGAGACAGCACTGGTCCCCGTGTGCCTGCTGTCTGTGGCATGGGCACAGGGTTGGGAGTTTCTGGGTGAGGTGCAGCCTGCTCTGAAACCTCAGGGCTGGCCGGTGGGAAGGAGAAGGTGGCAGTCCCTCAGGCTGTGCCACCAGCTCTGGACCATAAGAGTCAGGCTCTGGGCTTCTCAGATGCCTTGAAGCTGCTCTTCCCCGGCCTGTACTGTCACACCAAGTTCTGCAGGGGACTGCTGGCCTCTCCGGATGCTGATGTGTCCCGTGGTCCCAGGTGACGTGTGGCTCTGGGGACAGCTCAGGAGACATTTGGAGGCTGAAGTCTTAATTTTCAGGGGACCCAGCTCTGCCGAGGGGGACTGGGAGAGCCTTGCTGAGGGGAAAGCCCTCATTTGCACCCTGTGCAGCACGGGTTTGGGAGGGATGGGAAACTCCAGGCCTTGATAGGGCACAGGGATCCCCTCTGGTGGGAGTAGACAAGGCTGAGGCAGGGAGTGCCTGAGGTCCCTTGGTGCAGAGGGGGGGGAATGGCTTTCCCAAAGAGAGTCTGGAAAAGCAGAGGCTGGATTGCTCACAAGAGCTTACAAAACCCTTGAGAAGCCTGTGGAGCTAACCCAGGCTTGCCCCTGTGGGCTTCCAGGGGCAGTCTGGTGTCAGGGCATCAAGGCAGCCCCCAGCAGGTTCACAAGGCTCAGAAGGCAGCTGAGAGCTGGGGACTCTTTCTGAGGAACCTGCTCCTTGACGGGGGAGGAGAAAGCTGAAGCCAGGGAAAGGGGCCTGTGGGGCAGCTAAGTGCCACACAACAGATGCCCATCTTCTTGGGTGTGAGGTCCTTAGCCCACATCTGCATGTTCCCCGTCTTGAGTGTGCCCTGTAAGGGCTGCTATGGCTCAGCCTGGCCTGTGAGGAGGTTTCCAGCTGGAGAAGGTTTGTTAGGCAGGCTAGAGATGGTGCCAGGGTCTTCTCAGGCCCTCACAGGCCAAGGGCTGCCAGAGAAAGTTGCTCCTGGGGAAGGGAAATGGTTCTTGAGGTCAGTTTGTCAGGAAAGACAAAGTGCTGATGTGCTCAGTGAGGAGACATAGAGGCAATGTGGAGCCATGGGTGAGATGTCCTGGGATGGTGGGAAAGGGTCTCAGAAGCCTGTGACCCAACCTGCTGCCTGGAGCAAGATCACTGCTCTCAGTGTCACATCAGCCATGGCCAGGGCTGGAAGGCCTCAAGACTTCCCCATAGTCTTGGACTGACTAGCCCAGAGATGACCCAGAGGTCTCCATCTGAAGCCCTAGCACACTTTGGGATGCCTGAGTGCATGCTGAAGCTCTTCCCATCATGTTCCCAGCTGGGTTTTGCTTGGGTGGGTCAATGTGTGTGCAGGGAAGGTGCTGCAATCTGCCTGTTCCTGTCCTGAGGAGCGTGGTTCATGGCAGAGCTGGCACAGCTGGTGGTGATCTGAGAAGCCACAGCTGGGGTACCCCAAAGTACTGGTCCTGCTCCAGCAGAAAGGTCTTCTCAGACCAGTTGCCACCTCCTAACAGAGCTTTCCCAGGCTGGGGGAGGTCTCAGATGTCCTTTGCCACCTTCCCACAGCCCAAACCAGGAGGTCGTGCTGGAGGATGATGACTGCATGGAGGTCTTGCCAGGCAGCAGAAACCACAAGAGCAAGCTGAGCACGTTCTCAGGCTCCAGGAGGTGCCCAGCTCCAATTCCTTCTCTCCTCTTCACAGGACACCGCTTCCAGAGAGCAATCAGCAGAGATGATGTCGAGTTTGGCCTTGGTTCTGCTGGCGGCAGGGAGCCTGGGGAGTGAGTATGGCTTGAGGAGAGGGGATCCAAGGGGAGATCTCTGACCGTTTCTGCCCCCGGAGGTGGAGATGATTTACTTTGTGATAAAAGTGGGGCAAAATGCCCAGCTTGCAGAGCCTGCATGTTGGGAGTCCCACCCAGTGCTGCTGTCACCGGGAACTGCAGCTTCCTGCTGCTGTTATCACCAAAGCCATAAACAGCAACCCAGGGGAGGCTGATCTCGAGATACAGCAGGCACGGAGGGGTCGCCCCCCGGTGCCAGGGCCTTCGGACACCGCGGGGGCCAGGAGCAAGGGGAGGCTGCTTCTGGTGCCACGAGAGAAGGAGAAAACTGAAGATCCTCCGGGGGGCAGACTGAGAGGGGAGAGGGGGGAAAGAAATGGAGGTGGGGGTGTCAGGAGCAGAAGGCTGAGTCCTTCCTTGCAGGTGCTGCTCCACAGGAGAGCAGCCCTTGCCCGGGGAGCTGTCGGTGCAGCAGGGCTCCGGGACCACGTCTCAGTGCCGCTGTCGTTCTGGCCGCCCGCAGGAGCCCAGCAGAGCCGCGGGTGGGAGGTGCAGCGCTACGACGGCTGGTACAACAACCTGCTGCACCACGGCCGCGCCGCCGCGGGTGAGTGCCAGCGCCCGCCGCCGCCCTGCCGCCGAAGGGAGGAGCCGGTCCAGACCTAAGCCTGGTCACCTACCAGGCGGTGCCCCTTCCTCTGGCCCCGAGAGCCAAGGCGAGTCCCTCGACGCCCCCAAGAGCAGCCCGGGGCGGGGGCACGCAGCTCAGCTTTGTCTCCCACGACCTGGCTTTGCCACCTCTGCCTGCTGCCCGGGCACCACCTGCAGACCATGCTGGTGGAGGGTCAGGCCCAGAGCAGAGCTGTGCCTTTGTGGGCCCTTCAGTGGGCCAGAGCCAGTGCAGGGAGGACCCAGCTCTGCCCAGTAGGGCTGCCAGTGGTGGTCAGGGATCACGGGGCTGGGACAAAGCATCTTCAGGCAAGCTCAGCAGGCAGGTCCAGCAGCATTCAGAGACAGAGGGCTTCACAGCCCAGGCATGCTGCACCTACTCCTCTGCTCCTCACAGGGCAGCTGCTGGGATGCTGGGGTGCTGCACAGCGCATACTGGTCTGTACTGGGGCAGGCATGCAGGATTTCCCTGTGCCAGGGCTGAGCTGCTTTCTCATGCCTACAACCAGCCCACGAGTCCTCCTCCAGATAGCCCTGGGGCAGGGTGGATCAGACAGGACCTTATCTGGAATGCTCCCTGTGGCCTAGATTGGTGACCTACATGGTGGCACAAATGATGGTGGCGGTCACACAGCTCCTTCTGAGTGCAGGCAGAGCCCCAGCCTGTGCTATCAGCCCAAGCCCGGAGGGAGCTCCAGCCAAGATCTCCCTTTTCCAGAGCAGGCAGATCAGACTTTAACTTTTGTAAAGGAACCTATGGAAGTTCAGCCCAGAAGAAAGGAATTCAGCTCCCACCCTGGGCAGCTCCAGCAAGTGAAGCTCACCACAGTGCTGAAGCTAACTCAGGAGTGAGGAATGACCTCCTGCCTGCAGGCTTGCAGCAGCAGGGCTGAAGCCAGATTGGGTCTCTCTCTTCCCCTCATCCCTCTGTCTCTCTGGCTCATCCCTCTCTTACTGCTTACGGTGCTGGCAGTCACCTGGCACCTGCAGCACTGCCCCTGGTCACCATGGGCAGCTTAGCATTGCTCCAGTTGCCTCCTGGAGCACAGCAGCCCAGACCTCAGCAGACACTGGGGATGTTCATTGCCCCAGCGGGTTGATGCCCAGGGGGAATCCCTACAAGTTTGAAGAGGCCTGGCCCCAGGGTTGCAATAAGTTTGGGGTGCTGGTACAAAAACGTGTACCTTCTTGGCCACCCTAAGTGCCTGTGCCATCCTCCGGGGCATGTTGGTACGTGCCCTGCTCCTGCTGCCCCTCCTGCCTGTGGGGTGCCTCTCCTCTAGGGCATGTTGGTGTGCCCAGCCACTGCTGCAGCCCTGCTTGTCAGGTGCCACCAGCCCCATGCCATGTTGCTTTGGTGCCACAGGTGCCAGGCTGCTGCGACTGCTGCCAGCCAACTACGCGGATGGGGTGTACCAGGCGCTGCAAGAGCCGCAGGTGCCCAACGCTCGCCGGCTGAGCCAGGCGGTGGCACAGGGCCCCTCGGGGCTGCCCTCCCGCAGGAACACCACGGTGCTGGCTGTCTTCTTCGGTAAGAGCTAGGGCCTGCCACAGGGGAGAGAGGTCATACAGCCATGGCACTGCTTGGGGTGGCAAAGCCCTCAGGGATCAGCCAGCTCAACTGGCAACCCGGTGCCACCGCAGCTAGCACAGGGCCACCGAAGTGTGGAGGGCACTGGGACAGCTCTGGGGTGAGCAGAGGAGGGGGCAGCTGGGGCTGGTTCACTTGGAGAAGAGGCTGAGGGGGGAATCCCATCAACATTTACACATACCTGAGGGGTGGGTGCCAGGCAGATGGGGCCAGACTCTGCTCAGTGTCTCCAGGGACAGGACAAGAGGCAATGGACATAGGCTTGGCTGTAGGAAATTCCACCTCAGCATGAGGAGAAACTTGTTTGGTGCCAGGGTGGCAGAGCCCTAGAGCAGACTGCCCAGAGAGGCTGTGGAGTCTCCTCTGAAGACTTCCAAGGCCACCTGGATGCATTGCTGTGTGCCCTGCCCTGGGTGCCCCTGCTCTGGCAGGGGGTTGGACTGGATGACCACTGGAGGTCCCTTCCAGCCTCTAACATTCTGTGGTTCTGCTGTGGCCACCAAACCATGGCCACAAGTGCCATGGCCACATGGTTCTGGAACACCTCCAGGCACGGAGACTCCACCACTTCCCTGGGCAGCCACTGCCAACCCCTGACCACTCTGGCACCACAAGCATTTCTCCTAATTGCCAACCTCTCCCTCTCCTGGCACAACTCCAGGCCAGTTCTTCCTGATCTGGGTAGAAAGAAAGTTGATTTCTGGTACACCAAGGCCACAGCTCAGGGCATTCCTCAGCCACCTCTCCCTGGCAGCCCAGCAGATAAGGCCCTGGGTATCTCCATACTGTCCAGCCAAGAGCTTTGGTGACCTTTGGCAGGTGCCCCAGATGCTGCTGTTTGTCTCCTGGGAGCTTCCTCATTTGCCTGGCAGCAGAGGTGCCCACAGGGCATGGTCAGAGTCACTGATACAGAGCAGCTGGAGCACCCAGGGACACAGTGGGGACTTCGGTCTCCAAGGCCAGGGATGTCTGTTTGTGGGCATCACAGAATGCCAGGAGGGCTCCAAGGATCTTTGGTCATGGTATCACAGAATCCTGGAATGTGTTGGGTTGGAAGAGACCTCAAAACTCATCCAGCTCCAACCTCCTGTCAGGGGCAGGGACACCTCCCACCAGCTCAGGCTGCTCAAGGCACTCCTAGGACGAGTTGTCTTGGAAGAGACCTTGAAGATCACTCAGTTCCAAGCCTGTGCCATGGTAATAGCCCATGGCAGGGGGCTTGGAACCAGATGATCTTCAATCTTCCACCAGCTCAGGTTTCTCAAGGCCTCATCCAACCTGGCCTGTACCACCTCCACAGCCATCCTGGGCAGCCTGTGCCAGTCTTTCCCCACTCTCACTCTCACCAGTTTCTTCCTCCTCTCCACTCTCAGTCTCCCCTCTCCGAGCTCAAAGCCATTGTCCCTCAGTCTGGCACTGCCAGCCCTTGCCAAAAGTCCCTCCCCAGCTCTCCTGTAGGTCTCTCTGGAGCCTTCTCCTCTGCAGGCTGAACAGCCCCAACTCTGTCAGCCTGTCCCCACAGCAGAGCTTTTCCAGCCTCTGAACATCTCCATGGCCTCCTCTGGAGCCTCTCCAGGTCCCTCTTGTGCTGGGGGTCCCAGAGCTGGAGGCAGTGCTGCAGGTGAGGTCTGAGCAGAGCAGAGGGGCAGAATCCCCTCCCTGTGCTGCTGCTCTCCCTGCTCTGGCTGCAGCCAGCACACAGCTGGCTCTGGGCTGTCAGCGACCAGGGGAGGTTCTCCAGCCCTCTGATCATCTCCATAGCCTCCTATGGGCCCTCTCCAGCAGCTCCAGGTCCTCTCTGGTCACTGCAGCCCTCCCAGCTGCCGGCTGTGGGTCTCTGGCAGGTTTCCATGTGCTGTTGGACATCCTGGGGACAGAGAACGCTGGCTGCCCGGCTGAGTTCCTGAACATCCACATCCCAGCTGGAGACCCAGTGTTTGACCCTGCAGGCACGGGAGGTGTGGTCCTGCCCTTCCAGCGCATCAGCTGGGCACCAGAGACGGGGCAGAGCCCCAACAGCCCGCGGCAGCAGGTAGGGCACCTTCCCTTTGCTCTTTGCCTTTCAGCTGAAGTCCTCTTCACCCAGCATTGGAGTCTGAAGCAGCCATCAGAGCTTTTCCCACAAAATAGTCGATCAGGGCTGGTTCCTGTAGCCCAAACATGCCAGGTGTGGGAGCCAGGGGCACAGGGATCATCTGCTGGGATGCAGCAAGAGCAGTGTGGGCAGCAGGGCAGCAGAGGGGATTGTGCCCCTTGGCTCTGCTCAGAGCTCACCTCCAATCCTGTCTCCACTGCTACTGTGCCTAGCACTGGAAGGACACAGAGCTGCTGGGGTGAGGCTGGAGGAGGTCACAGAGATGATGCCCTCTTAAATCAATGCTTGGGAATTGCCAGGAGCTGGTAGCACCACATGCTGCACTTGTGGCTTCCCAGCAGCCAAGGACCGGGCAGGAGCCATATCTCTGCTATTTTTCTCTCTCCCATTTTTCCACCCCCTGTGTATTCATGGTTTAATTTGGAGAACAAGAGGACTGAAACACAGCTCCGTTCCCTTTGGCTCATCAAGTGCTGCTTTTTCCTGCTCCCAAAGCAAGGGTGGTTAATGCAGTCCTTTGGTACCAGCAAGGATGGATTTGGTTTGGGTGTGGAAATGATCGCTCTGGATTCTGTAGAAACAGAGGGATGGGGGAATGTTGAGATGATAGAACTGTTGGAGTGAGTCCAGAGGGGGCCAAAAGATGATCTAAAGGCTGGAGCAGCTCTGCTGTGAACACAGGCTGAGGGAGCTGGGGGTGTGCAGCCTGTAGAGGAGAAGGCTCCAGGAGCACCTCAGGGCTGCTGCCAGTGCCTGAAGGGATCCTGCAGGAAGGCTGCAGAGAGACTTCTGCTGAGGGTGTCCGGAGACAGCCAAGGGGGAATGGTTTGGAGCTGAGGCAGAGCAGGGTTGGACTGGAGCTGAGGAAGAAGTTCTGCAGTGTGAGGGTGGTGAGAGCCTGGCACAGGCTGCAGCTGCCTCCTGCCTGGGGGTGTTGCAGGCCAGGCCTTGAGCAGCTGAGTCTAAGTGAGAAGTGTCCCTGGACCTGTCAGGGGCTTGGAGTGGATGAGCTCTGAGGTCACTCCCTCCCAACCTGAGCCATTCTGGGATCTCACAGGGGCTTGATGTTGGAATGCAGAGGGAACAGAGAGAACTTCAGCAGTTAAGTGAAGTCAGGAGGGTTGGAGCTGATTATCTTCGAGGGCCCTTCCAGCCTAGGCCATCCAACACACAGCTCCAAGGTGCAGGTTCACAGTAAACTACCTTCCTGGTTACTCAAGGTCAAAGCTTGCTTGGCCAAGCAAAACCTGATAGCTCCAGAGCTGCCTGTGTCTTCTATTCAAATGCAAATGTGAGCAGCTGCTGTGGTTTATAGAGGGCACAGAGAAGCAGTTTGCCCTCTTCTTTGCCTGCCGAAGTTTTTATCACTTCAGTCAAAAGGAACAAAGGCAACAATGCCTGGAGAGAAACCCAGTGATAAGTGGAGCCCTTGCAGGGCAAGTGGTGGTGAAGTGCCCTGGCCAGCTGGGGCACTTGGGTAGCTCTCCAGTTAACCACAGACTCTACTCTGACAGTCTCTGCACCGCCAAGCTGCTGCTGCTGGGAAGTTGTACAGAGCTGCTCTGCATTTCAGGCATTCTGGAGAAAAAAACAATCCAGAGTTTCCCCCAGTGTGGTCCCAGTTTGCTATGCCGAGGGTGGATGCCTGCCCAGGCCACCCTGCTCCGAGCTGCACAGTTTCCCAGGCAGACAGCCCAAGCCCACAGGATGTCTTCCTCCTGCTGGAAAGCTTCCCAGTTAAAGAACCATGGAACGGGCTGGGGTGGAAGGGACCTCCAAAGGGCATCCAGCCCAACCCCTGCACTCAGCAGGGACATCCTCAGCTTGCCCAGAGCCCTGTCCAGCCTCACCTTGAACATCTCCAGGCATGGGGCCTCAACCCCCTCCCTGGGCAACCTGCTGCAGTGTTCCAGCAGCCTCCTGCTGCAGAACTTGTTCCTCACATCCAATCTCAATCTGCTCTATTCTCATTTCAAACCATTGCCCCTGATGCTGTCCCTGCAGGCCTTTGGGCACAGTCCCTCTGCAGCCTGCTTGGAGCCCCTTCAGGGACTGGCAGGCAGCTGAGGTCCCCTAGAGCCTTCTCCAGGCTGAACAGCCCCAACTCTCCCAGCCTGACCCCACAGCAGAGCTTCTCCAGCCTCTGAGCATCTCCATGGCCTCCTCTGCCCCCTCTCCAGCAGCTCCAGGTCCCTCTTGTGCTGGGGGCCCCAGAGCTGCAGGCAGTGCTGCAGGTGAGGGCAGAGCAGAGCAGAGGGGCAGAATCCCCTCCCTGTGCTGCTGCTCTCCCTGCTCTGGCTGCAGCCAGCACACAGCTGGCTCTGGGCTGGGAGCAGTGCTGGCTGCTGGGCACTTTGGCACCGACTGACACCCCCAAGGCCTTCCCCTCCAGGCTGCTCTCAGCCACTCCTCACCCAGCCTGGATTTGTGCTGGGGATTGCCCTGAGCCCTGAGCCACAGTAAAAAGGCTCCAAAAGGCTGTTTCAGGCTCCAAAGGCTGTTTTGCTGAGTGTTTGGCAGGGACAGGTCCCCAGCAGGCTGCCAGGGCCGTGCTGCTTCCTGCTGCTCGGGTGCTGCTCCCAGGGGTGGCCCCAGGCCCCTTCCAGCTCGCTCTTCCCTCTGCAGGGATTCTCAGAGGGCTGCTTCCAAAAGCAGTTTGTAAGAACCCAGCCCAAGCTGTCCTTTTGCAGAGCCTGTGCCTGCCTTTTGCATCCCTGCCACTTTATCCCTGCAGGGAGCAGATCTGCACCCTGAGAGCTCTCCTTACAACGTGGGGGTGGTGTGGAGGTGTGTGGGTGTCTGCTTTGCAAGATCTGAAGGGTCAGGCTGGTGCCTTTCAGAGTACTTCTCACACCTCCCCACTGAGCCCTCCCTGCCTGTTAATGCCCCTGCCTTGCCCCTTCTGCCTGTCCTAGACCAACGAGGTGACAGGCTGGCTGGATGGCAGCTCCATCTACGGCCCCTCACACGCCTGGAGCGATGCCCTGAGGAGCTTCTCCGGGGGACAGCTGGCATCAGGGCCTGGCGGGCGCCTCCCGAGGGAGACAGACGGGAAGATCCCTATGTGGAAGGCACTGGATCCCTCCACGGGACAGGGTGGTCCTCAGGGCATCTACGGTAATGGTGGCATCCTCGCTGCGTGTTGACCTGCTTGGCTCCACCCCTGAATGTGGGCAGGGGGAGCAGGAGGTCCCCAGAGGGTGCCCTAGGAAAGGAGGCTGCAGGGATCTGGGACGCGTGGGTCAGGAGTCCCGTGGGAGAGGAGGCTGATCCCCAGCCCAGGAAGGAGGAAGAGGAGTGCCCTGCAGAAGGCTTCCCAGCAAGGACACGCTGTGACCCTGAGGAAGTGCATCCCGGGGCTGCAGCAGGGGCCAGCTAGTGCCCAGGGCCATCTCCCTGGGCAAAGTGGCTGCCGCAGATAGAAACCTGCTCAGCTTGCTTGGACCTATTCACCTGCCCGACCCTTGGTCCATGCTAGGGGCCTGGTGGTGCCTCTCACTCAGGCTGTTTGTCTCCCTGAGCGGGAGGGAAGGCTGAGGGGCTGAGACAATGCTAGGACCCAGGCTCGGCAGGGCTCCGTCAGGCCCGGCAGGGCTCGGCAGGGCTCCAGCAGCCACGGACAAAGCTAGAGTCAGCGGTGGCATCCCCCGCTGATGGTCCTGGTGGCCTTGCAGACCTGGGCAGCGCCTGGGGGAACGAGAGCCCCTTCCTGCAGGCGCAGAGCATCGCCTGGTTTCGCTACCACAACCACCTGGCCCAGGCACTGGCGCAGGCACATCCCTCCTGGAGCGACGAGGACCTCTTCCAGCACGCTCGCAAGCAGGTCATTGCCACCTTCCAGGTGAGGGCTGAGATGCCCCTGGCCCTGCCAGGAGCCCCCTGTCCCCGTGCTGCCCCTGACCCAGGTGCCCTCTGCTCTAGAACATTGTGCTGTACGAGTGGCTGCCCACCCTGCTGGGGACACGCGTCCCAGACTACCGAGGTGAGCGGCACAGTGGGAACAGGGTGAGGGGAGCAGGGCTGGGGGCAGAAGATGGGATGGGAGAGAGACCTCGACTGCCTTTCCCTCCAGCCTGCCTGCTGTTGCCCCACAGGTTACCAGCAGCACCTGGACCCCAGCCTCTCACCAGAGTTTGTGGTGGCTGCAGGGCAGTTCCTGGCCACCATGATGCCACCAGGTGTTTACAAGAGGTAGGGCCCTGTGCCAGGGAAGGGGGATGTCCAAAGTAGGGTGGTGGCTGGGGACAGTCCCTGTGCCTTCCTCAAGCCAAACCCTGCCAGCCTGGGGCAGACCTGGCCAGAGGCTGTGTGTCCAGCCCTTCCCTGCTCTTGCAGAGCCCCAGGGTGCCAGTTCCAGAGGGTTCCTGGTCCCAATGGCTCCTTCCCAGCCATGCGGCTCTGCAACAGCTACTGGAGCAGAGAGGTAGGGGGCGAGGGTCCTGGGGTCCTGAGGATGGGGCAAGCTGGATGGAGGCTTTCATTCCTTGCCCTGTGTCCTGTAAGGGGGCTGAAAGGGAAATGGGGTGCAGAGCATGGCAGCCCACCAAGGGGTGTGAGACCCTCCCCATCCAGACATCCCCAGGTGCCACTTCCAGCTGTGGCAGGCTCAGACCTCAGGGTTGAGCTGGCTTGGAGAAGATGAGCCTGGAAGAAGTCCCCAGTCCCCCTGTGCCTAAGGCCTGCACCCCTGGGGGTGCCAGTTGAGGGATGTGAGGCTACCTCCTGTCCTCAGCTCTGCAGGAGGTCACCTGCTGTGCCCCTCTGCCCTCAGCTGCAGCAGGCAGACGGGATGGAGGTGGACAACCTGCTGCTGGGCATGAGCTCACAGATCGCCGAGCGGGAGGACAACGTCGTGGTGGAGGATCTCCAAGGTCTGCACTCCCTAGCCTTGCCCTGGGACACTGGGGGGACCCTCTCTGTCGGGGTTGGGGCTGGAGTGGGCATACAGGTGCCATCACCACTGGCAGCAGCACCCAACCAACCGCTCAGGCCAGCCTCAGTCTTGCTCACGGAGGTGCCAGGAAGCTGAGGGTGCCCACGGGGCTGCTCTGGCAAGGGCACGGTGGTGGCCTCCACCCTCAACACAGCCCACAGCAGAGGAGCGAGGACAGCCCAGCAGCTCTGCAGCTGGCTCAGCTCCTCCAGCTTTGCCCTGGCACCAGCACAGCTTCCAATGCCCCCCCAGATTACTGGTATGGGCCCCTGAAGTACTCCCGCGCAGACCTGGTGGCCAACTGGCTGCAGCGCGCCCGCGACATGGGGCTGCCCACCTACAGCCGCGCCCGGCAGCACTTCGGCCTCCGCCCCCTCCACAGCTGGCAGGACCTCGGCCCCCACCTGGAGCAGCAGGTAACAGCCACTGCTCTGGGCACAGCAAACCTGTGGCTCGGCAGGCACTGGGGCTGCCAGGCAGCAGCTGGCTTCTCCAACAGCGTGGACAGAGGGTCACCAGGGTGCATCCTGTGCCTGCAGGGCTGCTGTCCTGCTCGTGGGTAAAGGTCTCCAGCCCCTGCGTTCCACCTGGGGCTGGTCCTCAGCTGCTCCAGTGCAAGCCACGAGCCCCAGCCTGAGCGGGGCTGAGCATCTTCCCTGCTCATGATGTGATGCCAGGGAAATGCAGGTCCTGCCAGGGGCTACCAAGACCTCCTGCTGCCCTGCCAGGCTGCGGGGGGCTGAGCACCCTCTCAGCCCACAGACATGATGCCAGGGAAATGCAGGTCCTGCCAGAGGTCACCAAGACCTCCTGCTGCCCTGGCAGAGCTGCCTCTGCTCACACATGTGTGCTGGGTGCTCCTGGCCAGGTCCTGGAGAAGGTGGCTGCCCTGTATGCCAACAATACAGCTGGGCTGGAGCTGCTGCCCGGGGGCATGCTGGAGGCTGACAGCTCCCTCTTCAGTGCCATCATCTTGGACCAGTTTGTGCGGCTGCGGGACGGCGACCGGTTCTGGTTCGAAAACACCAACAATGGGTAAGGCCCTCTCCTGCTAAGCAGCTCTGCTGCTGCTCTGCAGGCCCCCAAGCAGGCCAGAGCTGAGGCTGGAGGCAAAAACATAGAACCACAGAATCACAGAACTGGCAGGGCTAGGAGGGGCCTCAAGCATCATCCAGCTCCAACCCCCTGCCGTGGGCAGGGACACCTCACACTAGATCAGGCTGCTCAGAGCCGCATCCAGCCTGGCCTTAAACACCTCCAGGGATGAGGCTTCCACCACCTCCCTGGGCAGCCTGTGCCAGGCTCTCACCACTCTGAAGGTGAAGAACTTCTTCCTGTCTGAATCTCCCCATTTCTAGTTTTGCTCCACTCTCCCCAGTCCTGACACTATAGAAGGTCCCTCCCCAGATTTCCTGCAGCCCACTTTAGATACTGGAAGGCCACAATAAGCTCTCTTGGAAGCCTTCTCCTCTCTCCTAGCTCCCTTGGCTCCTAGAGGGCTGCAGGGAGTGAATCCCTCCTGCTGCCAGGCAGTGACATCCGGGGCCACTGCTTGGCCCCACATCTGCTGTGCCAGGTTGTTCACGGAGCAGGAAGCCAGACAGATCCGGAACACTACCTTCCATGATGTCCTGGTGGCTGTCACCCATGCAGAGGACACTGACCTCCAGGCCCATGTGTTCTCCTGGAGCCAGGGTGAGTGCTCCATGACACAGCAGGGTGCAGGGACACCTCCCACCAGCCCAGGCTGCTCAAGGCACTTCTAGAATGAGTTGGTTTAGAAGGGACCTTGAAGATCACTCAGTTCCAAGGCTTCTCCCAAGGTCATAGCCCATGGCAGAGGGCTTGGAACTAGAAGATCTTCAATCTTCCACCAGCCCAGCATGCTCAAAGCCTCATCCCACCTGGCCTGCAACACGTCCACAGCCTCCCTGGGCAGCCTGTGCCAGTCTCTCACCACCCTCACTCTCAGTAATTCCTTCCTCCTCTCCACTCTCAGTCTCCCCTCTCCCAGCTCAAAGCCATTGTCCCTCAGCCTGGCACTGCCAGCCCTTGCCAAAAGTCCCTCCCCAGCCCAGCTATTGCAAGGCTGCTCTGAGCTCTCCCTGCAGCCTTCTCTTCTCCAGGCTGAACAGCCCCAACTTGCAATGAGCCTTCCTCTCTCTGCCAAGAACCAACTGGGGTCCTGCTGCCATGCTCAGGGTGAGGTGTGCCCAGGCACATCCTTTTCCTCTTGGGTCCCTGCCATGCCACTGATTGCAAGTGCATTCCTTGGCAGAGGCCCAGCCCTTGCAGGGCACTTTGCCCCCCTTGGCCTGTGCCCCATGCAGTTGCAGCAGGACGAGTCACTGCATCTGCAGCACCTGGGTGGGCAGAGGCTCCAAGTGCCAACCTACTGTGCTCCAGGAGGCCTCTTGCTCAGTTCATCCCACCAGGACAGGTGCCATGGTCTCAGCTTGCTGTGGCAGACCAAGGGTCCCGTGGGCACCAGCACTGCCCACTGTGAGCTGTAGCACCCCAGTGCTCCCTGGGTCACCTGGCAGCAGAGGCTCCTGGGGGCGATGGGAGTGAGGTGGGTAGAAGGTCCCTGACACTCACTGCCTGTCTCCTCTCACACAGGGGACCCCTGTCCTCAGCCCCAGCAGCTGACAGCTCAGCATCTGGCCAGCTGCACCCCCCTGATGGTGCTGGACTACTTCGCTGGCAGCGGCACAGGCTTCGGACTCATCATCGTCCTCCTCTGCTGCCTGCCTCTAGGTTTGCCTCCGTTTCTTCACCTCTTGTGCTGGGGCAGGGACCGAGTGCCCGTGGGCTAAGCACCTCCGCAGGAGCCGATGAGCCTCGGTCACTTCTGAGCTCCTCGGGCACCAGGAGGGACCTTTGGTGGAACAGCTCTGCAGTGAATGAATGCGGGCGGGGGGGGGTGAGGAAGGAGCAAAGCTCTGCCTGCTCTGGGCATGCAGGTGATGCTGCCAGGGTGGGAAGGAGCTCTGGGCTGCCTCATGCTTTCTTCTGCCCTGTGTCCCCAGTGACTCTCCTGGTGGCCTGGGTCGTTGCTGCTCTCCGCAGGAGGGACTTCAAGAGGCTGCAGAAGCGGCAGAGCTCCAGCGTGCGCAGGGAGGTGACCAGCGAGGCCATGCCCGGTGAGTGGGCACTGCCCCTCCTCTGGAGGTGTCTGATGCTGCATGCTGAGGCAGGGCTGAGCCGTGGGGCAGGGAGCCCAGGGACCTTGTGTAGCCTCCATCCTAGCCAAGACCTGGTCAGATAAAGCCTTGAACAGACTGGACTGACCTTCTGCCAGCTCTGCTTCAGGCAGGAGATTGGATGAGAGACCCTTCCAGCTTCAGGTCCTTCCAACCTGAGCCACCTATGCCCTCTAATGCCAGCCCTGCCCACATCCCACCTTCCCTGGAGGAAACCTTCACAGAGCAGTTGCAGCAGCAGCTCTGGAACAGGGACTGCAGCTCCTTGCTCTGGACACTGGGAAAATCCTCCCTCCCTGCTCCTTACTCCTCCTGTGCCTGTGGCCTTGATCTCTGCTCATGGCAGATCACTTCCAGCCGTGAAATCACTCCCAAAGTTCAGCGAAGGCGGTGCTGGGATGCATGGAGCCCAGGTGCCCCTTCCCAGCTGAGGGCTCTGCTCTCTCCCTTCAGCCATGGAGTGGCATGGCCCCAAGGCAGACAGCGCTCTCGTCTACATCCAGCTCCAAGCTGACAAAGTGCTCAGGGTGCTGGATGGGAGAGGGTCTGTGCTGCGCAGCATCAGCCTGAGAGCCCAGCCAAGGGTGGAGGTGATCCTCTCCAGCAACAAAGGCAACAAAGCTCTGCTCCTGAAGAGCCCCAAAGAGTACGACCTGGTGAGTGTTGCGATGCCTTCCCCTGGACCCTCCATGCTGCTGCTCACACAGCCCCTCCTCGGTGCTCACACAGCTCCTCCTCAGTGCTCCCAAAGCCCCTCTGCACCACTCAGCCCTGGGCACGGGGTGGAGTGTAGGTTCCTGGGCATGGGGAGCAGTGTAGGTTGGCAGAGGATGGTGTAGGTGTAGGAGGAAGTTGTTCAGCATCAGAGTGGTGAGAGGCTGGAATGGGTTGCCCAGGGAGGTGGTTGAGGCCCCATGGCTGGAGGTGTTTCAGGCCAGGCTGGCTGAGGCTGTGGGCAGCCTGCTCTAGGGTAGGGTGTCCCTGGGCATGGCAGGGGGGTTGGAACTGCCTGATCCTTGTGGTGCCTTCCACCCCTGACTGATTCTAGGATTCTATGATTCCTGGGCACGGGGAGCAGTGTAGGACCCTGAAGTGTGGTGGCTGTGGCCTGCTGAGCACCAGCAGGTGCAGCTCACACCCTGGAGCTGGTGGGGAAGTCCAGCAGCACTCCCACCCCAGCTGAGCCTTCTGGTGGGGCCTTCCGCAGGTGCTGCTCTTCAGCGAGGAGGCAGAGAGAAGCATCTTCCTTGGGAAGCTGCAGGGCTTCTTGGAGGAGAGCAGCCTGGAGCTGCAGCTGTCTGAGATGAAGGAGCAGAGCCTCCTGAGGCAGGCAGTCACCCAGGAGCAGAGGAAACAGATTCTGGAGACCTTCTTCAGGCTCCTGTTTGCTCAGGTACGTGGAGGTGTGGCAGGAGCTGGGGCACGGAGGAAGGTGTCTCTGTGGGGATTAAGCTGCCCCCAGCAGCTGGTCAGCCACCCACAAGGAGCTGCCTGTACTTTGAGGGCCAGGGGACGTTTGCCCTTGAGAAGACACAGGGAGATGTGCTCTGCTGATGATCTAAGTGCCCAAGCTTGTGACGAGGCTCTTGGGTGATGTCACCGAGCTCCCCCCAGTGCTCCGCAGGGCTTAGCGGGGAAGTCACACTGCAGGACAGAGAGGGGACTGCCCCGTGGTGTCTGCCACGGGTCTGTGCCAGGAGAGCACCAGGCTTTGTGCTGCCAGTCAGGCGAGTGCCGACTGCTGTGCCAGCACTCATGGCACCTCTCCTGTGGGCACGACCTGCAGGTACTGGAAATCAACAGGTCCGACGCTGGGGAGCTCAACTTTGAGTCCTCCCAGGCAGCCAAGGGCTCTCTGACGTGCGAGCTGAGCAGGGCTGAGTTCGCTGAGGCCCTGGGCCTGAAAGCCCACTCCATGTTTGTGGACTCCATGTTCTCCCTGGCTGACAAGGATGGCAATGGCTACATCTCCTTCCGGGAGTTCCTGGACATCTTGGTGATCTTCATGAAAGGTGGGAGCTGGAGCTGGCCGTGCCTCCGGCGGCTCTCCTCAGTCCTGTCTCTAGGCTCTGGCAACAGCACCAGCAGAGTGAAAGACAAGGTGCAGGCAGCAGACCCCCCTCTAGGTGACAATTCCCTTCAGCTAGGACAACTCCAGCTTGGGCTGTAGGGCAGGACAATTTAATGAGGTCCTCTGAAAGATCACGAGGGGAGCTGCCTCCTGCAACCACAGACAGGTCTGCTCAGGAGCACACCTTGCTTTGTGACCCTGGGAGAGGAGCAGAGAATCAGAACTGTTTGGGCTAGAAGAGTCCTCCCAGCACACCCAGTCCAGCAGCAGCCCAGCACCACCATGGGCACCAAACCATGGCCACTTCCATGCAGGGACACTCCACCACCTCCCTGGGCAGCCTCTGCCAACTCCTGACCACTCTGGCAACAAAGACATTTTTCCTTCTCTCCAACCTAACCCTCCCCTGGCACAACCCCAGGCCAGTTCCTCTCCTTCTCTCACCTGAGGCTGGGCAGCAGAGCCCAACCCCAGCTCACTGCAGCCTCCTCTCAGGGAGCTGTAGAGAGCAATGAGCTCTGCCCTCAGCCTCCTCTTCTCCACACCAACCCCTCCAGCTCCCTCAGCTGCTCCTGCCAGCCCTGTTCTCCAGACCCTGCCCCAGCTTTGCTGCTCTTTCTGGACACAGATGCCAGGTCTGATCCTCCCTAGATGACCCCCGGGAAGGTGGATTCACAGATGGAGGTGGTGAAGGTCAGGTTCAGCCAGACCACTGCAGTGCACATCTTGAGTTTCAAAACCACACCCAAGGCAGGATGTGTGCCACCTCATTCCCACCCTCAGCTTGAGACAGCCAGCTGGCAGGGTGGCTTGCTGGGCATGGTCAGCTGCCACTCAAGCAGCCCTTGGGAGGCTTTGCAGCACTGGGTGAGGCTTCAGTGCTGCAGGTCCAGGCTCATGAAGACAGTGCCTGAAAAGCATCTTCCCTGATCCAAACAGGGTCTGGTTCTTGCTTCAGCTCTCTCCCTCCCCACCAGGGTCCCCAGAGGAGAAGTCCAAGGTGATGTTCAGCATGTATGACATCGATGGGAATGGCTTCCTCTCCAAGGAGGAGTTCCTGAGGATGCTCAGGTACTCGTCCTGACTGCCTGGGTGTAAGCACAGACATCTAACAGAGCAGCCCCAAGCCGCTGCCCTTTGCTCCTCGAGGGTGCTGCCGAGAGCCCAGGGCTCAGCACTCACAGCCAAGAGCCCAACCCACCCAGGGCAGTGCTCTGGGGCTCTGCCCTGTGTTAGCTGAGGAGCTGAAGCTGTGCTCCTCTGCTTCTCCCCTCCCTGCTCCAGGTCCTTCATCGAGATCTCCAACAACTGCCTGTCGAGAGAGCAGGCCGAGCAGGTGACCGAGTGCATGTTTCAGGCCTCGGGCTTCCAGGACAGGGATGAGCTGACCTGGGAGGACTTCCACTACATGCTGAGGGACCACGACAGCGAGCTGCGGCTCACCCAGCTCTGCGTCAGGGGTCAGTGCGCGGGGGCGCTGCAGCTGCTGCGCAGATCCCAGACCTTGGCCAGCGAGCTCTGCAGTGCCAGGGCGTGTGACAGACCTGGGGGGGCTCGGGGCCTGCCCCCACTGCAGCCCTGCGCAGGACAGGTGTCCGACCAGGCTCTGAAGGGCTGTTTGTCCTTCTGGCTCCCTAAGGTGTCCCCGAAGTGTTCAGGCAGAACTTGTGCAGCCGTGTCTCCTTCATAGCCAGGAAGGAGCCCAGGGGGTAAGCTCTGCTCCTCAGCCCTGCTGCTGCCCCTCCTGCTGCAGCACTCCTCCAGCCCTCACCCTGCCCCTCCAGCTGGGCGTTCAGACGACCAGCACTGGGCACAGCGAGGCGCTGTGCTGGGATGTGCCCGCGAGCAAGCTGGGCACTGCAGTGGAGCTGCTGCCCTTCTGCCCTCACATCCAGGCAAGGCAGAGGGGAGGCCCTGCCTCCTGCAGAGCTCCCTGGCATCTGCTGCCTGGGGAAGGGAGTTGCCCCTTGGTTCTCAGAGGGTTGGGTTACCTTGGGGGAGAGTCCAGCCCGAGAGAGTTGGGCACCTTCACAGCTGAGCCTGGGCTGGAAAGTGAAGAAATGGGGGGAATGTTGCCAAGCCCTTCTGCAAGGGCAGCCTGGGGCTGGATGTGTCTCTTCCAACAGAACCATCTCAGAGGAGGAACAAAACCCAGGCCTGGGCACCATGGGCAACTGCATGGAGCAAGAAGGGCAGGAGCTGAGGAAGAGAGCAGGCAGAAGGTGAGCTGTGTCCTCACTGCGGCTGTGGCTCAGGACCAGGTTCAGGCTGTTGCTGTTTCTCAAGTCTCTGTCAGACTGGGAACTTCTCTGGCCAGCTGGCACTGCTGAAAGGAGTCAGCATGCCTGTGATGGTGGTGCAATGTAGGAAGGGTATGTGAGACCATCCTGCAGGAGATGCCCAGGCCCTCAGTGCCTGGCAAGGGAGGTCAATCCCCTCCCTTGACCTTCAAGGAGACTCTGCCACCCAGCAGCTCTGGAGGGTCTGTCTCTGGAGAGCTGTGCCCCTGTCCCCACAAAGCCTTCCTGCCTGGTGCTCTTCCCTTGTCCTGGCCCTGCCCGCCATGGGACACATCATGGCCTCTTGCTGGCCAAGCACCTATGGGCACAGCTCAGTCTTGGTGCTGCACCTGGGTCTGGGCAACCTCTCTGTGCAAACCCATGAAGCGGGCCCACTCCAGAGCCCAGGGTGATGGATTCTGGAGTTCACACCTTAGCCACAGAAAGGCTTTGCCTGGCAGGTTCTCCCTGAGCTTCTCTGCCCCTTGGGTCACTGCTGTTCACCTGTGGGTTGCTTGAAGAAGCTGCAGGAGAGGCTGCGGTGCCCACAGCTGTGGCAGCAGCTCCATGGCCAGAAAGTCCTCATTTGACTTAATAGCTCCAGGGACCTTTCCCTGCCCCGGGATCTGTTTGGAGGGTTGAGTATTGCTGTGCAGATGATCTGCTGAAGGCCTTAGCCATGGCTCTGGCTAGTAGGTGGAGAGAGGCTCTCCTGCCCCTCTACTCTGCCCTGGTGAGGCCTCATCTGGAGTACTGTGTCCAGTTCTGGGCCCCCCAGTTCAAGAGGGACATAGAACTGCTGAAAAGAGTCCAGCACAGAGCCACAAAGATGCTGAAGGGAATGGAACAGCTCTGTTAGGAGGAGAGCCTGAGGAGCTGAGGCTCTTTAGCTTGGAGGAGCCTGAGAGGTGACCTCACCAATGGTTATCAATATGCAAAGGTGAGTGCCAGGAGGCTGGAGCCAGGCTCTGCTGGGTGATGTCAGTGCCAGCACAAGGGGCAGTGGTGGAAGCTGAGGCATAGGAAGTGCCATGGAAACATGAGCAGGGATTTCTTCCCTGTGAGTGTGCCAGAGCCCTGGCACAGGCTGCCCAGGGGGGCTGTGGAGTCTCCCTCTCTGGAGATATCCCAATCCCACCAGGATGTGTTCTGTGTGATCTGCTCTGCAGGGGCTGGGACTGGACGAGCTCTGGAGCTCCCTTCCAGCCCCTGGCACTCTGTGAGTGTGTGATTCTCTGTGCTGACCTGCAGCACGGCCTGAGGTCAGCTTTGCAGGTCACTGCCACCGGCACCGTGTGGTGGTGCTGCGCAGGGAGCAGGACCCACAGCCGGTCAGCAGGGCCATGCCTCGTTGGCACTGCTCTGAGTGACCCCAGCCCTGCTGTGCTCACCAGGCTGAATCAGCACCAGCTGCATCTGTACACCGAGGCTCGGCGCAGGAAGCTGGAGAGCAGCAGAGCCCAGCAGAAGCTGCAGGAGCTGAAGCGCTTCGTGGAGAACTATCGGCGCCACATCGTCTGCGTCGGCCTCTGCTGCGCCGTCACCGCTGGCGTCTTCGTGGAGAGAGCCTACTGTGAGTGCCAGCCAGCCCTGCTGCCCCCGCACCCACGCCGTGCCTGCCTTCAGAAGGCACCTCCACAGCTTGTCCAGTCCCTGCCAGGGCAGGTCACACAGCAACAGCTCCAGGATGGCTTGGAAGCCTCCAAAGGAGACTCCAGAAGCTCTCCAGAAGCCTCACACCAAACAAGTCTCTCCTCATGCTGAGGTGGCAGCTCCTGGGTTGCAGATTGTGTCCATTACCCTTTGACCTACCACAGGATACCACCGAGCAAAGCCTGGCGCCACCCCTCAGATAGTCACAGACACTGATCAGGTCCTCTCAGCCTTCTCCTCTCTAACTACCCAGCCCAGGGCTCTCAGCCCTTCCTCATCAGGCAGATCTTCCAGGCCCTTCAGCATCCTCAT
The DNA here is from genome assembly GCA_013400475.1 of Tricholaema leucomelas. NCBI lineage: Eukaryota > Metazoa > Chordata > Aves > Piciformes > Lybiidae > Tricholaema lacrymosa > Tricholaema leucomelas. Next base: position 153,987 of record WAAF01000257.1, on the reverse strand, counting down.
AGCCCCATAGAGGGGTGCCTGGGCTTGGCTCCTCAGAGCTGCTGCTGGGGCATGCTGGGCTGGCAAAGGTCCCAACACAGCTTTAGGCAACAGCCTTGGTCCTCCTCTGGAATAACCAAAGGATTGCTGAGGTTGGAAAGGATCCCTGAAGAGGTCTGGTCCAAGACCTCACTCAGAACAAGGCCAACTGCAAAGCTGACCTGGGCTGCTGAAGGCCTTGTCTGGAGGAAGCTGGAAGAGCTCTGAGGCTGGAGATGCCTGCTCTGGCTTTTGCCCATCCTCCCTGTGAAGAGATCTAACTTCACACCAGCCCGGGGCTCCCTTCAGTGAAGCTCCTGCTGCTGCCTATCCTCCCTGCAGCCCTGGGGAAGAGTCTCTTCCCCTCCTTGAAATGCTTGCAGACTGCCACAAGCTCTTCTCTCACCCTCCTCCTCCAGCCCATTTCCCTCAGCCTTTCCCCTAAGTACTGTCCTCCAGCTCCCAGCCATCCTCATTCCACCTCTCAAGGTGCCCAGCTAAGGTGCCTGGCAGGGTCAATCTCCTCCCTCGACCTCCAGAGATTTTGTCACCCAGCAGCTCTGAGAATGGTGCCCCTGTGCCCCCCAGCCTCTGTCCCTGATGGCAACCACGAGGGACAGAGGCTGGGTGGTCACAGGTGGCTGTCAATTGCCCAGCAGCAGGCAGCCTGATGCCTCTTTCCCTCTGTTCCCCAGACTACGCCTTCATGTCCCCCAGCACTGGCATCTCCCAGACCACCTTGGTGGGCATCATCCTATCGCGGGGCTCGGCGGCCTGCATCTCCTTCCTCTACTCCTACATCCTGCTGACCATGTGCCGCAACCTGCTCACGGTGCTGCGCGAGACCTTCCTCAACCGCTACATCCCCTTCGACGCTGCCGTCGACTTCCACCGCTGGGTGGCCATGGCAGCCCTCATCTTCTCAGGTAGGCTGGTGGGCAGCTGGCGCTGTGTGCCACCCACCGAGCACAGCTGAAGCAGGAGGAGCAGCCCCTCCTGGCACGGCAAGGTGGGATCAGAGAGTCAAGTAATGGTAGGGGGTTGGAAGGGACGTCCAGAGATCATCCAGGCCAACCCCCACCTCTGCCAGGGCAGGGGCACCCGGGGCAGGGCACACAGGAATGCATTCAGGTGGGGCTTGAAAGTCTCCAGAGGAGACTCCACAACCTTCGGGCAGCCTGCTCCAGGCCTCCAGCACCCTCACACCAAGCATGTTTCTACTTATGGTGAGGTGGAACCTCCTGGGCTCCAGCTTGTGCCTGCTGTCTCTTGTCCTGTCACTGGGCATCAATATCCCTCCTGACCCCCAGCCCTCAGATATTTACAGCCACTGCTCAGGTCCCTCTCAGCCTTCTCCTCTCCACACTACCCAGCCCCAGGGCCCTCAGCCTTTGCTCACAGCAGAGCTGTTCAGGACCCTCAATCATCCTTGCAGCTCTCCGTAGCTCTCTGCAGGACCAGGCAGAGCCCCCAAGGCCCATATGGAGCCTGCAGAGCCCAGACACCTGGGACCAGAGGAGGAAGCAGTGCTGGGTCACAGGGCACATGGGCAGAAGCTGCCATATCTCCATGCACAGCAAGGATGCCACTGACCTCCTGCTTTCTGTCTCTCGCAGTGCTGCACACTGCCGGTCACGTAGTGAATGTCTACATCTTCTCGGTAACGCCTCTCAGTGTGCTCTCCTGCCTCTTCTCCAGTGTCTTCACCAATGATGGGTGGGTGCCACTTAAAACTCTGGGCCGGGGCAGGAAGGAAAGTGGGCACCAGTAGCTTGGCCACTCCATGGTGCATTCAATCCCTTGCCCTTCTCCAGGTCACAGCTCCCACAGAAGTACTACTGGTGGTTCTTCCAGACTATTCCAGGTGAGACCACCCAGCAGGACACACCTGCATGCCCAGCCCTCTGCCCGCTCCTGTGGGGCTGCCCTGACCCCCTCTGGGACCTCCCAACCCCTCCCTTCTGTCACAGGCATGACAGGAGTGCTGCTGCTGGTGGTGCTGGCCGTGATGTACGTCTTCGCCAACCACCACTTCCGACGCGTCAGCTTCCAGGGCTTCTGGGTCACACACCACCTCTACGTGCTGCTCTATGTCCTGGTGAGGCCTGCAGGCTGGCAGGGAGGGAGGCAGTGGCGCTGCCCATGCACGGGAGCCCAGCTGATGCCACCCAGTAGCTGCAGCGGTCCCGAGGAGTTGGGTGGTCTCAAGGGCAGGGCAAGTGCCAGAGCAGCAGGCAGGGCGTGGTGCTGGGCAGCGTGCTGATGGCTGTGCCTGCTGCCCAGGTCACCATCCACGGCAGCTACGCCCTGATCCAGCAGCCTCGCTTCCACCTCTACTTCATCGTCCCAGCCCTCATCTACAGCGCGGACAAACTGCTCAGCCTCAGCAGGAAGAAGGTGGAGATCAGCGTGCTGAAAGCCGAGCTCCTGCCCTCAGGTACCGCCACAGTGCTGCCCACGCAGCCCCAGCGCACCCTCCCCAGGGAGGTGCCTCCAGTGCTCCAGGGCTCTGCCGTAAGGAAGTCTCCCTCCGTGCCCGCCCCAGGTGTCACCCACCTGCGGTTCCAGCGCCCGCAGGACTTTGAGTACAAGTCGGGGCAGTGGGTGCGCGTGGCCTGCACGGCGCTGGGCACCACCGAGTACCACCCCTTCACCCTCACCTCCGCGCCGCATGAGGACACCCTGAGCCTGCACATCCGCGCCGTGGGGCCCTGGACCACCCGCCTGCGGGAGCTCTGCGCCCCCGAGAGCCTGGCACTCATGGGCACGCTGCCCAAGGTGAGCCCCATGCCACTTCTCCAGGGGCTGCCGAGCTCCATGGCGCCTCATCCAGGACTCGTGCCCAGTCCAAGGCACTTCTCTGGTCGCGGAGGTGGCCAAGACCTGGGCAAGCAGAGGCAGGAGATGCCCTGCTGACAGTTGGCTCCCTTCCAGCTCTACCTGGATGGGCCGTTCGGGGAAGGGCACCAGGAGTGGCACAAGTTCGAGGTGTCGGTGCTGGTGGGAGGAGGCATTGGAGTGACTCCCTTCGCCTCCATCCTCAAGGACCTGGCCTTCAAGTCCTCCATCGGCTGCAAGCTGCTTTGTAAGAAGGTGAGAGGCAGCATGGGAGAGCCAAGAGCCCTGCTGAGAGGCCTCCTGCTGCTGCTGCCCTCCTTCGGGGCTAAAAGCCTCCGTGATCCACCCGGGAAGGAGCCCCCCAGGCACGCACAAGGGCACTGGCCTGGCTCTGAGCCTGCTGCCCCCGTGCCACAGATCTACTTCATCTGGGTGACGCGCACCCAGCGGCAGTTCGAGTGGCTGGCAGACATCATCCGCGAGGTGGAGGAGACAGACCAGGAGGAGCTGGTGTCTGTGCACATCTACATCACGCAGCTGCCCGAGAAGTTCGACCTGCGCACCACCATGCTGGTGAGGCTGGCCCCGCGCCCGGCCCTGCTGGGCTGTGCCAGGCTGTGTCAGGCTCTCTGACCTGCCCTGGTCTCTCTTGCAGTACATCTGCGAGCGGCACTTCCAGAAGGTTCTGAACAGGAGCCTGTTCACAGGCCTGCGCTCCATCACCCACTTTGGGCGCCCACCTTTCGTGCCCTTCTTCAGCTCCCTGCAGGATGTGCACCCTGAGGTCAGTGTCTTGCTGGGGGCAGGATGTGAGGCACCCAGTGTAGAGGACTGGTCCCAAACTGTCTCTGAGTTTCTGGAGACCTTGGTGGTAGCCACACCAAGGGCAGGGCAGAGGGCGCATGAACCTCACAGCCCTCCAGAGCCAGGATGAGCTGCCAGAGTCAGCAATGCCCTGCCACCAACCGATCAACCACCTCCTGCTTTGGCAAGGCCCAGAGCCGGCAGAGGCCCTGAGGGGACCCCCTCCTTCCTCCATGGTCCCAGCAGCCCATGTGGGGAGGTGATGACCTCCCCAAAAGCTTCCTCAGGCTGGGAGAAACTTTCCAGCCAGCATCCGTGCCCAAAGCTGCCAGAGGGCAAGAGGCCAAGAGGGTTTGGGTTGGGTTGGTGGTGCTGGGTGTGAGCCACTGGGGTGCCCTTGCCCAGGTGCAGAAGGTTGGGGTGTTCAGCTGTGGCCCTCCTGGGATGACGAAGAGCGTGGAGCAGGCCTGCAGGCAGCTCAACAAGAAGGACCAGACCTACTTTGCACATCACTACGAGAACTTCTGACCCACCCCCAGGCTGCTTCCCCCCACCTGCAGGCTGCCTGGCACCTGTGCCCTCACCCCCAGCACCTCCTGGCAACGCTTCGGGTGGCCTGTGGTCCTGGGCTGCCATCCAGTAGCACCCCCAGCTGAGAGCCTGGATGCCGAGAGCGGGGCAGGCTGCACCCGCTGGCATCCCTAGCGCCAGCCCTTGAGCCCAGGGCACCCTGCACCCACTCACCCATTCCCTCAGCCCTGCACCCAGCTTTGGGCTGCTGGGTCCCACTCCAGCCTGCCCAGTGCTTGAGTTCAGCTCCTGTCAGTCTCAGCAGGGCTCTGGGCAGCCTGCTGTAGTGCAGGACTGGGTGACCTCTGGAGGCCTCTTCCAACCCAACCCATTCTGTGATCTCTGCCTGACAGAGCTTGAGCTCTGCCAGCTGCCTTGGGGAGTGCCTCTGGAAAGCTTTTGGGAACAGCTTGGTGCCCACACAACCTGACAGCACAGCACTTTGCCCCAAGGCCTGGAGGCACGCAGGTGGGGTGAGGAGCCTGAGAGCTCCACACCATCCCTCTCCTGTCTCACCCTCACGGCTTCCCAGGGTGGGCGCCAGGCCTTGTTTGCCTGCTGTTGGCAGTGCTACCATGCTGCAGCCAGGGACCCTTTGTGCTGCGGCGCTGGGCTGCCCCTGGCACAGCCTGTGCCAGGCTTCAATAAAGCTGACTGACCTCAGGTTCCTCCTTGGCTCCTGCACTCAGCTCTGTCTCACCTGCAGGCTTGCAGGTGGCCTTGTCCCTCACACCAGAGTGTCTCCAGCAGCCCAGAGGGAAATAGGTTGAACAGGAGCAGTTCCCTGTGCTGCTGATGAAGGTGGGGTGGAGACAGACTGGAGCCCAGGCACAGCCCCATGGACTGTGTTCTACCAGTCCCATCAACCCTAGCAGTGCCCCCACAGGGTCACTGGCACCAGCTCCAGCCAGAGCAATGGGAATCGGTTTGGCCCTTGGGGCCGCCCAACAGCACAGGGGGTCTCAGTGTCCCAGTCGTGGCAGGGGTTTCAGTGGGCAGGGGCCTCCCAGCCATGCCAACAGGGCTTCCCATAGCAGGGGGTGAGGGGGTGGTCAGGGAGTCCCTGTCACTGGGCAGCCCGCCCCAGCCAGGCCATCACAAAATTGCCTTGGCTGGAAGAGATCTCCAAGGTCTTACCCAACTCCGCCAAGTCCACTACTGAACCCTGTCCCTCGGCACCACAGCTGCAGGGCTTCCAAATCCCTCCAGAGATGGGCACTCCACCATTTCCCTAGGCACCCTGGGCAAGGCCTTGCCAACCCTTCTGGGGAAGAAACTGTCCCTCATGGCCAGTCTGGACCCTCTCCTGGCACAACTTGAGGCCATTTCCTGTCCCTTTCTACTTAGGAAGAGCCCAAACCCAGCTCCCTGCAGCCTCCTCCCAGGGAGCTGTAGAGAGCAATGAGCTCTGCCCTCAGCCTCCTCTTCTCCACACCAACCCCCCCAGCTCCCTCAGCTGCTCCTGCCCAGCCCTGTTCTCCAGACCCTGCCCCAGCTTTGGTGCCCTCCTCTGGAGCTGCTCCAGCCCTCCTGGCAGTGGGGGGTATCACACACCTCAGCAAAGGGCATCTCAGCAGCAACCAGCCAGGCTCTGCTCACCTTCCCCCCAGCATGGGGCAGGCTCCTGGGGTCTCTCCCAGGCTGCCATAGCACCATCCCAGCTCCCTCCCAGCAGGACTTTGGCCACTTCTCCTGCCTCCGGTCAGTGCCAACATGGCCCTGCTGCTTTCTACCCCTGCCAAGGCTCATTGAGGCACCTCTGCAATAAACCCAGGCATTGGCTTCCAACTGTTTGGGTCATTTAAGGCTTCATGGTCTCATAGCAATGAGCTCACCTGCAGCCTGGTGAGAGCCAACAGGGCAACAGCTCTGCAGTCACAGAATGAGCTGGGTGGGAAGGGACCCCAAAGATCAGCCAGCTCCAAGCCCCTGCCAGTGGCTGCAAAAGGCAATCCTAGAATGAGTTGGCTTGGAAGGGACCTAGAAGACCATCTTGGCCCATTAACCATGGTCAAAGCCATGGGCTTAGAACCAGATGATCTCCATCATCCACCAGCCCAGGCTGCTCAAGGCCTCATCCAGCCTGGCCTGCAACACCTTCAAGGAGGTGGCAGCCACAGCCTCCCTGGGCAGCCTGTGCCAGTCTCTCCCCACCCTCTCAACAATTTCCTCCTCCTCTCCACTCCAGCTCAAAGCCATTGTCCCTCAGCCTGGCACTCCCAGCCCTTGCCAAAAGTCCCTCCCCAGCTCTCCTGGAGCCCTTCAGCTACTGCAAGGCAGCCCTGAGCTCTCCCTTCAGCCTTCTCTTGTCCAGGCTGAACAGACTCAACTGTCCCAGCCTGCCCCACAAGGAAGCTTCTCCAGCCATCTGATCATCTTCATGGCCTCCTCTGGATCCTCTCCAACAGATCCATTTCCTGGGGCCCAACACCACAAAGCCCCCCAGAGCTCCCCCAGGCTCTGCTGGACACAGGCAGCAGTTGAGTGGTATTTATTGAGGACAGCTCAGCACCAGCCCGAGGGAGGGACTGATCTCAGTGCTCAAATTAAAAGTGAATAATCAAAGATCAGATTTGCAAACTGCTACCTTGTTAGTACCTCGTTCAGGCCTGGTTAGTACCTAGTTAGTACCTCTTCATGGCTCACAAGCTTAGCAGAAAGGCCCTGCACAGCTGCAGTCAGTGGTAAGACCCTTGAGTAATGCTGCCTTTTTACTTCTCAGCCAGGCTCCCCTCCATGCACAGAAGCTGTGGCCCCCAAGAACAGCTCCAGCTTGGGAGGCACAGAAGGACAGAGGCCATGTGGGCTCAGTTTCCCTGCAGACACACAGCAGCCTGTTCTTCAGTGGAGCTGCTGGAGGTGACAGAGCAGGGATGGTCCCAGCTGGGCCCCAAGCAGCCCAGGCTCTGGAGTTTGCTACCTGCTGAGAGCATGCAGGGAACGACCCCAAAGCGCAGAGGTGTGCTGGCCAGGCTTTGTTCCACAGGCTTTCCACGTTCCTGAGCTCCTGGCAGCCAGGGAAGGTGCAGCTGGAAGGTAGGGTACTCATGCAGGGCTACCCCTTGCCCAGGCATTGCCAGATGTGCAAAGGTGAAGCAAGCACAGCTCCAGGGCAGTGCTGGGGCAGGAAGGTGGAGTGCCAGCATCTTCACCCTCCCTTCCCTCCTGCAGCTCCTGCAGCACATCCACCATGAGGTGGCCAAAGCTGGTGGGCACACAGGTGGCTCTTCTGTGCCTGGAGCCTGCTGGGGGGAGCCAGCTGTGTGAACCATCATCTAATCAGCACCATCTCCTCGAACTGCAGCACTCTGATCCCCATCATTGGTTCTCCCACCCCAATTAGCCACCGATTTCCAAGCTCTATTAGAGGGCAGCACCTGCCTGAGGTGCCTGTGGGCACAGGCAGCAGCCGCACCTCGGGCTGCCAAGGCCTCACGCTTCCCATCTCAGGCAGGTGGAGTCACGGGGGCAAAAGCCAGGCAGAGTGGGCACTTCAGGGGTTCTGGTCGGTGGGGTCACACTTCAGCATGACCTTGACCCCCTCGCCCCTCCTGGTGGTCTCGAAGGCCTCCAGAGCCCTCTCCAAGGGGAAGCGGTGCGTGACCAGGGGCCTGACGTCGATGCGCTTGGACGCCAGCAGGGCAATGGCCATAGGCCACCTGACAGGGAAACAGGGAGCAAGGGGTCACAGAACTGGCACAATCCTCCCTGCAAAGGCTGCAAGGGACCTCTGGAGATCATCCAGTCCAACCCCTTGCTCAAGTAGGGCACCTGCAGCAGCTTGCCCAAGGTCACAATGGCCAGGGGCAGTTGGAAGCTCTCCAGGGCAGGAGACTCCACAACCTCTCTGGGCAGCCTGCTCCAGGCCTCCAGCACCCTCACACCAAACAAGTTCCTCCTCCTGTTCAGATGGAGCCTCCTGGGCTCCAGATTGTGCACATTGCTCCTTGTCCTGGCACTGGACACCACTGACAAGAGCCTGGCCCCAGTCTTTTGCCCCACTCAGCTCCTTTATCTCTTGCTGAGCATTGTTCAGCTCCCCTCTAGGGCTGCTCTCCTGCAGGCTCTCAGCCCCAGGACTCTCAGCCTTTGCTCCTCACAGAGCTGCTCCAGGCCCCTCAGCAGCTTTGTGGCAGCCATCAGCTTGGAGCCTCAAGGAAAGGGCACAGAGGAGCCTAGAGGAGCCTGGAGGAGCCTGGTTTCACTGCAGTGACTGCCTCAGCCCAGGCCAACGGTATGTAAGGGGCTGGAGCAGCCAATCTGACTCCCAAAGCGCCCAGCTGAAGACATTTTCCATGTTAAGAAGGAGCCTGACTGCATCTCATGAAGCCTTCCTGGAAACCAACCTCTGCAGACCAAGCAAAGACTCCTGCCCCACTAGCAAGGAGCTGCAGCCCTGAGGAGAGCAGAAGGCAGGCTGCAGAGGGGTAGTGCTGAGTCTCAGGCCCTGACCAAGGAGTGCAAGACCCAGCTGAGGACAGCAGAGCCCCTCCTGCCTCCAGGGCAAGGGCAGCTGGGCATAGACTCAAAGAGCAGCCTGCCCAGGAGCTGAGGGCTGCCCTCATTGCTGTGATAAAGACATGCAGGGCAATGTGGGGAGGACAGAGCCAGGCTCTGCTCAGGGATGGCCAAGGGCAGCACAAGGGGCACTGGGGCCAAGCTGGAGTGAGGAAGTGCCACGGGAACAGGAGGGGAAACTTTTGTCCCCGTGAGGGCACTGGAGGCCCTGAGCAGGCTGCCCAGAGAGGTGCTGGAGTGGAGACTTCCCAAGCCCACCCGGAGGTGCTGCTGTGTGCCCTGCCCTGGCAGGAGGGTTGGACTTGGAGACCTCCCGAGGTGGGCGGCTGTGTGGCAGCCGGGGCAGCCCAGGCCCGGCCGCGGGCACTCACGTGTTGCAGTAGCGGAAGATGCCGCGGATGTCCACCTCCCGCGAGGCTGCGTTCACCATGGGCACCGTCACCAGCTCAGCGCCCAGCCCCACCAGCACCAAGGTCCCACCCGAGCGAGTGGCCTGCAGACACACACACAGCTGTCACACAGCGGAACAAGCACTGCCACCAGAGCCTCTCAGACACACAAGGGCACAACTGGTGGCTGCAGTGGGCGGCCTGGGGCAGGGCAGAGAAGCTGGGAGAGGGGCAGGATGTTCCTGGGCATGTACAAGGGGACACAGCCTCAAGCTGCACCAGGGGAAATTTAGGCTTGAGGTGAGGAGAAAGTTCTTCAGTGAGAGAGTCATTGGCTACTGGAATGGGCTGCCCAGGGAGGTGGTGGAGTCGCCGTCCCTGGAGCTGTTCAAGGCAGGACTGGACGTGGCACTTGGTGCCATGGTCTAGCCTTGAGCTCTGTGGTAACGGCTTGGACTTGGTGATCTGTGAGGTCTCTTCCAGCCTTGGTGATGCTGTGAGACTGTGAGACTGTGACACTGTGATAACAAGGCTTGGGAAGCAATCTCTGGAAACCCTCTGAAAGCTTTTGGTGTCCACATCCCTGTTGAGAAGTGGCTGGGACCTAGGAGGACAAAAATCACTTCTGGAGTAACACTCAGAGCCCACTGCTCCACTGGGATTTCTTCCTGTGCAGCTCAGCCCAGCCGTCCTCCTCTGCTTGCACCGGGAAACTGCACCAGCTCCTCCACACCGCCACTGCAGCACATCCCCTCCTTAACCACTCCTCACCTGCTGCAATTCATTGGCTCCTCATTTGCACCAAGCTGCAGCTCAGTGGAAGGAGCTGTGCTACCTGCACCACCTCTCGGCACCGCTGCACAGCCACGCCTGGAGGCTGGGCTTACTGTGGCCTCTTTGGGAAGTGGGCAAACAAATCTCAGAACCATGGAATGGGCTGAAGGGACATCCAAGATCATCTACTCCAACCCCCTTCTGTGGGCAAGGACACCTCCCACCAGCCCATGCTGCTCAAGGCACTCCTAGAATGAGTTGGCTTGGGAGGGACCTTGAAGATCAGCTAGTTCCAAGCCCCCTGCCATGGGCAAAGCCATGGGCTTGGAACCAGGTATCTTCAATCTTCCTCCAGCCCAGGCTGCTCAAGGCCTCATCCAGCCTGGCCTGCAACACCTCCAGGCATGGGGCAGCCACAACCTACCTGGGCAGCCTGTGCCAGTCTCTCACCACTCACTCTCAACAGTTTCTTCCTCCTCTCCACTCTCAGTCTCCCCTCTCCCAGCTCAAAGCCATTGTCCCTCAGCCTGGCACTCCCAGCCCTGGACAAAAGTTCCTCCTCAGCTCTCCTGGAGTCCTTCAGCTACTGCAAGGCTGCTCTGAGCTCTCCCTGCAGCCTTCTCTTCTCCAGGCTGAACAGCCCCAACTCTCCCAGCCTGGCCCCACAGCAGAGCTTCTCCAGCCTCTGAGCATCTCCATGACCTCCTCTGGACCCTCTCCAGCACCTCCAGGTCCCTCTTGTGTTGGGGGTCCCAGACCTGCAGGCAGTGCTGCAGGTGAGGGCAGAGCAGAGCAGAGCAGAGCAGAGCAGAGCAGAGCAGAGCAGAGCAGAGGGGCAGAATCCCCTCCCTGTGCTGCTGCTCTCCCTGCTCTGGCTGCAGCCAGCACACAGCTGGCTCTGGGCTGGGAGCAGTGCTGGCTGCTGGGCACTTTGGCACCGACTGACACCCCCAAGGCCTTCTCCTCCAGGCTGCTCTCAGCCACTCATTCCCATGCTGCCTGCAGAGATGTTACCTCTCTTAGCTTGCTGCCTTAAGAGCATCTTCTCCCCCTGGCACCAAGCTCACTGAAGCTAAGCACTGTGGGAGCAAAGCCACTCCCTCAGGGTGGCATCTCAGGACAAGCAGAGCCCCTGGCAAGGTTACCCCTCCTCGGGGGGCTGGTGGTACTCACGTAAATGCCAGCCTGGATACAGGCCTCTACCCCTGTGCACTCCACTGTGATCTCAGGCTTGCAGCCAAGCAGGGCTTCCACTCTGGATGCCACCTCCTGCGAGCTCTCCTTCGTCACCTGGATGGTGATGTCTGCCCCCACTTCCTTGGCCTTCTGCAGGCGAGGGGCAGACAGATCTGGGGAGAGACCAAACAAGCAGCTGGAGCTGGGGCATCATGTGGGGCAGAAGGGACCTGAGCCTGCAGTCTGCTTCCTACACACACTGGCATCTGAACAGAGCTGCCTGCTTTGGTGAGCAGCTGCCAGCTCACAGGAGAGAACAGAGTTATGTGGCAGGACAAGTGGGAAACCTGCCTGTGCTCAGTTCTGGGCTCCCCAGTTTAGGAGACACAGGGATCTGCTGGAGAGGGTCCAGCAGAGAGTGCTGCAAGGATGATGAGGGGACTGGAGAGCACTGCCTGGTGAGGAGAGGCTGAGGGACCTGGGGCTGATCAGTCTGGAGAAGAGAAGACTGAGAGGGGATTTAATGAAGTCTGTAACTATCTGAGGGTTGGGGGTCAGGAGCGGGGGACAGGCTCTGCTCACTGTTCCCTGGGACAGGACAAGCAGCAATGGATGGAAGCTGCAGCACAGGAGGTTCCAGCTCAGCACAAGGGGCAACTTCTTGACTGGAAGGGTCCCAAAGCCCTGGCACAGGCTGCCCAGAGAGGTTGTGGAGTCTCCTTCTCTGGAGCCTTTCCAGGCCTGTCTGGATGTGTTCCTGTGTGCCCTGAGCTGGATTGTGTGGTCCTGCTCTGGCAAGGGGTTGGACTCGATGATCTCCTTGGGTCCCTTCCAACCCCTGACATCTTCTGAGCCTGTGCTCCTGTGAAAATGACCCCCAGAGCAGGAGAACAGAAAGAAGAACAGCAAAAGGTGGTCTGGAGAGGCACAATGCAAGAAAGGACAACACAAGCAAGGTGTCCAGGGCACCATCAAGCTCCACAAGGGGGTCCTGCTCAGAGCACACCTCCCAGGAAGAGCTCCAACAGGCTGCAGAGCAGACTTGTGTTGCCTGCCCTGTGAGCCTGGGTGAAGACCAGGCCAGAAGCAGAAATAATCAAGGTCTGTGAGCACTCCAAGACTGAGGCAGTTGGGGCTGTTCAGTCTGGAGAGGAGAAGGCTCCCAGGTGACCTTATTGTGACATTTCAGTATCTGAAGGGGGCTATGAGAAAGCTGCAGAGGGTCTTTATAGGGTGTCAGGTAGTGACAGGACTGGGGGGAATGGAACAAAGCTGGAAATGGGGAGATTCAGACTGGATGTTACGAAGAAGTTCTTCACCTTCAGAGTGGTGAGAGCCTGGCACAGGTTGGCCAGTTTGGTGGTGGAAGCCTCATCCCTGGAGGTGTTTAAGGCCAGGCTAGATGAGGCTGTGGGCAGCCTGACCTAGTGTGAGGTGTCCCTGCCCACGGCAGGGGGGTTGGAACTGGATGATCCTTGTGGTGCCTTCCAACCCTGACTGATTCTATGATTCAAAGGACAACCAAACCTGATCCTTGAGGCTTGATCTGAGCCGCAGCCAAACCACAAATCAGAGGTCAGAAAAGCTCAAAAGAGGAAATAAAGAAGCAAGCAGTCAGGGATCAGAGGCAGCAGGAGCAAGGGGAGCTCACACAGAGGCACTGCCCCTTGCTGAAAGGCCTACTCAGAGGCTGCAGAAGGGCTACCAACTTCATCTATGGGCCTCTGGTCTCCTCTCCTTGAAACACTGCACTGGTTGCCTGTGCTAGGAAGCAGAAGCCACTGCCCTGCTCTGCTAACCTAGCAGAGAAGCACCATCTGCAACCTGCATCTTCTTAAGAGATCTCACATGGTGCAGAGATCAAAGCCTCTGCCTGGGCATTGAGGCCTTTCCTAGGATGCCCTCCAGATGCCTGCTGCTACTCCATGCATGGCCCACGGGCCCCCATGGGATGCACCTACAAGCAAGGAAGGAGAAGGCTGAGGTCATGGCTGGCTGAGCCACCCTGCAGCGTCTGTGGAAGGCCCTGGAGAAGAGAGGAGGTGTCTGAGGGAAGGGACTGACCCAGTGGCCAGCAGGGCTTACCTGTGACCACCACGGTGGCTGCCCCCATCATCTTAGCAACCAGCACAGTGACAAGGCCGATGGGTCCTGGGCACAAAGGCAGAAAGAGGACACCTGTCAGGGGCAGGCAGCACCAGCCACAAGCTCTGACAGCTCAGCTGCTTCTAGGCTGAAGGGGGCTCAGATGTGTCTGCAGATCCCAGCACCACCAGGACCCCATGGTGGTGGCACCAGCAGCTTCATCAGTGCTGCAGCCCAGGGGTCATGGGCTGGCTCAGGGTGGTGCAGGAGAACTGGAGCTGTAAGTGTGGAGTGACAGAGTTACTCTGGGACAGGGGCAAGGGAGGGGATTCTGCTGAGACCCTCCCTGCAGTGCTGGGGCAGCTCTGGAGCCCACAGCACGGACAGGGACCTGTTGGAGCAGGTCCAGAGGAGGGCACAGCAGGGCTGGAAGTGCTCTGCTGTGAGGCCAGGCTGAGAGAGTTGGGGCTTGTTCAGCCTGGAGAGGAGAAGGCTCCAGGGAGACCTTCTGGTGGCCTTTGAGTGCCTAAAGAAGCCAATAAAAAAGCTGGGGATGGACATTTTAGCAGGGCCTGCTGTGACAGGACAAGGGAGGATGGTTTGAAATTAAGAGAAGGCTCTGGAGAGACCTTCCTGAGGCCTTCTAGTACCTAAAGAGGGCCTACAGGACGCTGAGAAGGACATTTTGTCCAAGGGCATGTAGTGACAGAAGAGGCAACAGCTGTAGATGAGAAGAGGTTCAGACATGAGCAAGAAATCCCTCACTGGGAGGCTGCTGAGACACCAGCACAGGTTTGTCCAGAGGGGCTGGGGATGCTCTCTCCATGGCAGTTTCCAAGGCTGGACAAGTCTCTGTGAACCCTGACCCAGCTGAAGGTGTCCCTGCTGACTTCAGGGGGGAGAGGCAAGATGGTCTTCAAGGTGTCCTCCAGCGCAAACCCTGCTGTGATTCCCTGAGTGCAGCTTCTGCTCTGCGAGGGCTCTGCAAGGCAAACCTCACCACTGCTCTGCTCCCTGAAGCTGGCAGGCTCAGCACACCTTGGCACTGCCCTCTGCACCTAGGTGGTGTCTACCCTGACCTCAGCACAGCTTCTGACACTGTATCTCCTAACAGCCTCCCAGCGAAGCTCAGGAAGTGTGGGTCAGCTGAGAGGCAGGGAGCTGGGGGAGAACTAGCAGCAGGCCAGAGCTCAGAGGGCTGGGAGCAGTGGTGCAGGGTCTAGCTGGGGACCTCAGGCCAGTGGTGTTCCCCAGGGGTCAGTGCTGGGTCCAGTCTTGTCCTACACCTTTGGCAATGACTCGGAGAAGGGCATTGAGTGGACCCTCAGCCAGTTTGCTGATGACACCAAAGTGGCTGACACCTGTCAGGCTGTGCTGCCAGCCAGGCAGAGCTGGGCAGAGGAAACCCATGGAGCTCAGCAAGGGTGAGTGCAGGGTCCTGCCCCTGGGGAGGAACAGCCTCCTGCAGCAGGCCAGGTGAGGGGGGACCTGCTGCAGAGCAGCTGGGCAGAGGAGCTGGGAGTGCTGGGGGACAAGTTCCCCATGAGCACAGGCCCAGGCCCACAGCAGAGCCCAGCAGCAGAGCTTGCACCCTTGCCCACCCCCTCCACACCATGCCAGGGCCCAGCAGCAGAGCTTGCACCCTTGCCCACCCCCTCCACACCATGCCAGGGCCCAGCAGCAGAGCTTGCACCCTTGCCCACCCCCTCCACACCATGCCAGGGCCCAGCAGCAGAGCTTGCACCCTTGCCCACCCCCTCCAGGCCGCGGCAGGCAGAGAAGGCCAGGGCTGGGCATGGTGACCATACCAGAGCCAGAGACGAAGACTTTGCTCCCCAGGGTAACTCCTGCCCTCCTGCAGGCGTGGATGCCCACTGAGAGGGGCTCGATCAGGGCTCCTTCTTCAAAGGTGACATTGTCTGGAAGCCTGCAAGGACCAGACACAAGCAGCTTGGCACCAAAGAGGTCTCTGAAGGTGATGAGCAAAGCCATGGCAAAGACCAAGCCTGAGTCCAGTCACAGTGGCAAAACACAATTTCCCCCTTGCTTGAGAGCCTCCTGGAAGGCTCCTGTCAGGACTGCTCCTCTGTCTCCTCTGCAGCAGCACCAGGGGCATCTACAGCAGGGAGCTTTGCTCCAGCATCCAGCACAGGGACCTACAAACTTCTCCTGGGGAGTCAACCTGAAAACTCCTTTGCCCCTTGCTCCCCTTGGAAGAAGCCCCCGAGGTGTGCAGGCACCACCCCCAAGGCTACCCTTTGTCTGGGAGCAGTTAGTGAGCTCCCAGAGCCCTCATCTAGGTGAAAGCAGTCAGAGAACACATCCTGCTGCCAGTGCTGATGCCCCACAGAGCAAAGACAACCAGATCCAGGCCCTGAACGTCCTCCCTGAGGCACCAAATGCTTCATGCTGTGTCCCTGGCACCACCCTCCCAGCAGTCAGGGAGCAGAGCAGGGACCAAACACCTCGGGGACAAAACCAGCACTGCCCTGAGTGGTCAGTGATGGGAAAAGGGAGGTGGTGGAGTCCCCATCCCTGCAGGTGCTCAAGAAACATGTGGCCATGGACCTTGGGGGCCATGCTTTGATGGCCACGGTGGTCTCCTGATGATCTTGGGAGGGCTTTTCTAACCCACACCATCCCATGGCCCACACTCGAGGCTGCTGAACTGGGTGTGAGAAGAGCTGGGGGTTTAGAGGGGCCACTGGAGGCCATCCCAAATAGCCCATAGCAGGGCCACTGCTCTCCTGCTCCTGTCCTGCTCTGAGCAAAGTGACTTTGTCCCAAAGGACAGAGTAAGCTGCCAGCACTCCCTGGGGTGCTTCCTGAAAAGCAGCAGCACAAAGAAGAAAACAGAGGCCTTCAGGCACCCTCCTGAGGAGGCGAAGACACTAAAAGGACAGCAGAAAGGAAACCAAGAGTGAGGAGTGGATGGGAGAAGAGCTGAAGGGTAAAGCAGTGCTGACTGAACAGCACCTGCCTGCCTGCCTGCCAACCCCTCTGGGCAGCGGTTGCCACACCTGATGCATGGAGCAGAAAGCAATGAAACCTCAGGAGGGCCAAGGGGTGACCTCTCCAGCTCCGTATGGGGGTGTGAGATGAGCTGGAGAAGCCACCCCTTGGCTCTCTGCCTGTGCAGAGGGAGCACCACTGACTTGTAGCAGTAGCTGGCATTGTGCTTGTAGTAGTGGCAGAGGTTGCCATCGTCGGGGGGGGTGGCACAGAAGAAGATGGTCGGGGACAGGTTGTAGCGGCCGCTCTTGCAGAACTCGTCCATCTCCCGTGGCACCCCAGGCTCGATGGCCACACGGTCACCTGCCAGGGGGCAAGCACGCTCTGTCAGTCAGGAAGGAGATGGGCGTGGAGCTGCCAGCAGGGGGAGAAGGACAGCAGGGTTGGGAGGGCTTTGCCCAGGGGAGGCCACACAGGAAGACATCCAGGGGGGTTCAGAATCCCTCCAGAGCAGGAGACTCCACAACCTCTCTGGGCAGCCTGCTCCAGGCCTCCAGCACCCTCACACCAAACAAGTTCCTCCTCCTGTTCAGGTGGAACCTGCTGGGCTCCAGCTTGTACTCATTGCTCCTTGTGCTGTCACTGGGCACCAGCACACAGAGCCTGGCACCTTCCTCCTGACCCCAGCCCTCAGATATTTACAGCCACTGCTCAGGTCCCTCTCAGCCTTCTCCTCTCCACACTAACCAGCCCCAGGGCTCTCAGCCTTTCCTCACAGCAGAGCTGTTCCAGGCCCTTCAGCATCCTCACAGCCTCTGCTGGACTCTGTCCAGCTGGTCCCTGTCTCTGGAACTGGGCAGCCCAGCCCTGGACACAGCATTGCAGGAGTGGCCTCAGCAGGGCAGAGCAGAGGGACAGGAGAACCAACCACACAGCCTGGCACAGGAGAAACAAGAAGGGCACCTGCTGACCACCCTGCACACAACAGGCAGCTGCCTTCACAGCAGCCTCGTTGCCAACATCCTCCATCCCTGCCCTGCTTCAAGTTTGGAGCCCTCATGGGGTAGTTGTGACCCAAGATCAGGCTTCAGCATTTGGCCTTGCTGAACCTCACACAGCCTGGGCAAGTTCCTCTGCAGAGCCTCCCTGCCCTCCAGCAGCTGAGCACTGCCACCCCACCTGCAGACTGGCTGAAGGGGCCTGGACCCCTCAGCCAGATGAAGTCATCAAGAGAACTGGCCCCAGCACTGCCCTGGGGAACACCACCGGTGAGCAGCTGCAGTTAACTGGCCTCAGCACTTCCTCAGCTCTGAACCCTCCCAGGGTGGCTGTGCTTCCTCTGCATCCAGCAGCTCTGGACAACCTCTCTTCCACCTTCCACCGTGTGGACTACCAGCATCCTCACACCCTCTGCCAAGGAGGCCTGCAGCTCTGCTCTAAGGTGAATGCTGCCCCTGGCTCCCACTGTCTCTTGCTGCTGGAGGAAGTACAGAATCAGCCACCTTCAAGTGTCCTCTCCTTGCTCTCCATTGGCATCCAGACCACTCCTGGAATTGTCTCTCCAGTTCCAACCTCTCACTTAATCCTCTCTCATAGAGATGCTGCTCCACATCTTGCCATCTCCCTGCTCTCCTCTGAAACCTTCACTTCTTTTCCATTCCTTCAGGAAGGAGACCAGAAGTGCATGCAGAGCTCCAGACAAGCAGAGAGGTCCTCTGACTGAGTTTCTGATTTGCCTTTTCCACCAGGACTGATCCAACCTTCCCAAAGCTCTCACCCTTCAGCACTGGTGCTCAGCCCCTCACTTCAGGTATGAAGCTAGGACTGCTTCTTCTGTCACAGAAAGCTTCTCTGCATTGAAAGTCACCTGTGACTCCTGCCCAGGCATGCCAAGGCTTCCCTGAAACTCTTACCAGCTCTCCTGTATCATCTCCACCCTCCATTAAGTTGCTACCATCAGCCAACTTTGCAAACTTCACCGCCCAGCCCATGTCCTAGGACGTGCCTGAGCACAGGGCACTGAAGAGCTTCTGCAGTCACACAATGCAATGCCCTAGATCAGAAAGGGCCTCAGAGCTCATCTGCTCCAAGCCTCTGCCCAGGGCAAGGACACCTCTCAGCTGGACTCAGCTGCTCAAGGCCTCATCCAGCCTGACTTTCAACACCCCCAGGCAGGAGGCAGCCACAGCCTCCCTGGGCAGCCTGTGCCAGGCTCTCACCACCCTCACACTGCAGAACTTCTTCCTCAGCTCCAGTGCAACCCTGCTCTGCCTCAGCTCCAAACCATTCCCCTTGGCCTGTCTCAGACACCCTCAGCCAAAGTGTCTATGCAGCCTTCCTGCAGGATCCCTTCAGGCACTGGCAGCAGCCCTGAGGTGCTCCTGGAGCCTTCTCCTCTGCAAGAGGCATCCCCCAGCTCCCTCAGCCTGTGTTCTCCAGCAGCTTTGTGCCCTTCTTGTTCTGGGGACAGCAGCAGTGGAGGCAGGGTTGGATTGAGGTCTGAGCAGAGCAGAGCCAAGGGGCTCATTCCCCTCTCCTGCCCTGCTGCCCACACTGCTCTGGCTGCAGCCCAGCACCTGGCTGCCTGCTGGGCTGCAGGAGGGCACTGCTGGCTCCTGGGGAGCTGCTCAGCACCCAGCACCCCCAAGGCTCTTTCTTCAGGGCTGCTCTCACTTCACTGCACCCAGCCTGGACTTGTGCCTGGGTTTGGCCTGACACAGCTGCAGGACCTTGCCCTGTGACCTGGTCAGCCTCCTGAAGTTGGCACTGTCTACTTCTCCAGCCTGTCAAGACCTTTCTGGATGGATCCTATCCCTCAAGTGAGTCCATGGCACCACACAGCTTGGTCCAATCAGCAAAGCTGCTGAGGTCACACCATGAGGCCTGGCACAGTTGCTCCAGTAACCTCCCTCCACTGCAGGCAAGTTGGTGGCCACAGTTTCCAGTGGTTCCTGCCACTGTTGCTGTCAAGAGCACCACACAATGTTTCTGAAGCTTCTTCACAAGCCACCTGGTACCCACTCTGTGTTAAAACTGAGTGAGCCCAAGTCAAGGCATGCCAGGAAACACCTAAGGAACACACTACACTGGGTGATGAACACCTTAAACGCCCAGCTGGGTGATTAAGAGCCTCTCTGAAGGAGGAGGCCACAGTGTGCAGTGCTCAGCTCAGAACGTCAGAGAACCACCCACAGCCTCTCCCCAGCATGTGCCCAGGAGGCAGCCTCAAGGGCGGTTCTGCTCCCACTTACCTGGTTTCAGATGAGTCACCCCCGGGCCAACCCTGAGGACAGTGCCAGCAGCCTCATGGCCCAGCACCATGGGGCTCTTCACCACGAAGCTCCCGATGCGGCCATGCTGCCAGTAGTGCACGTCGGACCCGCAGATCCCCACCGAGTGCATCCGCAGCAGCACCTCTGCCAGAAAGGGGCAAACTCACCTTCCTGGGCACCAGGAGAGCAACACCCACCCTGCCCAGCTGGCCCAGATGGCACAGGCCAGGCCAGGCCACTGCTCAGACATCTGCAGTTACTAGCAGTGAGCAGCTGCACCGAGCCGTGCGGGCGTCAGTGGATGGCACCTGCAGGAGACAGCTGCTGAAGGACACAACTGCAGGGGGTCACAGACTCACAGCACAGTTTGAGTTGGGAAACCTCTCCCAGACCAGCCAGTCCAACCAGCAACCCAACACCATCGTGACCACCAAAACCATGGCCTCAAGTGCCATGACCAGGAGGTTCTGGAACATATCCAGGCTGAGGGCAGAGCTCATTGCTCTCTACAGCTCCCTGAAAGGAGGCTGCAGTGAGCTGGGGTTGGGCTCTGCTGCACAGTCTCAGGGGACAGGAGAGGAACTGGCCTGGAAAGTGGAGGGTTAGGTTGGAGAGGAGCAAAAATGTCTTTGGTGCCAGAGTGGTCAGGGGTTGGCAGAGGCTGCCCAGGGAGGTGTGTGGCCATGGCACTTAGGGCCACAGTGGTGTTGATGGTTGGACTCAATGTTCTTGGGGGGCTTTTCCAACCCTAACAATTCCCAGATTCCATGACCTAAGGCCATCTGAGATATCCCAAGAGCTGCTGGATGTGCGGCACAGGAACAGATGAAAGAGGAAGCAAATGAAGGCAGCTGAGTGCCGTGTCTGTGCCTGCCGCGGCTCTGCCCACCCAGGGCCCCTGCAGCATGACCTCCTCCAGCCTCTTGGGCTTTTTTGGGTTATTTTATGCTTTCTTAGCAATATTTCCTCACTTTATACTGTCAAGAAGAGATAAACCAGGATGAGAAAAGAAAGAGATGACCAAGGAGAGTGGACAGCAGCAGCCATCTCCAGACCTACCATTGGGCCCTGGCTCAGGGATCGGACGATTCTCCTGCAGACAGAGAGAGAAAAAAAGGCATCAGCTGCCTGCGCCCAGCCACGGGCACAGCTCGGCCACAGAGCCACAGAACTGCCCACGCTGGAGCAGACCTGCAGGGCCACCCACTCCAGCCAGCAGCCCAGCACCACCATGGGCACCAAACCACGGCCCCAAGTGCCATGGCCACATGGAGCTGGAACACCTCCAGCCATGGGCACTCCACCACCTCCTTGGGGCAGACTCTGCCAGGCCCTGACCACTCTGGCAACAAAGACATTTTTTCTTCTCTCCAACCTAACCCTTCCCTGGTGCAATTCCAGGCCAGTTCCTCTTCTTCAATCACCTGAGACTGGGCAGCTGTGCCCAGCCCCAGCTCACTGCAGCCTCCTCTCAGGGAGCTGTAGAGAGCAATGAGCTCTGCCCTCAGCCTCCTCTTCTCCACACCAACCCCCCCAGCTCCCTCAGCTGCTCCTCCCCAGCTCTGTTCTCCAGACTCTGCCCCAGCTTTGGTGCCCTTCTCTGGAGCTGCTCCAGCCCTCAGTGTCCTTCTTGTACTTGAGGGGCCCAGAACTGCCAGTAAGGCCAGGGAGGAGCAATGAGGAACATCTCCAGTGTCTCCAGCCCAATATCCCAAGGAAAACTCCCACATCTGGATGCAAGCCAGGCTGGAGATCATAACAACACAGACAGGGTAGGGCCAACATCCACCCTCACACGACTCACACAGCTCTCTGAACCACAGGGGCCTGGAAACACGTTCATGAACCAGAGGAACGACCCCAGTTCTCACTCAGTGTGGTGCTGCCTCCCTGTCTACGCAGTCAGGCTGCACAGGCTTCCAGTGAAGCTGGAGTTGCACCAAAAGTGGCTGGCAGCAATCACCGAAACACGGCCAAGCCTCTGGCACCTGCAGCTGGAGCTGGTCAGGGATGGTGCAAGGCAGCTGCCTCCCTGCTGAGCAGCCCTCGGGCAGGCTGCTGCAGCTATCCAAAGTCCCAACACCTGTTTGTTCAGGAAGCTGCCTACCAGTGTTTGCCCCTGGTAAATCTTCCCTGCCAGACCTGGCAGCTGCCAAACCACCCTCCAGCAGCACCCAGAAACGCCTAAGCACTGCCGGGGCATTACCAGCCTGAAGCACCGACTGAGAACAAAGGTCCTGCTCGCCACAGAGCACTCCAGCACCAACACACTCGTCACCAGCCTGGCTGCTCCCTCTCAGCCCTCCCTCCTGTCTCTCACTCGACCTCGCAGCCGCCCAAAGCTGCAACTCACCCTCCATAGAACACACTGGGCTGGAAGGGACCCTCAGAAGTTGCCTAAAATCAGAGTTGTTTGGGCTGGCTCAGCGAGTCCAACCATCAACCCAACCTCACCATGGGCATCAAACCCTGGCGCCATGCACCGCGGACGCGTGGTTCTTGAGCACCTCCAGGGACGGGCACTGCACCCCTCCCCGGGCAGCCTGTTCCAGTGTCCAGCCGAAGCCCTGGCAGTCAGCAGGGACATCTTTCACTGGAGCAAGCTGCTCAGGGCTCCATCAAGTTCGACCTTGAATGCCTGCAGGGGTGGGGCCTCCACCACCTCTCCGGGCAGCCCGTGCCAGTACTTCACTACCCTCACTTCCTCTTGACCGATGCCCAACCTACGCCTGCCTTGCTCTAGTTCTGCTTTCTGGCAACACCTGGCACACAGGACCGTCCGCCGACCAGCACCGCCGACCAGCCCCTCCACTCCCTCTGCCCTCCTTCCCCCAGCAGGGCCCGAAAAGGTGCGCGGGCAGCCCATGCATCAACCGGCCCCGAGCTTTCGCTTACCCCCACGGCCAGGCCAGCCCCGAGCATGGGGGCTCACCGACCAGGGTCCGGTGGGAGGGCCGGGACAGCCGAGCGGCCCAGCTCTCGGTGCCGGGGGCTCAGTCCCAGCAAGTTCCCGGCTTCTCGGGTGCTATCGGCCCTGCCCGGCCCCCGCTACCCGCGGCCCGGCCGCCCCTACCCGCGGCGCCGCCGAGCGCAGCCCCTCTCCCGGCCCCGTGCCGCGCCGCTCCCGGCCGCACCCCCCCGGCCCGTACCAGGCGCAGGTCCCCGGCTCGATGCACGACCACGGCCAGGTTCTGCCCCGGCGCCGCCATAGCTCGACCCGGCTCGGCTCGGCTCGGCGCCCGGGTCCAAGGGCCAGCGGCGCTGCCTCCCGCGGCGGGGCCGTCCCTCTGCCCCCGGCCGCCCTCCGCGCCAGACCCGGCGCCGCCCCCGCGGCACGGAGCGGGCTGGTCCGCAGACCCCGCGGTTCCGGCCTCGGCGCCGTCCCGGGAGCCAAGCTTCAGGCCCCGGCCCCAGGCACCCCGCTGAAGCCCCGCGGCCAGGCTCCTGCAGCAGGGCCTCCCGGCCGGGCACGCAGGGCCCAGCAGGCCGCAGCCTCCTGCCTCTGCAGCCTCCTGCTGGCACTCGCAGTGCCTGGGGAGCAGCTTCAGCTGGGGGCTCCGCGGCTGCTACCCTGCACCCACCGCAGCTGCGTGGTGCTGCTGTGCTGCGTGGCCTGGCGCAGAGCTTTGCTGCCGTGAGCCTGGGGGCAGCAGCGCCATGTGCAGGCCGAAAGGCAATACAGAGCCAGAGAACGGTTCGGGCTGGAGGAGCCCTCCCAGACCCCCCAGTCCAGCAGCAGCCCAACACCACCAGGGGCACCAAACCATGGCCACAAATGCCATGGCCACACGGAGCTGGAACACCTCCAGCCATGGGCACTCCACCACCTCCTTGGTGGCCCTGACCACTCTGGCAACAAAGACATTTCTCCTCCTCTCCAACCCAACCCTGCCCTGCCACAACTCCAGGCCAGTTCCTCTCCTTCTCTCACCTGAGGCTGGGCAGCAGAGCCCAACCCCAGCTCACTGCAGCCTCCTCCCAGGGAGCTGTAGAGAGCAATGAGCTCTGCCCTCAGCCTCCTCTTCTCCACACCAACCCCCCCAGCTCCCTCAGCTGCTCCTCCCCAGCTCTGTTCTCCAGACTCTGCCCCAGCTTTGGTGCCCTTCTCTGGCCCTGCTGCAGCCCTCAGTGTCCTTCTGGGTGTGAGTGCCCAGAACTGAACCCTGCACTCAAGCTGTGGCCTCAGCAGTGCCCAGCACAGGGCACAGTCCCTGTCCTGCTCCTGCTGGAAGCAATCCTGCCCCTGTGCTGGGGCTGGGGCTTGCCTGCACCCAGCTGAACACAGCCTGACTGGAATGTGCTTCTCTCAGCTGAGGGAATGGCTTTGGCCGAGGAGGGAGTTGATATTTTGGCAGCTCCAGGTTCCAGGGGTAAGAGGTTTTCCACCCAAGGAGAGCTGGCAAAGGTCTGAGGAAGAGTGGCCCATGTCCTTAAGGGCCTTCTGACACCGCAGCGTCCCCGGGCTGGGCTTCTCCTACAGCCAGAGCATGCACGGGAAGCATCCTGCGGGGTTGCCAGAAGCAGCTAAAAATAGGCAGCACGTCTGAGATGATTGCTTCCTACTGCTGCCTTTCATGACAGTGTCCATCAGCTGCCTTTTCCTCCTGGGAAGAGCCTTTGCCCTTGGAGGCAGACCAGGGCTGGTGCCTTTATTCGCCCCTAATCAGGGTTTCTCCCTGGGTCACAATTAACCAGGCCGTGGCTGTGGCTCTGGGGGCAGGGGAAGGAGCCTGAGGGGGGAACTGATGCAGAACGCCTCACTCAGTGGTTACACCGCAGTGCGACTCCTGCGTGCCCACTGCCTCCCCGGGTGTGGCAGGCACATCCGCATGGCATAGCAGAGATGAGGAGAGCCTGTCTGCTCCTGGACCCACTCCTCTTCCCCAGGGCACCCGTTGGTGCAGCTCCTGTTTAGGAACTGTTTGCAGCTGGCCTCCTGACTTGACTTAACTGCTTCAGTTCTCTCTGTTCCCCCTGCATCCCAGCGTGGAAGCCACTGCGAGATCCCAGAATGACTCAGCTTGGGAGGGAGGGACCTCAGAGCCCATCTGCTCCACGCCTCTGCCCATCGCAGGAGCCTTGGAATCAGATGATCTTCAATCTTCCACCAGCCCAGGTTGCTCAGGGCCTCCTCCAGCTGGGTCTGCAAAACTCCCAGGCAGGAGATAGCCACAGCCTCCCTGGGCAGCCTGTGCCAGGCTCTCAGCACCCTCACCCTGCAGAACTTCTTCCTCAGCTCCAGTCCAACCCTGCTCTGCCTCAGCTTCAGACCATTCCCGCTTGGCCTGGCCCTGGACATCCTCATAACCTCTGCTGGACTCTGCCCCAGGCTTGGGGCAGGCCAGCTCTGGATGGCTGATCTGAAGGGTACAGCCAACTCTCCCAGAAAGGGGGAGGGCATGACAGGCCAAGAGGAAACGGCCTCAAGCTGCACCAGGGTAGGTTCAGGTTGGCCATGAGGAACAATTTCTTCCCCCCAAGGGGCTGTCAAGGCCTGGCCCAGTCTGCCCAGGGCAGTGGTGGAGTCCCCATCCTGGAGGGATTGAATAGCTGTGAAGATGTGGTGCTGAGGGACAGGGCTTAGTGGTGCCCTGGTGGTGCCAGAGTCAGCGTCTGAAAGGTCAACCACATCAGCCAGATGATTCTGCGACTCACGCTCGGAAGAAGGTCAGACCATCACCCCAGAGCTCCTATCAGGTGCTTCCCTGAGCTGTGCTCTTCTGGGGAATGGGATGTTAAATGTTAGTTGATTTTATGAAGGGAGATGTCCTGTGGGCAGGCGATTGGTAAGGACACGCAGGGTGTGGAGGAGGAAGTCAGCAGCTGGGGATGGCTTCTGACGAAATGGTAAACCCAAACCAAGCCAATCTCTGTGCCCAGCAAGAGCTCGGGGACCAAAGCTGGAATCTACAGAAGAGGTGGGGTCAGTGCTGACAGGGAGCAGGGCCAAGCTCTGGGGTCCTGCACTCAGAAACACAAACCAGAGAAGGGGTGGGCTTGGCAGGGACTCAGCAAGGGCTGAGAGGGTTTGGGCTGCTTAGCATGGAGAGGAGCAGCCTGAGAGGGACCTGATCAGTGCAGATCAACACTTCAAGGGTGGCTGTCAGCAGGGTGGGCTCAATGGTGCCCAGGGACAGGCCAAGGGGCAGTGGGCACAGACTGGAACTTCAGAAACTCCATCTGAACATGAGGAGCTTCTGTAATTGAAGGGTGCTGGAGGCCTGGAGCAGGCTGCCCAGAGAGGTGCTGGAGCCTCCATCTCTGGAGGCATTCCAAACCCACCTGGCTGTGTTCCTGTGTGGCCTTCTTTGGTGAATGTGCCTTGGCCTCAGTGATCCCCAGAGGTCCCTCCCAGCCCCTGCTATTCTGTGATTCCCTGAGCTGTACATGGAGGTGGAGAACTCACAAAGGCGGAGAAACATTTTGGACCTGGACATGTTTTGGACCAGGCAGAGTTTTGCACTGGCATTAGATATGAGAAAGAAATTCTTGAGAGTAAGGGTGGGGAGACACTGGCACAGGTTGCCCAGGGAGGTTGGGGATGCTCCCTGCCTCGAGGTGTCCAAGGTCAGGCTGGATGAGGCCTTGAACAACCTGGGCTGGTGGAAGATTGAAGATCAGCTGGTTCCAAGCCCCCTGCCACAGCTGATCTTCAAGGCCCCTTCCAAGTCAACTCATTCTGTGGAGGAGAGGTGAGTGCCCCTGGGGTCATGCCAGCTGAGATAGCCCAGGGAGGCGTTTCTTAACTTGCAAACAAGGAAACCACACACCAACCTCACTGCCATTGGTGAGGTGAGGAAGAGTCAGGTCAACAAAGCAGCTATCTTCTCCCCCAGGCAGGCAGCAGCCAGCCTGCCGCTGGCTGAAAAGGCAAAGGTAGGCTCAGGTTGAGCTGATGCCAAGGGAAGCTGCCGTTTGAAAGGACTGGTTGGCAGAGGCCACCCTTTGTTTGGAGAGGTGATCTTCACAGCACCCCTGCTGAGTGCCTGGGAGGGGAGGCCTTTGTGGTCAGTAAAAAGAAGCTGGATGCCCTTAACCCGAGGTGAAAAAACAAAGGAATGTGCAGCTAAGCCCTAAGTGCGTTTGGGTTTTAGACCTTTCTGTGCTTGGCACTCCAAACCCACCCAAAATAAAACAAAGCAGAGGTTACCAGGCAGTGCTGGAGGAACACAACGAGAAACCAACCATGGCAAGAGCTTCACCATTTCTTTTAAGGAAGGAGCACAGGAGTTCTGGAGTCTTCAACACAAGAAGGACATGGAGAGAGTCCAGAGGAGGCCACAAGGGTGCTCAGAGGGCTGCAGCATCTCTGCCATGAGGACAGGCTGAGAGAGTTGGGGCTCTGCAGCCTGGAGAAGAGAAGCCTTGAGGAGACCTTGGAGTGGCCTTCCAGGATCTGAAGGAGGCTAGAGGAGGGCTGGGGAGGAACTATTGACAAGGTCTGGTAATGTCAGGACGAGGGGGAATGGGTTTGAACTGGCAGAGGGGAGACTGAAACTGGATGCTAGGGAGAAGTTCTTGACAGTGAGGGTGGTGAGACACTGGCACAGGTTGAGGCTGGGGAGACACTATCACAAGTTGCCCAGGGAGGTTGTGATCACATTGGGTGATTCTGTGCTCCACTACCTCCCTGGAGGTGTTGAGGACCAGGTTGGATGAGGCCTTGAGTGACCTGCTCTAGTGGGAGGTGTCCCTGCCTATGGCACAGGGTGGGTGGAACTGGCTGAGCTTTGGGCTCTCTTCCAAACTAAGCCCTTCTGTGACTTTATGACAGGTAGCTGCTGGTGCAGTCCTGATGCTGCTGAGGAGCAACCTCAGGCTGCAGGCTGCAGCTAGCTGCTGGGCAGCAAACATGGGCAGAGGAGTCACAGATGGATCAAATGGACCTGATCCAGAAGGAAAGAAGGAAAGAGAAGGAGAGGCAACAAAGACACAGTGTCCCTGGGCACCACTGAGCAAAGCCTGGTCCCACCCTGCTGACAGCCACAAGTGTTGATGAGCACTGCTCAGGTCTCCCTCAGGCTGCTCCTCTCCATGCTAAGCAGCCCAAACCCTCTTAGCCCATCTTCACAGAGCTGCTCCAGTGCCCTCAGCACCTCTGCAGCCCTTTGCTCTACCTCTCTGTGCCTCTTCTCTCCCTGCTCAGGCAGGACATAGACTGAAGCAGCTACTTCTGTCCCACTCCAACTCTTCGCCCTCTACAGGATTTCTGCCTGCCTGGGAGGTGCTGTTAACCCTCACCAGGATCCCCTTGAAGCTTCTTGCACATCCCAGGGTGGCAATTCGAGTTCTGACCAACAGGATCAGATCTGCACTGACAAATGTATGCAGAAAATTCTAAGCCACCTGCCCAGGTCTGACAGCAGTTAGGAAGAGGAAATCAGTTCAGAAATGCAAAGAGAGGAGATGCAGCCCCAAGCACAAATCCAGGCTGGGTGAGGAGTGGTCGAGAGCAGCCTTGGAGGGGAAGGCCTTGGGGGTGTCAGTTGGTGCCAAAGTGCCCAGCAGCCAGCACTGCTCCCAGCCCAGAGCCAGCTGTGTGCTGGCTGCAGCCAGAGCAGGGAGAGCAGCAGCACAGGGAGGGGATTCTGCCCCTCTGCTCTGTTCAGACCTCACCTGCAGCACTGCCTGCAGCTCTGGGGCCCCCAGCACAAGAGGGACCTGGAGCTGCTGGAGAGGATCCAGAGAAAGCCATGGAGGTGATCAGAGGGATGGAGAATCTCCCTTGTGAGAACAGGCTGAGGGAGCTGTTCAGCCTGCAGAAGAGAAGGCTGCAGGGAGAGCTCAGAGCAGCTTCACAGCAGCTGAAGGGCTCCAGGAGAGCTGAGGAGGGACTTTTGGCAAGGGCTGAGAGTGCCAGGCCAAGGGACAATGGCTTTGAGCTGGGAGAGGGGAGACTGAGAGTGGAGAGGAGGAAGAAATTCTTGTCAGTGAGGGTGGTGATAGTCTGGCAGAGGTTGCCCAGGGAGGCTGTGGAGGTGTTCAAGGCCAGGATGTTCAAGACCTTGAGCAGCCTGGGCTGGTGGAAGGTTGAAGATCATCTGGTTCCAAGCCAAAAGCAGATGACCTTCAATCTTGGAACCAGGTTATCTTCAAGGTCCCTTCCAACCCAACTCATTCTAGGAGTGTCTGGACCAATCTGCGCTAGTGGGAGATGTCCCTGCCCCTGGCAGGGGGTTGGCACTGGCTGATCTTTGAGGTCTCTGCCAAGCCCACCCCTTCTCTGGTTTGTGTTTCTGAGTTAGATTCCAGCTTTGGTCCCCGAGCTCTTGCTGGGCACAGAGATTGGCTTGGTTTGGGTTTACCATTTCGTCAGAAGCCATCCCCAGCTGCTGACTTCCTCCTCCACACCCTGCGTGTCCTTACCAATCGCCTGCCCACAGGACATCTCCCTTCATAAAATCAACTAACATTTAACATCCCATTCCCCAGAAGAGCACAGCTCAGGGAAGCACCTGATAGGAGCTCTGGGGTGATGGTCTGACCTTCTTCCGAGCGTGAGTCGCAGAATCATCTGGCTGATGTGGTTGACCTTTCAGACGCTGACTCTGGCACCACCAGGGCACCACTAAGCCCTGTCCCTCAGCACCACATCTTCACAGCTATTCAATCCCTCCAGGATGGGGACTCCACCACTGCCCTGGGCAGACTGGGCCAGGCCTTGACAGCCCCTTGGGGGGAAGAAATTGTTCCTCATGGCCCACCTGAACCTACCCTGGTGCAGCTTGAGGCCGTTTCCTCTTGGGCTGTCATGCCCTCCCCCTTTCTGGGAGAGTTGGCTGTACCCTTCAGATCAGCCATCCAGAGCTGGCCTGCCCCAAGCCTGGGGCAGAGTCCAGCAGAGGTTATGAGGATGTCCAGGGTCAGGCCAAGTGGGAATGGTCTGAAGCTGAGGCAGAGCAGGGTTGGACTGGAGCTGAGGAAGAAGTTCTGCAGGGTGAGGGTGCTGAGAGCCTGGCACAGGCTGCCCAGGGAGGCTGTGGCTGCCTCCTGCCTGGGAGTTTTGCAGACCCAGCTGGAGGAGGCCCTGAGCAACCTGGGCTGGTGGAAGATTGAAGATCATCTGATTCCAAGGCTCCTGCGATGGGCAGAGCCCAAAGGCCCCTTCCAACCCAACACATTCTAGGAGTGCCTTGGGCAAGCTGTGCTGGTGGGAGGTGTCCCTGCCCATGACAGAGGGTTTGGAGCTGGCTGAGGTTTGGGGTCCCTTCCAACCCAAACTATTCTCTGAAGCTGTGACTGCACAGTTCTATGCTTCCATGATTCCATGACTGATTCCATGTCTCTCCACACAGGAATGAGGCTGTAAGGAAGGTTTAGGTGCTTCTCAGTAAGGATCAAGACAGGTCCTGGCTGGCAGGTGGCTGCTGCACTCTGAGCCTCCTGGCTGGCTCATTCCCCACCCTGCTTCCTGGAGGAACTTGGCTTCCTTTGGCACCAGCAGCACAGGGCTTGGCTTTTGCAGCCATCTCTGAGCCACCGCTGCACAATCCACCAGCGAGATCAATGGCAGCAACACCACAAAGCCACCCCCATGCCTCTGCAGGCACCTCACATAGCTCAGCAGGGTGGAGTGAGCCATAAACCCTCCAGAGATGATGAAGCAGACAGAAACCAAACCAGCAACGGCAGCGAGGGTTCTGGCCCTGCCACTCTGCCTTTGTTTGGGAAGGGAATCAAAGTCTGTTGACATTTCTTGTTCACCAAGGTCACCTCATTGCAGCCAGTCCCACCACCAAAAGCCAGCACTAGGGCTCAGAGGAGGGCAACTCTACCTTGCTCCTGAGGTGGCATTGGCCCCATTTCCGAGACAGGTATGAGGAGGAGGCTGAGTCCTGCCCCCAGTGGGATCACAGAATGCCTCAGGCTAGAAGGGACCTCAGAGCTCATCTGCTTCAAGCCCCTGCCATGCCCAGGGACACCTCTCACCTAGACTCAGCTGCTCAAGGCCTCCTCCAGCCTGGCCTTCAACATCCCCAGGCAGGAGGCAGCCACAGCCTCCCTGGGCAGCCTGTGCCAGGCTCTCAGCACCCTCACACTGCAGAACTTCTTCCTCAGTTCCAGTCCAACCCTGCTCTGCCTCAGCTCCAAACCATTCCCTCTTGGCCTGGCTCAGACACCCTCAGCCAAAGTCTCTCTGCAGCCTTCCTACAGGATCCCTTCAGGCACTGGCAGCAGCTCTGAGGTGCCCCTGGAGCCTTCTCCTCTGCAGGCTGCACACCCCCAGCTCTCTTGAAACTGTACCCACAGCAAAGCTGCTCCAGCCCTGGCATCATCTCTGTGACCTCCTCTGGCGTCACCCCAGCAGCTCTGTGTCCTTCCTGTGCTGGGGACAGCAGCACTGGAGGCAGGGTTGGAAATGAGGTCTGAGCAGAGCCAAGGGGCACAATCCCCTCTGCTGCCCTGCTGCCCACACTGCTCTGGCTGCAGCCCAGCACTTGGCTCTCTGCTGGGCTGCAGGGCTCTTTCTTCATTGCACCCAGCCTGCATTTCTGCCTGGGCTTGGCCCGACCCAGCTGCAGGACCTTGCCCTGTGACTTCCTGAACCTCCTGCAGCTGGCACTGGCCATTTCTCAAGTCCATCAAGACCCTCCTGGATGCCACCCCTGCCCTCAGGTGAGTCCATGGCACCACAGAGCTTGGCACCACCAGCAAACCTGCTGAGGGTGCCTCAATGCCACTGCCCATGTGTGTGACAGAGATGTGAAAGAGCACTGGACCCAGGGCTGACCCTACCCCTAGGGACATTCAAGGTAAAACTTGATAGGGCCTTGAGCAACCTGATCCAGCTGGAAGTTCAAGGCAGGATTGGACGTGGCACATGGTGCCATGATCTAGCCTTGAGCTCTGAGGTAACAGGTTGGACTTGATGATCTATGAGGTCTCTTCCAACCTTGGTGATACTGTGAGACTGTGTCCAATAGGGTGTACTGACCAAGATGCCCTGTGAGGGTCCTTCCCAACCTGAGAGTCCCTGCCAGCCTGATGCATCCTGTGGCTCAAGGGGGATACCCTCAGCCTCAGGGGTTTCCTAGGCTCCGCCGGTCTAAGCCCCGGGCAGCCTGAGTCGGTGCTGGTCCCACCAGAGGCAGGCTGGGCTCTGGACACCTCTGCCCAGGAAGCTCCCTGGGATTTCCTGGAGTTGTGCTAACTGCTGGAGCTGACCAGAAAAGCCAAAATAGTTTCCTTCGTTCACCCAACGCAGAGGTTCTTTAGAGACCTTCGCTCTCCCCATCCCGAGGGGGTGCGGGGCAGAGTCTAACCCTGCGCTCCGCACTGACCCGGGCTGCAGCCTGCTGCTGGGTTCCTGCCTGGCAGCGTCCCGGCTCAGTGTGCTCAGGTCGCGATCGCCACCTGCTGGCTTTGCCCGGGCCTGGCGCTCCGCAGAGCTGCTACCGCGCAGCCCGCCGGGGCCTTGCTGCTCCTGGCCGCACGCTGCGCCCGGGCCTGGCGCTCCGCACAGCTGCTACCTGGGGTGCCCCTGAGCACGGCTGACCCCCACGGGGCCGGGGCACAGGCATTTGCCGGGGGCATCTCAGCAACACCGCGGGAGCTGCAGCTTCTTGAAGGCAGCTGGGAGAAGCTGGAGCCTGATGCAGCACGGCCCCAGAACTGAGGCGGCTCCCCGCGGCTGTGGCCAGGGGACAAACAGCCTGGGTGGACATCAGCAGGCTTCCTAATGCTCTTCAGCCACGAAAGGTTTCATGCTGAGAGAGCAGGGACGGCGTGAGGAAAGAGAGGGGGGAAAGCGGGGCGGCGTCGGAGGCTGCGCTGCCTGCGCTGCCAGTGCGGACCAGCAGATGGAAGCGGCTGGGGCGTGCGGGAGCCGCTGGGACCCTCTGCAGGAGCTGTTTGGATCGCTCCCTCTTGCAGCGGATAAAGAAACGGGCTGAAGGCACCAGAGCATGCAACGTGCACGACTGAGATGCTTCTGGTGTGCGGCACCATCAGGAGAGCGTCAGCACCGTGAGGCCCCCCTGAGCTCTGAGGCCCCCCTGAGCAGAGGTGTCTGGGTGAATGAGGCACTGCAGGACTTGGCTCCTTCCCTGCCCCTCTGGGCTGAAGCAGGGACTGAGCTTGGCGTGTTTCTGTTTTCCCTGAAGTGGCTCTGACCACTTCACGAGGGAGCAGAGCTGGCCCCGTGCAGCCTGTCCAGCATGGCCATACCAAGGAGGCCTTTTGGCACCAGAGCAGCTGTGTTTGCTGTCCCCAGAGAGCCCCCAGCTGCAGTGCATGGCTTCACCCCACCTACCCATCAGGATTTCCACGGATAGCCTACACCTGGTTTGAGGTAACCCCAAGCACAAATCCAGGCTGGGTGAGGAGTGGTCGAGAGCAGCCTTGGAGGGGAAGGCCTTGGGGGTGTCAGTCGGTGCCAAAGTGCCCAGCAGCCAGCACTGCTCTCAGCCCAGAGCCAGCTGTGTGCTGGCTGCAGCCAGAGCAGGGAGAGCAGCAGCACAGGGAGGGGATTCTGCCCCTCTGCTCTGCTCTGCTCTGCCCTCACCTGCAGCACTGCCTGCAGCTCTGGGGAACCCAGCACAAGAGGGACCTGGAGCTGCTGGAGAGGATCCAGAGAAGGCCATGATCATCGGGCTGGAGAAGCTCTGCTGTGGGGACAGGCTGAGAGAGTTGGGGTTGATCAGCCTGCAGAAGAGAAGGCTGCAGGGAGAGCTCAGAGCAGCCTCACAGCAGCTGAAGAGCTCCAGGAGATCTGGAGAGGGACTTTTGGCAAGGGCTGAGAGTGCCAGGCCAAGGGACAATGGCTTTGAGCTGGGAGAGGGGAGACTGAGAGTGGAGAGGAGGAAGAACTTCTTGTCAGTGAGGGTGGTGATAGTCTGGCAGAGGCTGCCCCGGGAGACTGTGGCTGCTTCCTGCCCAGAGGTGTTGCAGGCCAGGCTGAATGAGGCCCTTGTGCACTCTGGGCTTTGCCCTGGCAGGAGGCTTGGAAGCAGCTGATCTTCAAGGTCCTTTCCAACCCAACTCATTCTAGAAATGCCTTGAGCAGCCTGGGCTGGTAGGAAGTTGGAGCTGGATGACAATTGGGATCCCTTCCAATCCAGCCCCTTCCATGCCTTTATCAATCCATGGCTGCCCAGCAGTGTCCCTGTGTGCAGGGGAGGGGCAGGAGGCTCACACCCAGCACCGGGTGGCACCATGCTGGGGACCCTCGGAGCCGCTGTGACCTACTTTGGGTGGGAGGGGAGCCGGTGCCCGCGGCTGTGGCTATCAATTATTGATGGCCTGGCTGTGTTCATGCTCCACTGAAGCCTTTTTGCTTTCACACACAAATCTCCTCCATAATTTAGAGCCTCTCACGGCGCCAGCCCCACGCCTTGGCCACTCCCCAGGGCCCTTCCGCTCAGGTGAGCAGGGATGAGATGAGGATGGACCCAGCAGGAGCTGGGATGGGGGCAGGAGCTGGGATGCAAGCAGGAGGCAGGAATCAGGCAGGAGCAGGGATGGGAGCAGCAGCTTGGATACAGGCAATGAGCTGGGACTGGGTCAGAAACTGGGTTCTGGGCAAGAACTGGGGTTGGGGCAAGAGCTGTGATGTGAGCACGAGCTGGGATTGGGGCAGAAGCCAGGAGTCAGGCAGGATCCAGGAATCAGGCAGGAGCTGGGATGTGGACCAGACAGCAACCAGAACTGAGTCGGGAGCTGGGATGCAAGCAGAAGCCAAGAAGCAGGCAGGAGCTGGGATGAAGGCAGATGCTGGGGCTGGGGCAGGAGCCAGCTTTGCCTGGCCCCTGGGCTGGGAATCCAGTCAGGAGGGGGCTGGCAGTGCAGCACGGGCTCGGGCAGCCCGGGGGCCCCCAGCAGGTCCCTCCCCGGAGCAGCAGAGCCTGTTCCCAGGCAGGGTGGCCCGCGGGGGCTATTTTTAGCCCTGCCTTTGACTTTTTTTCTTACGCGTTTTTGCCCTTTTTTCCCTCTCTTGCTTTCCTGCCCTTCACCTCTGCTCAGCACTGCCCTGGGAGGAAACCACTGAGCCCTGTGGTGGGAAGCTGCATGGGAGGGCTTTAGGAGCACCCCACGGCTGCCACTCACTGAGCCGAGCCACAGGGACGCCTTTGGCAGAGCGAAAAGTTTTCCCCCGGGATTTAGGTAAGCTGCCCCGCAGTGATGCCACCACAGAGCCAGCCCTATCGTGCGCCCGGGACACCCGCAGCTGGCCCCAGGGCTGCAGTTCCCACAGCTGCTTTTACAGCTATAGATAGGCGCAGGAGAGGTGTCGGCAGCCCTGGGCAGGGCGTTCCGCAGCAGGGAGAGGCAGGCGGGAGCTGGGCGCTGCTGCAGCTGCGGAGGAGCTTTGCCTTCTATGGACATCTCTGCTCGCCGCACCGCCGGCAGCGAGCGACAGCGCTGGCACTCACGGGGGGCTCGGCCGCTGCTGGGACGGGGAGCAGGGGCACTAAAACCGCCCAGAAGAAGCTTCAGAGGTGCCCTGCCAGTGATGCCCGCGGAGGCAAGGACCTGCTCTTCTCCTGGATGGAGAACCAGAGCGCTAGGGGTGGGGAGATGGCCCAGATCAGGTCACACAGGAACACATGCAGGTGGGTTTTGAAGCTCTCCAGAGGAGGAGACTCCACAACCTCTCTGGGGAGCCTGCTCCGCCTGCTCCGGGGCTCAGCATCCGCTCAGGGACAAAGTTTTTTGCTCACGTTGAGGTGAAATTTCCTGTGATTATGTCCATTGCCCCTCATCCTAGCACTGGGGATCACTGAGCAGAGCCTGGCTCCAGCCTCCTGTCCCCCACCCCTCAGACAGTAACAGACATTGATCAGGTTTCCTCTCAGCCTTCTCCTCTCCAGATGAGCCAGCCCCGGGGCCCTCAGCAGAGATAGAATCAGTCAGGGTTGGAAGGGACTACAAGGATCAGGTGGTGCTAATCCCCCTGCCATGCCCAGGGACACCTTACCCTAGAGCAGGCTGCCCACAGCCTCAGCCAGCCTGGCCTGAAACACCTCCAGGAATGGGGCCTCAACCACCTCCCTGGGCAACCCATTCCAGCCTCTCACCACTCTCATGCTGAACAACTTCCTCCTCACATCCAGTCTGGCTCTCCCCAGCTCCAGCTTTGCTCCATTTCCCCCACTTCTGTCACTACCTGAGAGCCTAAAAATCCCTCCCCAGCTTTTTTGTAGCCCCCTTCAGATACTGAAAGGCCACAAGAAGGTCACCTGGGAGCCTCTTCTGCTCCAGACTGCACAGCCCCAACTCTTTCAATCTGTGCTCACAGCAGAGCTGCTGCAGCCCTCTGAGCATCCTCCTGGCCCTGCTCTGGGCACGCTCCAGCATCTCCACATCCCTCTTGGAAGAGAGGCTCCCTTGCACCCTTCCCAGGAGGGCTTCAGCTAACCCCAAAGCTGAAGGATCCCAACCTCATGCCCAGAAGACGACACAACAGACCACAGACACAAGAGAGTCACAGCAGCCTCTGGGTATATTTGTTGTTGTTGTTGCAGTTCATACATTATCCAGTTTCACATTCTCATAGGATCAGCAATGTTAGAGCAACTTACTCTCAAACCTTTTTGCTATGAGCCAGACAGCCGTGGTCAGGTAATACTCAGAGCACTCTAAACACCAAGCAAGAAGATGCTAAGAAAAAACAAAACCAAACAACAACCAACAGCCAAACAACCCAAACAAAGAAAGAAATCAAATTGCACAACTTCTCATGGACTATTGCCTGGGTACAAGAAGACAAACCCCTTCTCTTTTCAAGCTTTAACTAAACATTAAACTTATCTTACAGGATTACAATTTCTCTTTCATCATCAATAATAATTAATTGCACACAAACACAGCAGAAATCCTTTATGATGCATAAATATTTCCTTATTCCACATGGTACAAAAATACTCCTAACTTTATTATTATTATTATTCCTTTTTTTCCCTCGTTGTTCAGTATTCCCATAAGGATGTGGCTGATTTTTTGGCAGGACTGGATGCTCTCCAATCAGAGGGATGTGGAAAAAGATCCAAAACGAAACTAACAACAACAGAAAAAGAGGAGGGGAAAAAAAACCAACCTCCTCAAAAGGTTCTAGAAACAGCTGTAAGATGGAGAGAGGAGGCTGAAGGAGCGGGGCAGGACAAACCCCACCCCCGCCGCTCCACGCCACCTTCGAAAGCAGAGGGGCAGGGACCAGAACAGAAACCCAAACCCAGCGCAGCAAACTCGGAGGGCAGAAAGCAGAAGCAAAAACAACAACCAAAAACCAACGAAAGTAAAAGATTTCTCAGGTTGTTTTTGTTTCCGGGTGCAGTGGGGAGGGCAGGGCAGGGCTGGGAGAAGGGGTGAGACAAGGACAGGAT
Source organism: Tricholaema leucomelas (assembly GCA_013400475.1). Lineage (NCBI taxonomy): Eukaryota > Metazoa > Chordata > Aves > Piciformes > Lybiidae > Tricholaema lacrymosa > Tricholaema leucomelas. Next base: position 117,270 of record WAAF01000257.1, on the reverse strand, counting down.
TTCTCCAAGCCAAATCTTCACCGGAGCAGGAGGAGAAACCTCGATGGATCGATCCGACGGGCCGAGACCTGTTGCTAACGGTTACACAAAGGCTAGAACAAACAAACTCTACACTCACAGAGACACAAGTTAAGTGTTTTAATTCATGCCAGAAAACATGCAAAAAACCCATTTTTGCCTTTCGATTTCCTTCAGCCCAGCCCCCCACCCCCGCCCCGGGCAGGGTGAGCCCAGGGAAAGCCCAGGACCTAGCACCGCCGCTCCGCAACGGCTTGGAGTCAGCGAAGCTCAGCTGGGGAGGAGATCCTGAGGATGGAGGATGGGTGGTTGGATGGAGGCAGCACACGGCCCACGGCAGGGGGACTGTGGCAGCTTCACAGTCTGGGAGGGGGGATGCTGGCAGCCCCGTGGGGAGCACGCAGGGTGCCTTATCCACTGGCCACGAACCAAAGCAAGAGGAGTCCGAGCGATCGTCCCTGGCACATCCCTCGGGAGAGCAGGGAAGAGGAACACAAGCCAAGGAGAGGTGCTGTGGGAGAGGAGCAGAGGTGAGCAGGGCTGCAGGGATCTGCTCCCTGGCAGGGGCATTTGCAGCTCTGTTCCCCAGCTCAGGGCTGGCCAAGGCTCTGCTGCCACCAGGGTAGATTTGGCCCTGTCACCCATTGACATAACCCAGCCACATCCTCAAGTGGGTGACGCCAAGGTGCCACGAGAGCCCGAGGAGCCCAGAGACAAGCAGCCAGCCCCCAGAGTGATGAATTACTTACTAACAAACTAACAAAACTGACGAGACTTCCATCCTTGCTGGGTAGCTTCAGAGGGAGGGTACCAGCGCATCTGGAAAAGAAAGCGACGCCTCAGCTCCCTCAGCCAGAGCCCAAACCTTCTGCTCCTTCAGGCCACGGACAAGGTCCACCGAGTGAAGAAGTCTCCAGCACAGAAAAGGAGGCCCCTGCGTGACCTCAAAATACCACCCCAGTAGCACCCCAACCTGAGGCTGCACCACACTGGCACTACCTGGTGCACCAGCCTCACTCTGGTGGGTCATGCAAGGAGAGGTTTAGGCTCACCAGACACCGAGACTCAGCAAAGTCCTCCCTTAGAGAGGGCAGCAGGACCCTGCACATCTAAGCAGCCAGCAACCCATCGCAGTGCCTGCCTCGACAGCTCAACTACTTTCTGCTTACCGGCACAGCCAGAGGGTGACCTCTCCCCCAGATTCAAGCCCAGCCTGGCCTTGCCTCACTGCAGCACAGGACACCACCACTCGGGCTTGGGGAGCTCCTCACCACCAAGCTGCCCACGAAGCTCTCCCACTGTGGCAGAGCACAGGGGAGGGACGGTTTGGCCCCCAGCACACCCCCACTCCCACACATACTCCAAGTCCCCCTGCTCAGGCAGAGCAGAGGCACTGGGGGTGCAGCAGCCAGAGGCAGTGGCTGCTCTGCCCTCAGGACCACAGGAGGAGACATCAAGAGCACTTAGAATAGAATCAATCAGGTTGGAAGAGACCTCCAAGATCATGCAGTCCAACCTAGCACCCAGCCCTATCCAGTCAACTAAACCATGGCACTAAGTGCCTCATCCAGTCTTTTCCTGAACACCCCCAGGGATGGTGACTCCACCACCTCCCTGGGCAGCCCATTCCAATGCCAATCACTCTCTCTGCCAACAACTTCCTCCTCACATCCAGCCTATACTTCCCTCGGCACAACTTGAGGCTGTGTCCCCTTGTCCTGTTGCTGGTTGCCTGGGAGAAGAGACCAACCCCCACCTGGCTACAGCCTCCCTTCAGGTAGCTGTAGACAGCAATGAGGTCTGCCCTCAGCCTCCTCTTCTGCAGGCTGCCCACCCCCAGCTCCCTCAGCCTCTCCTCCTAGGGTTTGTGTTCCAGGCCCCTTACCTGCTTTGTTGCCCTTCTCTGGACACCTTCCAGCACCTCAACATCTCTCTTGAGTTGAGGAGCCCAGAACTGGACACAGCACTCCAGGTGTGGCCTGACCAGTGTTGAGTACAGGGGAAGAAGAACCTCCCTCGTCCTACTGGCCACACTGTTCCTGATACAGGCCAGGATGCCATTGGCCCTCTTGGCCACCTGGGCACACTGCTGGCTCATCTTCAGCCTACTATCCACCAGTACCCCCAGGTCCCTTTCCTCCTGGCTGCTCTCAGCCACTCTGTCCCCAGCCTGTAGCGCTGCTTGGGGTTGTTGTGGCTAAAGTATAGAACCTTGCACTTGGCCTTGTTAAATCTCATCCCATTGGCCTCTGCCCACCCATCCAGCCTGGCCAGGTCCCTCTGCAGGGCTCTCCTACCCTCCAACAGCTCCACACCTGCTCCTAGCTTGGTGTCATCTGCAAACTTACTGCTGCTGGACTCAATCCCCTTGTCCAGATCATCAATAAAGATATTGAACAGGACTGTGCCCAGCACTGATCCCTGGGGCACACCACTGGTGACAGCTGCCAACTGGATGTGGCACCATTCACCACCACTCTCTGGGCTCGGCCTTCCAGCCAGTTCCTGACCCAGCACAGAGTGAATCTGTCCAAGCCAGGAGCTGCCAGCTTGGCCAGGAGCTTGCTGTGGCAGACAGTGTCAAAGGCTTTGCTGAAGTCCAGGCAGACTCCATCCAGAGCCTTCCCCACATTCACCAGTCAGGAACCTGATCATAAAAGGAGATCAGGTTGGTCAGGCAGGACCTGCCCTTCCTAAACCCATGCTGGTTGGGTTTTAAGGTCTGTGCGACCTGTGCAGGGTGAGAACTGGCTCAGCCACCAGAGGAGACTCGGGAAGGCTTCTACAGCATAGACACCAGAAGAGGCTCCAGGCAGACAGCAGCACAGGGAGCAGTTAGCAGAGCTGCAAAGCAGCAAGGCCAGGAGGCTTCCCTGGCAGGTCACCGCTGCCAGACCTACTGCCCAGGCCTGCTCCTCACCAAGGCAGGGCTGCTGCATGGAGACCCCACAGTAACTGAGCAGAGGCAGCAAGCTGACAGCATCCAGGAGAACAGCATCAGACATCCAGCTGCTCTCTCCTGGTCCACAGGGTGGGTGAGGCCAGGCTGGGCTGGGAGCAGCAGGAGCCAGCTCTTCACCACTCGACTGAGCACAGCCCCAGCAGCAGGAGCAGCTTGGACCGGCTGCTGCCTGCACAGGGAGCTGAAGCACAGCAGCCACCCCCACTCTCCTCTCTCCCCAGCCTCCATGCAGGGAGGCACTCAGAGCAACAGGTACCTTCCAGGCTCTGGGTACCAGCAGGACGATGGACCTGGCTCTAAAATGGGTACAAAAGAGGCAGACCCCCCCCAGAGCCCAGCAGAAGCTGCTCTCCTTGCCAGATCGTGCTGGTAAGGTTGTCCCCTTGCCTGAACAAAGGCATCCAGGAGGGGAGGTGCAGACCTGTGTCCCCAGCCCCAGCAGCATAAGGCCTTCAGAAGAGACAGAGGTGAAAAGCAGGACACCCAGAGCCAGTGACAGCCCTCGGGCTGCTCTCCAAGACAGGCACACGCTCGGCAGACCCCTCCCAGCCTCACTCCTTTGCTGCCGGCAGAAGCCACCCGGGGCTGGGAGGTGCAAAGCCAGAAGCTTTCTGCAGACAGGCAGCAGACTGCCAAGGCCTGGACACTGCAGCAGCTGCAGGACACCACCAGCTCACAGCTGCCAGCCAGCACAGCTGCCTGCTCTGCCACTCCACCAGCACACAGGCTGGGAAGCCAACAACTGAACAGCCCTGAGGTCAGCTCGGGGACCTCAAGCCCTGTCTCTTGAGATGGCTTCTCCAGGGAGGAACCCTGCAGGAGCCTCCCACCAGGCTGGATCAGGCAGCAACACCACATCTGAGGCAGCCATCCATAAGTGGGCACCCTGGGCTGGCTGGGCTCCTTGGTGGCACCTGCTTGCTTTGTGAAGGTGTCTGCTCAAGTCAGCTCCCAGCTCACGGCACACCACAGCCAGATGCAGCCCAGTCAGCTTGGCTCTAAGTGAGGGCACAGAGGTCACCCAGACCCTCGTTCCTCAGCAAGAGGTCCCACCAAGGTGCTATGCTGCTGCCAGGTGAGAGGGACCCAGCTCAGCTGCACCCTTGCTCACCATCCTGGGGCCACCACACCACTCTGGGGCACTGCCACAAGTCGGGAATGCTTCAGCCTGACTGACCCCTTCCAGGGCCAGCACAGCAGCTGCAGTGCAGGGACAGGGGTTCCTCTCCTCCCAGCACTGCCACTGGCAGGGAGCTGCTCACTCAGCAGAGTCACAGCTCCTCAGCAGCCAGTGCTCCTCCCTGGCCGGCATCTCCCACTCCAGCACCCCTCCCTCCACAGCTGGGAACAGTTTCTCCTGCCCGGCAGGAACAGCCCCCCCCCCACTAGTCTGGAGCGCTTCACCCCAACGGCAGAGTGAGGGGTGAGACCTGCCAGGTCTTCCAGCCCACCAAAAGGTGAAGAGCTCGATGGGATGAGGCAGGAGCAGCCCCTTAGTGGAAGGGGCTCTGAACCCAGCGGGGAGCACTGGAAGCAGAAGGTTGGAGGCAGAAGCCAGGCCAGAGGACCATGTCCTTCAGGACTGGGGCACCTGCCAGCTTTCTTCTCACATCCCTCAGTGTCTCCCTGGCAAAATCAAGCTCCCTGAGCAAGGAGGCTCTGCAAAGCAAGGGCTGCCTGAACGGCCTGGGGGAGCAGAGTGGCAGAGGACACAGAGCTGCCCCAGGAGGACTGGAGCTGGCAGGCCCGGCCAGAGCACTGCCTCTTGAGGGATGTCCCTCTCCCTTCTCTCCCAAACTACTCTGTCAAGGAGGACGCTGAGAGAGTGGATGGAGACAGCCAGCACTGCCCGAGGGCAGCAGAGCAGAGGAGGCTTCCCCTGCCAGAGCTGCATCAGGGCTGGAACAAAGCCTGGCACCACCACTGCAAACACCTCCTGCCCATGGGGACAGGACAAGCAGTGCCAGCCTCGTGCTGTACTCAACATCTGTCCAGAGCACAGCTGCAGAAGAGGAGCTTCTGCCTCTGCTTGCTGCCTTCCTGAGGCCAGGGGAAGCACCCAGGAGGGAAGGGCCTTCCCTGGCTGCAGCTCAGGACCTGGGAGGGCTGCATCCACTGATCCATCCTCTTCTCAGCTACTTCTAGGCCTGCTCATCCCTGCTCTGCAGCCAGCCCCAGCCTTTCCTAGGACCCAGGGCTGGCCCTACAAGTGGAATGGAGCCAGCCACCTCCCTGTGTGCCTCCCTGTGCAGGCCAGCACCCAGCACTCTGGGATGCCCCTGGGAGCTGGCAGGACCTCCACCAGCATGGCCAAGAGCTGCACCTAGTTACCAGTTGCTGATGTGCAGAGTGGGGTCTGCAATTGCACTGCTGGCATGGGCTCACCTGGCAAAGGTGAGGAGCACTTGGAAGCAGAGGATTGTTGGGCTGGAAGAGCCCTCCCAGCCCAGCCAGTCCAGCAGCAGCCCAGCACCACCATGGGCACCAAACCATGGCCACACGGAGCTGGAACACCTCCAGCCATGGGCACTCCACCACCTCCTTGGGGCAGACTCTGCCAGTCCCTGACCACTCTGGCAACAAAGACATTTCTCCTCCTCTCCAACCTAACCATCCCCTGCCACAACTCCAGGCCAGTTCCTCTCCTTCTATCCCCTGAGATTGGGCAGCAGAGCCCAACCCCAGCTCACTGCAGCCTCCTCTCAGGGAGCTGTAGAGAGCAATGAGCTCTGCCCTCAGCCTCCTCTTCTCCACACCAACCCCCCCAGCTCCCTCAGCTGCTCCTCCCCAGCCCTGTTCTCCAGACCCTGCCCCAGCTTTGGTGTCCTTCTCTGGCCCTGCTCCAGCCCTCAGTGTCCTTCTTATACTTGAGGGGCCCAAAACTGTCCCCAGGATTCGAGGTGCAGCCTCTCCAGTGCCCAGTACAGAGACACTTCAGTCACCTCTTCCCCCAGGCTGCAGCTCACTGGGTGCCAGCAGTGGGCACTGCAAAAGCTGCTGTGCTCCAGCTGGAAACACAGCTGAAGGGGACATGCCCCAGGGCAAGCAAGGACAGGTGTCCATGAGGCACTGCCCTCATCCATCAGCCCTGCCTGGACACACATCTGCAGACCCAGCAGCAGGTACTTCACCCAGGGCAGAACCTCTTTCCTATGAGGGTGGGGAGGCACTGGAGCAGGTTGCCCAGAGAAGCTGTGGACACTTCATCCCTGGAAGTGTTGCAGGCCAGGCTGGATGAGGCCTTGAGCAACCTGGGCTGGTGGAAGATTGAAGATCATCTGGTTCCAAGGCCATGGTGTTGCCCATGGCAGGGGGCTTGGAACCAGATGGTCTTCAAGGTCCCATCCAAGCCAACTCATTCTAGGAGTGCCTTGAGCAATCTGGGTGGGCACTGCTGCTTTGCCCAGAGTGTTGAGGTAGCTCCACACCAGGAAGTCACTTCTGATGCCACCCAGGGTCCAGTTCACTTCTCAGGTGCCATTTAGCAAGACTAGCTGCTCAGAAGGTACCTGGAGGAGCTGAGAGCATCCTGACTCCTGTTTAGGGGAGAACATCTGGCTTGGGACAGCTTGCTCAAGTCCATGACATTTTGCAATGAGACAGAACTATGCCAGCAAGCAGTGGTGCACGAGGGCAGGGCTCCCCTGCTCCAGCAGACCCACCAGGGTGGCCCTTTGACCACCCAGGTGTCACCAGCCTGGCTGAGCCCTGGAGCAGCAGACAGCAGCACCCCAGCTAAAGCAGCCCTGGAGGGAAAGCACAGCCCTGAGCTCAGCCCAGCTCCTGCCCCTGCTGCCAGCTGCCCGGGGCCAGCACTGGAGCACAGCCTCTGGGATCTGTCTCATGCTTGTCCCCGAGAGCAGCCAAGGCTCAGGGGATGCAGCTTGCTCCGAGCCAGCCCAGGCAGCTAACCGGAGGGAGTGGAGCAGTGACCCTCAGCAGCAGGCTCTGCCCCAGCTCGGGGCTGGACTCCTGCACCATGATGTAGCCAGGAGCCAGGACTGCTCCTTCCACCCAGTGCTCACTTGGGCAGGTCCCAGCTTTGAGGCTTACCTCCACCAGCTCCTCCAAGGCTGCTGCTAGCACCACCTTGGGCAGTCCACCCTAGAAGGACTGGCACTTGTGAGCTTTCATGCCCTGCTCTCTGCCTTGGCAGCATCTACCACAGAGTCCCCTGGGCTCTGGATGCCAAACATCAGCCTCATCTCCTGCAAGCTCCACATGATAATCACCACCAGCATCACTCCTGTCCTTACCAAACAAACCTGTACCCAGCCACTGCTTCCCAGGGCAAGCTGTACCCACAGCAGCCTCCTGTCCTCAGGGACGGTGCCACAGCTGGAATTGTCTCTTTGCAGAGGAGCTCCAGGGGTACTGACAGCCTCTGGGGCCTCCTGCTGCCCACTTAGAGCCTGACTTCGAGGCAGCCCAGAACAAGAAGCTCCACACTGGAGGCAGTGCAGCCCAAGTCCCTCAGGCAGGAGCAGGTGAAGCTGCTCAGCTGCTCCAGGCAGAGCAAGGCAAGCTGCAGCACTGGCTCTGTGCCAAGCCCTCCTCACCTCCCCAGGAGCCCAACTCCGCTCATCTTGCGCCTCCGTCCTCCGAGGGCAAAGGCAGACCTGGCCCCTAGCTTTGATGCCTTTTCCCCCACAGCAGTACCACACAGAAGGAGACCAAGTCTACCCAGAAGGACTGCAAGAAGCAACGAGCCAGGCCTGTTCCCTCGGGCAGAGCTGCCACAGCCCCAGGCCACCTTCCTGAGCTGCAAGCTCGGCTGCCAGCTCTGCCCCGCTGCCGCCTCCCCCCCGGCCCGGTACGGCGCCCGAGCCCCACGTCCTGCCTGGCATCTCAGGCTGCCAGAGAGGCCAAGATGCAGGAAGGAGGCTGCTCTGCTTCCAGCAACTGGAGAGGAAAGAGGTGAGGTTAGACCCCGCTGGGGCAGGGCCTGTCCCGTCTGCGAGTCTGGCCCGAGGTGCCCGGCAGTGCTGCTGTCCGTGGTGCCCACCGGGATTTAGTCGTGTGCGGTCCGCTGCCACGTCACTCACCTCCCCCACCGTGTGCCAGGAGTGAGCTCAAGGTGGATTTCTGGTTGCCCTCAAGAGGTCCGTGGTCGGGGAGAAACCAGGTTTGCCTCTCATGCCCAAGCAGCAGGGCTGTCTGTGCCCTGGCCCAACCGGGCTGCTCCCCTGCCAGCGGCGGGACCTGGCTGAGGCCAGCTCAGCCGGGAGGAGTTGCTGTAAGATGGTGCCATGCTGTGTGTGCCACGTCATGTGCTGCCAGGTTGGAGAGGTGGGTTAGAAGAAGGCCTGGTGTCTCTCATTCCCCAGGCTCTGGTGGGTGGGTAGCGTGAGGCCCATGCACTGGGTTGCCAAGGAGGTTCGGGCTACAGAGCTGGGCAGAAGCTTGCAAGTCCCACGGTGCAGCTCGGGGGAGAGATGGGTACCTTACCAGTCCTGCCGGGCGGGGCTGCCATCCTGCTTACCACCTCTAGGGATGGAGCTGCAGTACAGCCACTCCACTAGCTGCAATAGGGCATCACTAGGGTGTCCCAGCTCCAGGACAGCTCTGACTCCAGGGCTAGCCTGCGCTGGCATCATGGCTGGAGTTCACTAGGGACATCAAAGGAGGGGGTTGAGAGAGAGTGGCAGGGAGGGGAGGCAGATGGGGCAAGCTTCAGGTCAGCAGAGTCCCTGCAGAGTCTTTGGCAGCACAGGGGCAGGCCATGGGCACGTCTCCAGCAGCCTGGTGCCCGCCAGCAGCATGACCCAGACAGGGCAGCTCAGCATTACCGGCACCCACTGCTCCTGTCCTCCAGCAGCTTGCCAACGACTCCTCGAGGCCGGGTCAGCCTCCTGGCACCTCCTGCCCCTGCTTGCCGCTGCCAGCCCTCTGGGCAGCTTGGCAGGAGGCTGCCCAGGTGCAGGGGGTGGCTGCTTCCTCTCCCACTCACTACCAGAGGCCAAGCACTCCAGGTTCAAAGCTTCTGCAACAGCCTCCAGCTGCAGCTCTGCCCAGCCCCACCACAGCCTCCAGCCAACACTGACCTCAAGAGGAGCAGCTGCAGCTGTCCCATGTGCCCACCACCTCACCAGGCAAACCAGCCCCTGGCAGCCAGAGCAGAGGGCTCAGCACACCAGGACCAAGGTTACAGCTCTGAGTCCAGGCTGTGGCAAAAGGTGTCTCCCTGCCTCACTCCTGCCAGGGAGAAGGCTCCAGCCCAGGGACCAAACATCCCTGAGCTGCCAGCCTGAGTAATGTTTAACCCCATAAAACTTTATTGGTAACACAGAGCGCCCCAGAATGCCCCTGGCAAGGTCACTGCCAGCTCCAGGATGGGGCAGCAGGGAGCAGCTGTACCAGCTTGGCCAGATGCCCTCAGAGCCACAGGCAGGGAAGGCCATGCTGGCCCCCTAAGGCTCAGGAGCAGTCACCACTTGTACACCTCCTTAGGCACAGTCCTGCCCAGACAGAGAGCTCCCTGGAGCCTCTGGGTCACTCTGCAGGCCAGACCTCTCTGAATGCCAGTAGCTTGCCAACTGGAAGGCAGGGACTAAGACCCCAGAGGGACAAGATGTGGCTGAAGGCCTCCTTGATGCCCTCTGCTTCAGGAGGACAGAGGTTTGCTCCCCCACCATGCAGCACAGTTTTGGTGTCCAGCCCTCACACAGTCTCTGATGACCACCCCTGGAGGAGCTGCAGCAATGGCTTCAGCCTCAGCCAGAAGGTCTGTGCCTGCTCCTGCCTGCCAGGCACAGTTCAGCCAGCCCTTGGCTGCAGCACCCTGGCACAGGAAGGGCAGGGAACGGAAGACATCTACTGTCCTGGGCTGCCTGGGAGCAGAGCAGACTCCTGCAGCTGTGGGCACCACCAGTGACTTCTGGAGGGCACCAGCATGCACAGCCCCCAGAGAAGGGCCAGCCTGGCTCTGGAGACCTGGGGAAGAGCCAAGGAAGTGCTTGGTCCTGCCCCAGGCCCCAACATGAGCTTCAGCCCAACCCCAGCTCATCACGAGAAGGATGAAAGCAGCAGAGGCTTGCAGGAGAGGGACAGGACAGACAGACCCAGGCAGGTCAGGAGCTTCCTTCCCTCCACTGGCTCCATGCTGGGTCTGGGAAGCAAGCTCGAGCTGAAGCTGGGGAGCTGCACTCCAGACACGTGGGAAGCAAGAGGCTGCCAGAGGGTTGGCTGAGCTGACCAGCAGCCAGGTGGGCAAGGGGAGGGCACACAGCTGCTTCCGCTCCATTTCAGCGGGGAAGAGCAAAGCTGAGCCCTATGCTTGGCAGGGCAGAGGTTAAGCCCCAAACACTCTGAGGTCTAAACCCAGAGTGCCACTGCCCCCACGGCACAGGAGCAGAGACCAGGGCAGGCAGAGCACAGCTGGCTGGGCACACCAAGCAGGGCAGGGACAGGGGCACCAGGTTCTCCTGCACGAGTGCTACCTAGGAGACCACTTCTGCCTTGGCTTCCCTTTGCACTGCCGCGGGTGCAGGCACCATGTCTTGAAGCAGGGCTGCTGGTCTGGGCACATTAAAGCGTCCCAGTTCCAGACCCACAGCCCCAGCTGCCAGCGAGCTCACCCTGGAGCCCAGGCAGCTGCTGCACCCCTGGCAGCATCTCCAGAGGCTCTCACACAGAGGCATCCTCCTCTCTAACCTGCAGCTAGGGAGGCTCCCACCAGAGCTCCTCACTGGGGCAAGCTTCTGAGCACTCCTCTCCTCCAGCTTCAGAAGTACCTGAGTCACTTGGCCCAAGGGGGTCCCAGCTGAGCCCCTCAGCTTCTGCACCAAGCTAAGGCTGTTGCCTCCACTGGGACTTCACAGAGGAGGCTTTGGAGCCCTTCCCTGCCCACAGCCCCACGAGATGCTTTCCAGCCACAGGGACCAGCTAAGCCAGCCAGAAACTGAGCCCTAACGTTCTCCCACCTGCCTGTACCCCGTGGAGAAGCAGGCTGGGCCCCCAAGGTCACAAATCACCACCCAGCCCTGGCTGCCCTCGGCCTGGAGCCCTCTCCCCAAGGTCACAAATCACCACCCAGCCCTGGCTGCCCTCGACCCGGAGCCCTCTCCCCAAGGCAAGGTGCCAAAGGCAGGGTCGGAGCAGGTGGGCAGAGGCCTGGAGGAGCCGGGCAGGGCAGAGGGGGCGGTTGGCAGCAGGGCAGTGCTCACCTGGGCGTGCAGGGCAGCAGCGGCGGCGGCAGCTGCTGGGTAGGTGAAGGCTGCGTGGGGGATGGCAGGGGTCAGCTCCGTGGTGTACAGCGGGTAGGGGGCCCACGCCTCCGGGGACGCAGGGATCAGAGCTGCTCCAGTCAGGTCATCTGGGCAGGAGGAGACAGGGGACAGCAGCTCAGGGGCTGGCCCAGCAGCCTGCCTCAGGGATGGGCTCTGGGTGCCCGACCCCAAAGGAAAGCTGGCGCAGACCTCGGAGGCCAAGTCCAGCACAGAGCTCACAGCCCCACCACTGCCACTCAGCCCCAGTGTCCCTCAGCCACCATCTGGGATGAGGACCTCCCACCCCCAGGCAGCCTGTGCTGGCACCTGAGAACCCTTGCTGGCAAGAAGTTTCTCCTCATGCCCAACCTGAACCTCCCTTGGTACAACCTGAGGCCCTTTCCTCTTGTCCCGTTGCTTGTTGCATGTGAGAAGAGACCAACCCTACCTCACTGCAGCCACCCTTCAGGGACCTCCCCTCAGCCTCCTCCTCTGAAGGCTAAGCCACCCTGGTTCCCTCAGCTGCTCCTCACCAGACCTGTGCCCAAGGCCCTTCACCAGCCTGGTTGCTCTTCTAAAGAGCGACCATCTGTGCCCTTTGCACAGCCACCTTGGGGAGGCACAAGAGCCCTGCAGTCTCTCTGTGACCAGCTGCTGCCCTGGGCTCTCAGCCTTGCCAAGAGAGGCCAGGGACACACTCATCACATGCTGGGCAGGGTGGCTCACACACAGCACAGGGCTGGTGCCACAGACGGCAGGACAGAGGGCACAGCTCTCAGCACCACCTGAGGGGCTGCAGGGCTGCTTGCCCAGCCAGGGTACACCAAGGGTGCATGGCACAGGATTCCTGCCTCGAAGCCAGGGATGATCTGAAGGACTTAAGGGATTTATAAAGCTACCAAGCCCAGCACTGCCCTCCCACCACTTCTAGCATTGGCCAGAAGCCTCACAAGCTGCAGCAGGCAGCTTTGGTACGTGGGTATGGCTTCCCTCCCAGCCTGCCAGCGCTCCCAGGGGTCAGCGTCTCCCAGGCTGGACCAGCCACAAGCCTCAGCATACTCACAGGGGTCTCGTGCAATGAAGTGTGCCCCCAAGGCAGGGTGGATGTTGGTGGGGTTTGGTGTGGCCATCAGCTTGCTCTTGGCCATCTTTGTGTTGGCCTTGGCAAACTCTAGCCGCAGGGTCTGGGGGTTCTCAGGGTCGAACCGGATGCCCTGGCACAGAAACAAGCACAGGAGGCTCTCAGAGCTTTGGGCCCAAGCACAGCCTGTGCCTACTCAGGGAGCAAAGCCCAGCTGGAGCCTCCCTTGCCCACTGCTCAGGAAGCTGGAGCTGGGACAACCCCACTGGCACTGCAGCTCCTGCCAGCCTGGGCCGACACCAGGGCACGGCCCCGTGCCCAAGGCAAGGTCTCCAGCAGAGCAGAACTAGATCACAGTCTTGCTGCCTAGATCCCACTAACTCATCTTGGGTGTGCCCACCACGTTGCCCACCCTCAAGCCTTTCCTGAGCTGCAGCGGTTTGGGAGTGCTGCAAAGGTGCTACAGAGTCTGCTTCAGGCAGCTCTGGCCCTGCCACAGACACAGCAGCATGGGGAGGCTGAATCCCTTCTGGCTGCAGAGGGCCTGGCAGACCAGGAAAAGGACCTGCTCTGGCCTGCCACATGCTTGTCACCAGGACACTTGGCAAGTGAGGCTCGAACAAGGCCACTAGCCCCAAGCAAGTCCTAAGGCCACATGGAGCAGCTTCACATGGAGTCTGCCACACTACACACAGCCCCAGCTGAGCTCAGCCCAGGGCCTCCACAGGAGAGGCTGCATCAGAGGGTGCCAACTGGGCATTGCCTCTTCTCATCTGCGAACTGAAGGTTGGCTCCCCAGACCTGCCTGCTGCAGGTATCCCCAAGCTGAGCTCAGGTCAAGCAGGCAGCCAGGATGAGCTCCCAGCTGAGTGCAAACAGCAGGTGGGAAAGCTCCTGGCACACAGGGACACAGGTAGGAGTGGAGCAAGGAGTGGGGCTCAGGCCATAGCTCCTCACCACACAGCAGGCAGCACTGCAACGGACAAGGGTCAGGACTCGCAGCCTGGATCCCACCATCAGTGACCGAGAAAGGAGGGGCAGGGCAAGTTGAGAAGCTGCTGCCCTCCCCAGTGCCACCAGAGCTCCTGAAGCAGTCTTCCCGCGGTCAGAGCCTGTCCTGGCAGGGAGCCTGGGGCAGTTTGCTGAGGTGCAGCTCTCCTGCCCCCGCCCTGCTGCAGGACCGTTTGGCCTCCGCACTCAGGGGCACAGCTGAGACAGCCTGACCCTTTCTGTGATTTGGAAAGATAAGTCCCACTCCAACCCCCAGCTCCAAGCCTACCCCAGCAGGGTGTAGGGCCCTGCCCCCCCAACCCCAGGCCACCCCCCCCCATCAGATACTCACATTCAAGGCATTCTTTGCTGCTTCTGCACCAGCTCGGCTGTCAAAGGTCACAAACCCAACTGGCTACAAGAAACGATGCTCACTTCAGCTGGGATCCTCCTCCAGCTCCTCAGACCACCCTGCCACCCCCTGTGCCCCAGACAGAACAGAACCCCAGCATGGTGCAGGTTGGAAAGGACCTCTGGGGCCCAAGCCCCTGCCAAAGCAAGGTGGCCCAAGGCAGGGCATGCAGGATCCTGTCTAGGCAGGGTCTGAAAGTTTCCAGAGCAGGAGACTCCAGAACCTCTCTGGGCAGCTGGTTCCAGGCCTCCAGCACCCTCACACCAAAGAAGCCTCTCCTCATGTTGAGGTGGAACCTCTTGGGTTCCTGTTTGTATCCCTTTCCCCTTGTCCAGGCACTGGGCACCACTGACAAGAGCCTGGCACCTTCTTACCACACACCCTTAAGCTGCTTGCTTGCAGCAAGCAGAAAACAGCTAAAGCTGAAGGGGGGCTTCAAGCAGAGCATGAAGGATCTTGGGGTCACCAACCCAAGAGCCCTGCTCTGTGTCTTCCCCCACACCAAAATGCTTTGGCATTCCTACCCACGGGTGCCCCACTCACTCGGGGGACCCCCAGCAAGGATGCCCTTTGCCCACAACTGTGACTGCTGCCTTGACTGGGATGGGACTAGGGAAGGTTTGTGGCAGCTGAGGGTGCATCAGGTCTGTCCCAGCCCACGTGGCCCTGGGCAGTATGAGGGGATAGGAGCCAGGAGCCACCCAGCACAGACTCAGAGCCTGGGGCCAGCAGCAGGGCAGCATTGAGCAGAACTCAGCTTAGGCACGGTGCTGAATGCAGCGTGTGGGACCTGTCCCCCCCTCCCCTCCTTGGCACAAGCCAGACCCCCAGGCTGGGAGGAGGAGGTACCTGCTTTGAGGTCAGCTTGATGAGGGATCCTTCATAGCCCTGCAAAGGGAAGGAAGGAGTCAGTGCCAGGTTACTGAAGTGCTGTGACATGGGGCAGCCCCAGGAGCTCCTCTGGCAGCAAACCCCTCCCAGGGCAGGAGCAGGGGCAGGAGCACTGCTCTTCCTGCCAGCAAGATCACCAAGATCGAGGTGAGATTCAGGACAGAGCAGGTATCTCAGCTGGACGACTCTGGCCCATTTCCCTGCTCTGCACCGAGCCCCAGGACCAGCACCTTGTGTGGCTCTCACCCTGTGCTAGAGGACTGCAGACAAGAGCAGCACCGCCCAGGCTGGCCTTGGGGCAAGTGGCATCTAGTGAAGGATGGGCAGCAGGACCAGGACACCCCTTCAGAGGCAGGGCTGCTCCAGCTGGGCAGCAGGGCTGACTGAGCAGCCTGGGATCAGCAGCATCTCTGCCACAGGCTCCAGCCATGGACAGTCAGGCTGGTTTCATCAGCTGGTTCCAGGCCTTCCAGATGAAGCCTACCTTCCCCCCTGCCTCCCCTCTGGCAGGAGACAGCTGCTTTCCCAAAGGCCGGGTGTGAAGATCTCCTTACCTTGAATGGTCGGAAGAGCAGGTAGAGCTCTCTGGGCTTGATGTCCACGGGAAGGCCACTGACAAACAGCGTCCGGACCTAGGGCAGAGGGCAGCCAGGGCTAGCGCAGGCAGCTGCGGGCACCAGCCTGGCAGCGGGGGTGGGACACCCTGCCCCACAGGTGACCTTGCAGGCCCCAGGCTACTCCAGGATGGAAGAGATAAAACCTCCCTGCCCCCAGGCATTCAGAGCTGTGCCCCAGCTCAGGCTCCAGGGCAGCCTGTGTGGATGGGAACATGGACACAGCCTCACAGGCTGCCTGCAGCTCCATGGCCAGAGCTTGAGGACTGCCAGGACACCAAACACTGCCAAAAGTGCCACCACAGAGCAGAACAGGATGGACACCAGATGTATGTCCAGCTCCTTCTACAGACCTCCCTCTTCTGCTCCTTCCCTCAGCCTACCCTGGCACTTCCCTTCAGCCACCACCTCAGAGAAGCTCTCAGCCCTGGCATACACCTCACTGCCACACTGGCAACAGCCCTGGAACACCAGAATGGTTTGTGTCAGAGGTGACCTCCAAAGCTCATCCAGCCCAAGCCCTCCACCCAGCAGGGACATCCTCCACCAGAGCAGGTTGCTCACAGCCCTGTCCAGCCTCACACTGAGCATCTCCAGGCAAACTGGGCAAACTGTGGCTGTGTTCCAGCAGCCTCCTGCTGCAGAACTTGTTCCTCACATTCACTCTCAATCTGCTCTGCTCTCATTTCAAACCATTGCCCCTGGGGCCTGCTTGTAGCCCTTTCAGGGACTGGCAGGCTGCTGTTAGGTGTCCCTGAGAAGATGCTTTGGGGTTCATCCCAGCTCCTTCACCAACAGACATCAGACCTTCAGAGGCTGCTCCCAGTGCTTGCTCTGCTGTGCTCAGGCCAAAGCCAGCTGAGCTGCACCACCTCCATGTGGGCTGCTTCTCTATCCAAACGCTCAGCCTGGCGGAGCGCAAACACAGCCCCGGCAGGAGGCTGCTGCAGGTAGAGCCTCTGGGAGTTATCTACAACAGTTAACATCAACAGCCAGGAGGAAGAAACAGTGCTGAAGGCCACTGGCCTGGGAGAACTCTGCTCAGCAGCCAGACCATCAAGGCCACCTTCTCCCTGCACGGGGAAGTGTTGGCAAGCAGCCTATTGCCAAGGGAAGCAGCATGAGGCTATGGAGACTTCTTATAGATCAGCAGAGAGCTGGGAAGGGACACAACAGAGCTCACCCAGACCAGGCACCACTCATCAGGAAGGAGCAGGAGACCACAGGCTCACAAGAGCACAGCTCAGGCAGCACTGACAGGCAAGGGGACACAGAAGGCTGTGGGAAGATGATCCTAGAATGGCTCTGGTTGCATGGGTCCTCAGAGCTCATCTACTCCAACCCTCCTGCCATAGTCAGGGACACTTCCCTCTAGTCCAGGCTGCCCAAGGCCTCATCCAGCCTGGCCTTGAGCACCCCCAGGCAGGAGGCAGCCACAGCCTCCCTGGGCAGCCTGTGGCAGGCTCTCACCACCCTCACACTGCACAACTTCCTCAGCTCCAAACCTGGCACTCTCTGGACACTCTCAGGGAAAGTCTCTCTGCAGCCTTCCTGCAGGATCCCTTCAAACTGGCAGCAGGTCTGAGGTGCCCCTGGAGCCTTCTTTTCTGCAGGCTCCACACCCCCAGCTCTGTGTCCATGGCATGGGGATGCTGTCCATCAAGTCACCCCCAAACAAACCATGAGGTGCTCATGGGACAGCTCTGATGCCCAGATGCTGAGGATGGCACCAAACAGAGCTGCAGAACACACAGGACAAGGAGCCCTGGGCCAGAGGCCATCTCCTGAAGTGACCCTGTCACATTTGCAGGGCAGCAGCATTCTGCTCCCACACTGCACCACCTGCTCAGCCACTTCCCTTGGCCAAAAGCAGGTTGGATCTGACACTTCCTTAAACATCCCTGGCCACCAAAGCAAGAAGAACCTTGCTGCCCCTGCTCCTGGGCTGCAGACAGCAACCCTCTGGACACAGGAGCATGCAGCAGAGCCTCTGCACCCTGAGCAGCTGCACTCAGACTCCCCCAGCCAGGGGAGCTTCTCCTACCTGCAAGAGAACACAAACAGCTCCTTTGGCTCCTGTGCCCAGGTCAGTCCCACCAGGACAGAGACAATCTTCAGACCAACTCTGAGGGCAGCAGTCAGGACAGTCTTGGGGTCCTCTGCCCCCTCCTGCTGCCACCCTGGTGACTGCCTCAGCCAGCTGCTGCCACCCTGGTGACCACTGCAGAGCCCTTCTGCAGCCTGCTGCATCTGGAGAGTGCTGCAGAATGTCACCACTGGGCACCCTACCCTGCAGCACAGGGCACCCTTTGCGTGCCCTCCCTCACACTCTCAGCATGGGCAACCCAACCACTCCTGCCAGCAGGATGCTTCCTCACCCAGCCCAGCCCCTCTATTTGCTGCACCTCTCCAGGGCCAGCTGATGCCCAGGCTGTGCCCTCCCTTGTTGGGGCAATGGGGGCTGGGGGAGGTGCTGAGACCTCTGCTGGGGTCTACCAAGGTCTCAGCACCTGCCCCAGCCCCCTCTTGCAGGGCATGGGTAGCACACATGTGCCTCAGCCATGTGACAGCACCATCCAAGGCCTTGTCAATATTTCAGGAGCTGAGCTTTGCTCAGCCACCCCCCCGGATGGGCTTTCCTTTCAAGCAGACAGGAATCTGCATCCGTGTTGGGCCTCCAAATGGTCCCATGATGGGTCCCTGGGTAAGTCCTTGCGACAGGCGTGAAGGGGGATGGAGGTGCCCTGGTTGCTCAGGGAAGGAGGAGCCAGCCTCACAGCAGCCTGGGCAGAGCAAGGCAGCTGCCTGGCACAGGTCTTGGGCAGAGCTCCTCAGGCCAGCCCCAAGGATGGGAGCAGGAAGGTTTCTCCAGCGAGCCAAAGATCTTCCCTTGGCATCCAGGCCCCAGTCTGGCACTGGAAAAGGGACCCCTGCCAACTCACAGCACCCACCGAGGGCTGGCAGCACAGAACTGTCCAGGCTGGAAGGGACCCCAAACCCCCTGCCACAGGCAAGGACACCTCACACTAGATCAGGTTGCCCAGAGCCACACCCAGCCCCTCCTCAGCACCCCAAAGAAAACCTGGACAACCCCAAACGCCTCCAGCTGGCATCTTCCAACAACAGACAGAGTCGGGAAGGTGCAGGCTCAGAAGAGCTCCTCAGAAGCAAGGAACCCAACTGGTTGGTTTCCTGAGGTCCCTGCAGTTCAGCACATCCCATGAGTGATGGGAAAGGGGCCAAAGGGAGACCAAGTCAGGCAGGGCAGGGCAGATGGGAGAGCTGAAAGGGACCTTTGTGGGGCAGAGTGAGGCAAGCCAGAGCCAGCCTGCTTCTGAGATCGGGTACAAGCACAGGCCCAGCTGCAACAGGCAGACAGCAGAGGAGATCTGTTACCCATAGCAAAGGGCACCTTCCCAGCCTGGGCATCTTATGGGCTGTGGGCAGCCCTGGTCCAGCCTCCTTGCCCTGCTCCCAAGAAGACCAAACTGGTAGCTGAGGGCAACATGACCTGGACAAACATTTTCCAGAGGAGTAACCAAACTGGGACCCTGCACTCACCCCTTTGCAGCCCATAGATGCTGGCTTTGAGAGGCCACCAGGCTACCCAGGGCTTGCAGCCCTTGCACTCAACATGTCACACCAGGGCTGGCATCTGCCCAGCTCCAGCTGCCTGCCACCAGACCCCTGCAGCTATTCAGCCTCTCCACAGGGCAGCTGGAAAAGCCACAGGACAAAAACCCAGCAACACCCATTCGGGACTAGCCCAGGGCTGCCTGGGCCAAACCACCTATCCAGCAGGAGCATGGAGAAGGCACAGCAGAAGAGCTCTGCAGGAGCTCTCGTGCTTGCTGCTAGACTCTGCTGCCAGCTGCTGAGCAGGAGATGTGGGGCAGGAGCAGCCCCAGGACAGCAGATCCTGCTTCTCTCTGGGTGTGCAGCGAGGGTGCTGGGGGGTCTAGGGCAGCCCAGCAGGGTCACACTGCTGGAGGCCCTGCAGAAAGCTCCTATCCTTCCCCATCCCTGCCCGCTCTGGGGACACCCCCAGGCCAAGCACTCAGAAGAGATGGAGGAGTGCCATGAAAAACAGGGTTCGTGCCAGGAGGGACAAGACCACCTCCTGCAGAGGGAGGATCCCAGCACAGCTTCCCACGCAGGAGGAGGGAGAGACAGCGACAAACCCATTTGGTGCTCCTGTCCGCGGTGGCCGCAGGGCAGACCTTGCACAGCTGCACCTCCCAGAAGAGAGACGGAGCCAGGGAGGGCACAGCCATGTGCTTGGCACCGAAGAACTCCAGCAGCAACACCTGCCACAGCCTCAGCACTGCCAGGAGGTCAGCGCAGGTCCTGCATCTCCGCGGCTGCCTCCCAAAAAGAGCTCATGAGAGGGAGCCCCAAGCCCAGGCAGGCCCTGCCCTGGCGCCCAGCAAGGGGCGGGTGGGAAGTGTCAGCCGCAGGGAACCATCTCCCGCAGAGCCGCTCCGGGGGCGCTCCAGCGCTGGGCTCTGTTGGGAGCCTGCTCCGGCTGCCCCCAGACAGCAAGGCTGCCCCTGCCCTTCTGCAGGATCGGCGTCCCCAGCTGCCACCCACAGCCCTGCTTCTGCACAGCTGGGGCCGCCCCAGCCCCCTGCCAGTGGCCAGGTCCTGGAGCCACTCTGGCAGCGCCTGCGGCACGCAGCGGGCAGAGGGACACACGCACCGAGCTACGGTAGGGACACTCTGGTGCCTCATCCGCACCGTGCCAGCGGGTGCCCTCCTTCCCCGGGAAGCCACTCCCGGCTACAAGCCCTCGTTTGCTGGAGGGAGGCCACCTCCCTCCGGCACACGCCACCGGGGCCACCCAGCCCTCCTCCTGTGCCACCAGCAGAGGGGACCCCCACACCGTCCTGCTGAGCAGAGGGGCGAGCCCTGCCACAGCGTCCCGAAGGCGATCCCAGCAGCTCTTCCCATGGGAGACCATCCCAGCTGGGCACCTCTCGGGCACCCGGAGCCACCGGCAGAGATGCAGGGAGAGAGCACCCTGGGCACCGGCACTGCAGCTGCGGCCACTTGGCACCAAACCGCTGGAAGGCAGCAAATCTGCCCTGGGAGCCAGGACAAGAGGCAGGGAGAGGAGCCTGCAGCCAGGGGAGTGCCTAGCAGCTCAGTCACAGGGTTGGGAAGTGGGCAGCATCCTTGTGCCCCGTGCTGTGTACGGGATGTGGGGTTGCAGGGTTCCTGCTGCTGTGCCAGCTGGGCCCAGCCCTGGGCAGCTTTGCTCCTAGGCACACAGTCCCAGGAGGCGAGGGGAAAGGTGGGTGAGAGCTGGCTGGGGACAGCTAGGCAGGACAGCAGGCTCACCCTGCCCCCTCCGCGGGAGAAGGGGCTTGCCAAGAGAATCTTCCACCCCTCCGTGCCTCAGTTTCCCCCATCACCAGCAGAGAGACTGCAGGAGCTGGCTGCTTGCTTCCAGTCCCAGCACTGGCAAAGCTCTGATCCCCCTGAACACCTCACGGGGCCCCAGTGCAGGATCAGACCAGGAACGTCTCCAGCCCTAGGACATCCCCAAACCCAGGACATGCCCAGGCCCTTCCACCCCTAGTGATGAAAGAGGGCCTTGAACCTCCCCCAGCACTTGAGGCAAGGAGGGCTGCAGGCATTTCCCTCTGAAGTCAGCCCCTTGCACGGAAGGGATCCAAGGACCAACATCCTGCTCCTCCAGGGGGAGGAAGGCAGCCTGACCACAAGGCAGCCCGAGTGCTCCTTGTCCCCAAGGCCATAGCACACCACATGTGACACTCCACAGCTGTACTGTCCCCTCCCTGGCACTGCGCTTTCCCCGTATCGAGCAGGGGATGTCACCGGGCCGGGCGCCCCTGTGGTCAAGGCAGGAAGGCGTCGGAGGCAGGGGGAAGCCGGGAGAGGCAGCAGCGCCTGCCCTGGGGAGCAGGAAGCACATGGGAGCAGATAAGCCCAGGGCAGCACCCGAGAATAGGCTCAGGAAGCGCTGCGGGGGTGGCTGTGCAGCGCAGCCCCTGCCCACTGCCCGGCCCTGCGGTTCGCCAGCATCTCGTGGGCACGACGGCACCCGGCAGCGGCTCCGAGCAGGCCAACCCAACCCCAGCAGATTGCTGTCCTGACAGGGCAGCTCTCCAGCCCAAGGTGATGCTGCCTGAGCATCCTCGGGCACGCCTCCACCCTCTGCTGAGCTGG
Source organism: Tricholaema leucomelas (assembly GCA_013400475.1). Taxonomy (NCBI): domain Eukaryota; kingdom Metazoa; phylum Chordata; class Aves; order Piciformes; family Lybiidae; genus Tricholaema lacrymosa; species Tricholaema leucomelas. The sequence goes on along the minus strand of WAAF01000257.1, from coordinate 95,903 downwards.
AGCAGGCAGACACGGCGCTGAGAGACGCTCACTTCTATGCTTGCACTACCTAGCCCCTGGCTCCAGAGACATAGCAGCATATCTGGGGACCCACAGACACTGGGAGCCATGAGCTCAGCTCCAGGGACAGCTCTCACAGCAGCTGAGCCTGCTGCAGCCCAGCTGCTTCTGCCTGTGCACAGGTATTTGTTCTCCCAGCAGGAGATACAGAGGTGAGGCAGGTCCCTGCCCTGAGCAGAAGGCATTGGTGCAGATGCAAGACCCTCACAAGGTACATTCTCACCTTAGGTCCTGAAACAAGCACATCTGCTGCTGCTTCAGCCCACCACAGTGACTGCTGAGCACAGGACTGCTGCTTCCCAGAGCCAGGGCACAGCCGCATGAGGCTCCTCTCAGCCCGGCTTGGGCCAGCACACTAACGGCCATGCCACAGCCCCATGGGGCACATCTGGCACCTCCACAGGCCAGCTGTGAGCAGCTCTGCCATAAAGCCCCCCTGATGGAGAGCTGGGAGCCTGCTGCAGCTCTCTGTTGCAGTGTCACCATAGTCATAGGGAGACCATCGAGGACACAAGGACTAAACCACCTCCAGGATTCCCCAGACAAGCTGAGTGTTCTCTCCACGGCCACAGCTTGCTCTGGCCTTCAAGCCACTGCTGTGGGTGACCCAAGGGGGACACTTTCAGACAGACACTGGTCTCCTGTCCTTGAAAACAGAGGGACACAGATCCCCAGGCCAACAGCCTCTGACACAGCTTGTTACCAAGGCCCAGGCACACACTAACACGAGAAGCCACCACCACGTCCCCGGAGGACAGGGGCCAATGCACCATCCCAAACCAGCCGGGCTGTGGAGCAGGGCTGCGGCTCCCACACATGGCTAAGGCTGCCCTGCAGAGTCCTTGGCTTTCCAACAGCCACAGCCTGTGGTCAGGGCAGCTTGGGCTCAGCAACCAAGGAGAGCAAGGTATGAGGCCAGCAGGTGCTGCAACTGTCCTCTAGACAAGCCCACCCCAGGAGCCACCAGGCTGGCTGGAGACAGGATCTTGGATCTGTGCTCTGCCATCCTGCCCCATGGCAGGGCAACCACTGGTGGGCTTGAGACTGTTCCTTCCTGTAGGGCACAGGGCAGAGATCAACATCCTGTGCCTGCCCGCAGGCCTAGGTGGGGGAGATGACCTTCACCAGACAGGTGCACAGAGCAAGGCTCAGCACCAGCCCTGCTGAGCACCGAGGTCAAAGCAAGCCTCACCAAGAGGAGTCCACACCTTGATTAATCTCCTATCACCTACCGCAGGGGCTGCATCCCCCAAACCATCCCTCCCCCTTCAAACTGGCAGCAGGAGCCCTGGGGCTGAGAACAGCAGCCCTGGGGCAGACAGCCTCTCAGTCACACCATGACCCTGCAGTGCCCTTGCCAAACCTGTGACACCTGCTCCTGCCATGTCAAGGGCAGGGTCACCTGGCACACATCTCTGTACAGTGTTGAGACCAGTCTGCCCCAGGGCACATCCTCCTCAGCCACACTGGGCTGGCTTGGGGTCACAGCTCCTTGGCACAGCCCAGCTTTGGCAGCTCCAGTGCCCTGGAGTCTCACTGCCCTTCTCCCTCACCAGGGCCAACTCCAGCGTGCTGGGCACACAGGAGGAGGTGGGCTGCAACCATCCCATGGGGCACAAAGGTCTTCTGAAGCACAAATGCGTTCTTTCCATGTACAGCCACATCACCCATGTGATGGCATCACCATGGCGGCAGCTGCTGCAGGAGGCCTTCCCTGCTCCAGGCCTTGCCTACAGTGCCCAAGCACCCCAGGGAACAGGCTTTTGAGACTGCACCTCCAGAGCTGAGGAGGCTGCTGGGTCCCAGCTGGTGCCTGGTATGCCTGCAGAGAAAGCAATGAGTACTGTAGGTGAGGTCCTGACCACCTTACTTCCATGCTACATCCTGGTGAGGCTCCAAGCCAAGAGCAGGCACCTGGGGGTCCAGAATAGGCAGCACTATGGCTCTGTGATCCAAGCTGCAAAGCCTTCATCACTTGGCACAACCAAGACCAGCAGCTGCAAAGGATCTTTGAGCTTCCATGCCAGTTCCAGCAAGAGCCATGCCCGACCTCCCACAGTGCCAGTTCCTCTAGAAGAGGCACAAAGAAGGGCACCAAAGCCTGAACCACTCTTAGTTGCCTTCCAGGCACCTCAAAGGCATCCTTGTTTTGCTGTTGGGAAAGCAAGAGTCCCTTGCTAGCAAGGGAGCCTTTGGCACTTCATGACTTCCACAAGCACCACCAGAAACCACTTCATTTTGAGGCCAAACAGGGAAGGCTTCACTCAGCAACTCCTCAGATTAGGGCAGAGCAGCTTGAGATTGGATGTGAGGAAAAAGCTCTGCACCAGGAGGCTGCTGGAACATTGCAACAGATTCCTCAAGGAGGTGGTTGAGACCCACACCTGGAGATATTGAACAGGAGGGTGAACAAGGCTCTGAGGAACCTGCTCTAGTGGAGGACATCCCTGTGATTGCAAGGGAGTTGAACTGGATGAGATTTGGAGGTCCCTTCCAACCTAAACCACTCTATGATTGGCCACAGAGGAAGACTGATTTTTGAATCTGGGTCTCACAGCCAGGCAGCAGCAGCCAAGCAGCACAGGAGGAACTCCACCGTGAGGTCTAGTTGGGATACTGAGGCTCAACACAACTTAGACTCATGTTTAAAACTTAGATCTGAAAGATGAGGGGGAGTGAAGGTCCCTCACAGTGTACTGACAGAGGCACCAGGACCTGAGGAGATAAGAGGGAGATTCCCACACCCTCCCTCAGCAAGAGCCACTCACTGACAGAGCAAGAGGAGCTCTGGGAACACACCAGTTCCCAGAACCTCTGCCTGCGTGGTGACACCAGGCTGTCAGCCCAGCCAACAATCTGTCACTGACAGCAAGCTGCAGCTAACACTGAGGGGCCTCCTGCAACGCATGCGAACAGCTCTGCGGCACCACCCCGGCTGAGCTGCACCGAGCACAAAAGGAAAAGCTTAGCACGGGGTGACCAGAACTGCCAGAGCCCCCAGTTCCCTCTAGCTGCAAGCAGCAGAGTCAGTTGACTTCAGAGATCAGCGATTTGCTCCAGAGCAGAGGGCCAGGGTCCGTGCACGCAGCAGCTCCCAAGCCCGCTCCGGCAGGGATCAGCAGTCAAGAGATGCCTGGCACCACTCCATGCACTGCTGCAGGCAGCCGGCGCGGACGGCAGCGGCACTCCCGGCTGCTTCTGCCACCCAGCAGCTATCAAAGGCCAACGATGGGGCAAGGAGGATGGCTGGCAGCTGAGTGCCCTCTGCCTCCCTAACTCTAACGGGCAACACCACAGCCTTGCCACGGACTGGCAGGGAAGAGGATCTTCTCCTAGCAGAGCTTCGCCAGGCAGTTTCTCCTGGCCCTCAGGTGGGCTCTGCCTACCCAACACAGCCTCATAGAATGGTTTAGGTTGGAAGGGACCTTGAAGATCATCCAGTTCCAAACCCCCTGCCGTGGGCAGGGACACCTCCCACTAGGCAGAGGCCTTCCACCAGACCTCGTTTGCTGCTTTCCACTTTCAGCAGTCCATGCTGGCCAAGCCCCACTGCAACAGCAGCAGCTACCACCCATCGAGACGCAAGCAGGCCCTTGAGACTTGCCAAGGGAAGGGGGCCAAGAGGACACGAGATAACCACAGACTTCAGCCCCCTGCTTTGGGCATCCAGACAGCCAGCTCCAGATTCCCCCCCACTCCCTGTGGATCTACAACTTGCCAGCAACCTCCTGAGAGAGCAAGGACAAACGTCAGAGTAGAAGCAACACTCCTGCACCAGTCAGGGTGAACACACAGGGCCCTCATTGCAGTGCAGCCACAACAGCAGTGTCCACGGAAAGCAAGGAGGCTCCTCCAGCTGCCAGAAGCAGCTCTGCCTGCAGCAGGGGGGTGGCTGTGCAGCACCTAGGCAGCTGCCCGCCTGGCAGGGCTCCTGGGGGCACAGGACATCGCTGTCACGCAGGCTGGCGGCTGCCTGCAAAGCCAAACAGGAGATAGCAGCGAGCAGGCAGGGATTGAGTTTGGGGAGGTGTCTGGTGAGGAACAGCAGGGACTGACACTCGGCCTATGTTTGTTTAACATTCCCGTTAAGGACCTGGAGAGGAGCAGAAGCGGCATTCCTGTCCTCTGCATGTCACCGCGCAGGAAGCGGCGGCGAGATCCAGGGGCTCGCAGAGGAGATAAGGGGAAAGGCTGGAGCTGGGAAGGGGCCTGGCCCCGCCGCGGGCAGCGGCACACAAGCACTTGGGCAGGCGCTGAAGGAAGCTGGCAGGACGGGGGTGGGAACGGAGGAGCAGCCGCAGCACCGACATCAGCGGAGCGGGGAGAGAGCCCAGCAGAGCCTCCCGGGCCCCGCTGGAGCGGTCCATGTCGCACTGCATGTGCGGTTTGCTCTGCATCGAGGGAAATTCCGGGTAGGGGGTGGGCGGGATAGGGATTAAGCCCCTCGGGGCCCTGTACACAAGGTCACTCCTTGAGCCATCTTGGCAAGGAGCTGTTCCTGCTCAGCCGGGAGAACACAGGGAAAACAAACTTCAGAGGGCTCCCACAGGCTGAGTGACCAGCACAGAGCCCATACAGCAGCTTCATCAGCCCCAGCATCGTTTGTGGTGGATGCTGGCAGAGAGAGGACTTTCCAACAGCAGTCCTACCCGGCATGGGGACAAGCTCTGCGGCAGCCCCAGCTCAGCCACCTCCAGCTCGGGTCAGCTCTTTGCTACACCTCTGGACACCGAGTGACAAATGCACCCAGTGAGGCTGCAAACCACCTAGCAGGATGGACTGCACTGCCCTCACCCAGAGGCGGCCCACGGGATAGAGGAGACTGCTCGTGCTCAACTGTTCCCTAGGGACACAGCATCCAATGGGGCTTTCCCAAGCCTCACTCCAGGGAGGACTGGCCTCTCCAAAGGGCACCCTGCCATTCCAGGCTCCCCAAAAGCAACAGCTTCCAGCATCCACTTTGCCAAGCCTCCACCCAGCAGCAGGGAGCAAGCAGCTCTGCCTCAGCACCCAGCCACCCTCCATGAGGCACCGGCCCAGCTGGGGCAGCAGCATTGGGATGCACTGGGTGGGATGGATCTCGGAGAGCTTCTGCAGGCCAGCGAACAACTGGTCTGAGGAGTCTCCCGTGTGCAGCCCATCGACCCCTCAGCACCAAGCCTCCTCTCACCAGGGAAGTGTCACAAGGCCCCAGGTGCTCTGTCTCTACCTACCCACACCAGTGCCTCCCAGTAAGGCTGGGGCATGCCACCAGCAGCATCACGTCCAGCTCCCATTGCATCGCCCGAGCCCCGCTCTGTGCAGGGGAGGGAAGATGCTACGGCCACCACCTGCCAATCCATTTCACCCCATTAGCCAGGCTGGGGCTGAAGGGCAGCGGGCAGCTGGCGCTCAGGCAGCCCCACGGCGGGTGGTGGGAAGAGCCCGGCGCCATGTTGCGGCAGTGCGAGCGCACGGCACCGGGAGGAGGGTGAGGGGAGGGGGCCACAGCACCTCCCTGCTCCCCAGGGCCGGGCGTGGAGGACTGCAGCAAAACGCTGCCGAGGCCAGGAGCTTCCCACTGCCCGCTCTGAGAGCTCGAGGGGCACAACGTGAGAGGCTTTGCACCAGCGGTGATGCCACCACCCAGCCAGTGGCTCTGACGGCCAGAGGATAGCCATGTAGGGCTGCAAGCTCAGCCTCAGCATGGGGTGATGGACAAGCAATCCTTGGGAGCCCACAGAGAGTCCAGCTGTGCCCAGGCTCTGGCTTGCCACAGCCACCCAGGGCAAGGGCCCACTGGCAGGGGGGCTCACAGCCCTGCTCCAGTCCCAACCAGGCTGGTCTCCACCCCCGTGGTCCCAGTGTGTCCTTATCAGCCTACATGGGTAGAGGAGTGCCTGCTGCAGAAGCCTGGTGCCCTGCAGCCGCTAGGGCTTGGGAACAGGACATCATAATCACAGGCATAGCCTGCACTGGAGGAAGCAGGCACCCACCAGTCCCCTGCCCCGCGAGGCTGCACCGGGAAGAGGAGAGGGCTTCCAGCTGGCAACTGGGACTCACCCGGCCCAACCCAGCCCTCGTCCCCTTCAGCCGCAGTGTCTCGGCTCCCTGACGCCTCCGTACTCCGGCTCCCACGGCTCGGCCTGAGTTCTCTAGCTCGCCAACCCCAGTACCCCATCTCCGGTCCCCTACGACCCAAGTGTCCAGCCCCGGCACCGTGTCCTCTGTCCCCCGACCACAGCCTTGCGCTCCGGCCCCGATTCTATCCAACTGCATCCCTGCCGCCCCACTGCCGCTCCCACGACGCCCCGGGGCCGCATCCCAAGCGCCCCAGCCTCGATTCCCCGACGCCCTCCTGCTGCATCCCCGCCGCTCCTTCCTCGACGCCGCACCGCCGGTTCCTCGCTGCCATCGTTCCCCATCCCCGCTCCCCCGATAACGCAGCCAAGCCGCCGGCTCCCCGTGCCCCTGCCCACCTCCTCCTCGACGTTGGCGCTGCCGTTGGTGTGCTCGGTGTCCTTGTTGAGGTTGCTCATGGTGGGGTGCCGGAGACGAGTGGGGTAGGGTGGGGGTGCTGGTGCCGGCTGCTCCGGAGCTCGGCGGTGCCGGGGTGGAGGTGCCGGTGCGGTGCCGGTGCGCGGGGGCGGTGCGGGGCGGTGAAGCGCTGCCCTCTCGACTCACATACGGCGTCCCGGGACCGCGCCGCTGTTAAGGGCTGGGCTGGGCTGGGCTGGGCCGGACCGGGCCGGGCCGGGCGGAGCGGGGCCGAACGGAGTGGAGCGTAACGAGCGGCAGCTGCGGGGCGACGCNCGGGCCGCCCGCCGCCAATCCCGGCCCGGCCCGGCCCCCGCCACCCCGGGGGGGGTGCGGGGCATTTTTGTGTTGTTGTTGCCGTGGGGTCGGGGCGATCTGCATCGTCTGCTCCTCTTCCCCTCCTTGCCACCGAAAACTTTCCCAACTTCGACCAACTTCCACTGCCTTAAAGGGGCCGCCGGGCTCCGGGCGCGGCCGGGCTGCGCCACCGCGGGCACCCCCGTGGCGGGAGGGAGGCAGCAAAGCCCCGCGGCGGTCCAGCGCCCAGGGACTGCAGCCCCACGGCCCTGGGATGACAGCTCCGTAACCGCCCCGTGAAAGCCTCGGGCTGCAGGAGCTAGGGATGGGGGTTCTGTAACGCGGAACAGCCAGCGCCACAGCCCCCGGGACAGCAGCCCCACCTTCCCTGGGACCAGGGTCCTGTAAGTCCATGGCAGCAGCCCCACTTGTCCCAGGATAGCAGCTTCAGGAGCTCGGGATGTGAGTTTTGTAACCTTGAGATATTAGCCTCATACCCTCCGGGACAGCGGCCCCGTATCTGCTGGGACAGGAGCCCCACGTCCTCCCGGGCAGCAGCTCCACCTCCCCCAGCACAGCAGCCCCACAGCCTCCAGGACAGCAGCTCCACCTCCCCAGCACAGCAGCCCCACAGCCTCCAGGACAGCAGCTCCACCTCCCCAGCACAGCAGCCCTATATCCCCCAGGACGGTGATCTTAAGACCCCCCAAGTCCCTGGGACAGTGGCCCCCAGTAACCTGGTCACAGGACCCCAATTCCTCCTGCTGCTGCAGCCCCACGTCCCCACAGGCAGCCACTGGTGCCAGTGGTGCCCCTGCCCTCAGGCCTGGCAGGAGCTGCAGGGCTGAGACATGTTCACCTTCCTGCCCTTCTCCCTGCCCATACTGGTGCCTCACAGATTCATCCTAACAAGGCAGGCAGGGAAGTTAGTGTGGGTTGAAGCCAGGCTCTGGCAGGGTTCTTGGCTTCCAGATCCTGGCTCCCACCATACCCAGGGAGCAGCCTGACTCTTCCTCATCTCCGCTATGACAGCCAGAGAAGATGAAGATGGTCCTGCCACTGCAAGAGGGCAGCTCACATCTGGGGACACACAGTGGGAGCAGAAAATGTGTGTGGCTTGTTCCTGCATATTGCATCCCACGGCTTGGTCCCCATGCAAGGCAAATGTGTAAAACCCCAAGAGTGTTGAGGGGTCCGAACCACACTATATTAACCAGCATTGCTTGTATCCGGTCCTGGCCGCTTCACCCAGCACTGAGGCTGGGTGAAAGTGAGGGGAAACACCAGCCTCACCCTGCCCTGGTGGTCCCATAGCCCTCCTGAGCTGAAGAAGCAGCCTGTGCTCCCAGCCCTGGGCTCACCAGCCTCTCTGATACAGCCCTGGCCCATGCTGTCCCAGCTGCATGGAATGTCACTTCAAACCTAGCCTCAGCCTGTGACAGTCTCTGAGTGACCCAGCAGCAGCTCAGGGGGAGACTTTTGCTCCTGGGCACCTTGTGAGGAGGTGTGAGCCTGGTGGAGCCATCCTCACTGATTTTTCCATGACACCTGGGGTTGCTGCCCTGTTCAAAGCCCAGCCTCTGCCTTGCTTTGCCATCTGGCTACACATGAAAATTCATCTAAACTCAGCCTCCCCATGCCCAAGCATCGCCCAGCACAACGCAAGGAGCTCTGCACCCAGCGCTGCAGGGATATGCTGGCACCATCACTGAGGCGGCTGCCAGCATCAGGTGCCTATGGGGCTGTGATTTCATGGCAGGAGGTGTGCTGGAGGAGAGGACAGGTCCTCCCAGAAGCCAGTGTGGCTTCGCTTTGCCTGGCTTTCCAGGGTAGGGCTTTCAGCAGCAGCAGCGGGGTGCATGCGGCACTGCAAACGCCCGTGGAGCACAGCAGCAGGAGGCCACCTCCTTCCTCAAGCCTGCGCCAGGAGCTGCCAAGCCAAAGGGCTCAAACCCTGCTAGGCCCTGCCACGGGGTAGGAGCAACCCCACCGGCGTCTTAGGGGGTGCTTTGGAAGAACCTTTTCACAGCTCCTGCCCTGCTGAGGCACAGCGAGAGCCGATCGGCTCCGCGCTGGAGCTCGGCACTGCCGCACCCGCAGGCGCTTCTCCGCCGCTCGGTCCCCTGGCTCCAGCACAAGGCCACCGGGCAGCGGCGCCCAGCAAGAGCAAGAAGACTCCAAGCGAGCCCTCCATGACCAATAGCAGCAGCGGTTGCCGCCTGTGTTGGCCAAGCAAGCCCTGCTGCTGCCTCACGGAGCACTCTCAGGGCTTTTCGCACTTCTAGAGGCGAGAGACGCAGAACCTGCAGGAAGCAGAGGAAGACAGAAAAGGATGGAAGTCAGAGGCAGCAGCAGGTTTTCCTGAGAGTCCCGAGGAGCTGTGCTGAGGAGCTGCAAACAGGCTGCCCTGTCCACAGCACAAGCTGCTGTGCCCAACATGCTGGAGCAATGGCAGGGCCCCCCTGCCATTGCCAGGCTGCTGACCCCCAGCCTGCGCTTTATTCTGGAGGCAAGGTCGTGGTGTTGCTGTTGGGCAAGAGAGAAGCAGCCCCCTTGCATGCCCACCTCTCAGAGATGTCTATGGTTACAGCGTTCCCACATCCCAGCATCTTCTGGCTCCTGAAGTCCCTTTGATGTCCCCATGAACATCACTCCTCAGCCTCTTCCCTCTCAGAGCTCTGTGAAGAAGCAGCAGATGAAGCTCCTGATGGTTCACAGGATGGGGTGGGTTGGAAGGGACCTTCAAGATCATCCCATTCCAACCTCCCTGACAGGGGCAGGGACACCTCCCACCAGCCACTCCTAGAATGAGTTGGCTTGGAAGAGGCCTTTGCCCATGGCAGGGGGCTTGGAACTAGCTGATCTTCCACCAGCCCAGGTTGTTCAAGGCCTGTGGGGCTCAGCTTTCAGTGTGTGATCAGAGACTCCCCAGCCAAGCAGGGGGGTGCCCTGATCAGGACTGTGCTTTCCCAAGCTTTGCAGCCCAGCGTTTTGATACCAGCACTTGGCACTTGGAGGCACTGCCCACCCAACAGCTTCTGCCTCTGCAGCCCAGCCAAGGTCTGCACTGGAGGCCCTGGCCTTGCCATGCCACATCCACTGCCCAGGAGAGTAGAGGGTGATGCCTGCACCCACCCACTTCTCCCATGCTGGTTCCTGCTCGGGGTGGATGAGCTGGCACAAAGTCAAATCCACACTGATCACAAGCACCTGAGTGAGACCACCAGGTGTCTTCTAAGCCTGCGTGGGGTCCTGTGGTCCTTCAAACATGCCCATCCCTGGCAGTTGTGACCTTCTTAGCTTGCAGTAGCAAGCATGGGATAACAGTGCAGATGCCCACCTGAAGAATCCCCTGCTGCACAGGGCAGGGCACAGAAAGCAGCTTGCTGGGGAGGCCTCCAAGCCATGAGCAGCAGCCAGGCTACTGCCAGCTGAAAAGCAGCATCTTCATCTCCAGAGCAACTGCCAGGTCTCCTCTATGCTACCTCAAACGTGGGGATGGGCAACATGCACCTGTGCCCAGCTGCCCTGCCACAATGCCCTATGCAAGCAGCTCCCACCCATGCTCTCCTGCCTGCAAATCAGAGAACCATGGAATCATTTTGATTGGAAAAGACCTTTAAGGTCCTCAGTCCAACCATTCTCTAACTCTACCAAGCCCCTCAGCACCACAGCTTTGCCCCTTTGGAACAACTCCAGGGGTGGGGATCCAGCCACCTCCCTGGACCGCCTGTGCCAGTGCTTGATAAATGAAGGGAACAGTAGCGCCACCCCAAGCTGGGAGGTGCTCACCACCACCAGGCGGGGCCCAGCAAGAGTCTTACTGCTGTGCCACAGAGAGAAGCAGGTTGTAATCACCTGGGAAAGCCAGGCTGGGACTTGAAAGGGCAACCACCTGCAGACGACCTTTGTGTCAGAGCTGAACGTTCTCCAAGGGCTCTTTCTCACTTCCGAGCAAGTAGGTCAGCAGCTCAGGACACAGGGCAGCCAGGAGCTGGCCTGGCAGCTGCTGACAGGCTACTCTCTCCAGCCAAGGTTCCTGCGGCCTCTGCCTGCTGCCATTTGTGATCTCAGCACTCATTGGGGAATTAGGGGTGGGCTAAATAACCCCTGCAGGTCCCTTCCAACCCAATACATTCTATGACTCTATGATTCACCCATCTCAAGGCATAGGAAATTTCCTGGAAACAGGAGGAGGAATTGTTCCAGTTGTGAGGGTGACAGAACCTTGGCACAGGCTGCCCGGGGGGGCTGTGGAGTCTCCCTCTCTGGAGATATTCCAAACCCACCTGGATGTGTTCTGTGTGATCTGCTCTGGGTGATCCTGCTCTGCAGGGGGGTTGGACTGGATGTGCTCTGGAGATCCCTTCCAGCCCCTGACATTCTGTGATCCTGTGATCTGCAGAGAAGTTCATGGCTGGGACCATGGTGGTTGTCACAGGGAACACTTTAGGTCTCTGCTACCCCCAAGCCTATGGCAGCTGTGCCAGCCTTCAGATGGGATGAGTGATAGGCATGTGCAAGCTGGGTGCTGGTGTCACCAAAAACTCTTCACAGGACCTTAGATGAGTCCTCAGAGACCTTTCTGGTCACCTGCAGGGGAAGGCTGCTTTTGGTGTGGATTGGCATCCCAACCTCTGGAGACTTGTTACAGCATGGCACAGCACTGATGGCAAGGGGCCAACCACCACTACAGTCACCATCACCGGACTGGGTTGGTCCTGCCTTGCAAAGCCCCAAGGCTGGAGCAACCCCACCTCTCCAGGTGTCCATCCCAAGGCTGCACCATCCTGCAGGGAAGACATCTTCTCAAACACCCAACCCAACCTCCTCAAGCCACTGTCTGTACCTCGCAGACAATGGCTCACATTATGTCATCTGCTACTGTGAAGGAAAGTGTAGCTTCACCACCTCTGGAACCACCCCTTCAGGAGTTGTAAACTGCAGCAGGGCCCTTTTTGACCTCCTTTGGGCCAGAGGAACCCAGCTCAGCTCCTTGGTGACCCCTCACTGGCCCCTTCTATGGTTCCTCCACCTCCCAGCCCCATTCCTACACGATGCAGACCTTGCCCAGCCATCCCTCCCAGTCCCATAACCTCCTCTGGCCCATCTGGCCCCAGACAGTAGTGATGGCACTTGGCCATCACTGCTGCTCCCAGCCTCTTCCACGGATTGGATCAAATGATGTGTGGCTCCCCCAGTCCTAAGCACAGACTCAGGTGGTGCAGGGTTGCTCCTGCCCAGTCTAACCATTCACATTTCTCACTGATCCCAATTCTACTGCTGTATTTGACTGCGACAGCTGCAGGATGTGCCAGGCCTCCTGGAAGAAGGAGATGGGCAGCCCTGGAGCTGCCCAGTTAGAGGCATCACCAGTACAAGCAGAGGATTTCAGAGCAAGAGAAGGAGGCTCAAAGGCAAGAGAGCAGCAGGTCAGCCCTTGCCAGGGCCAGGGCAATCTTCTCTGGGCATTCTCTGCATGCCCCAAATCCATTAGCAAGGCACTGCCAGCCCCCTCCCCGCTGAAACCCAGCACCTGCCCAGAACTGCTGTGCTACCACTAATGGGCAGAGGATCAGCATCACGGCAGGAATCAAGACTGGCACCAAGGGACAAGGGTGGAATGCAAACAGCCCTGTGCCTGGGGCCAAAAAGGCAGGATGGCTGGGAGGGTGCTGAGCAGAGGTGAGGAGAAGTGACCCAGGCTTGTGGGTGTCTGGGAGGGTGCTGGGCAGAGGTGAGGAGAAGGGACCCAGGCTTGAGGGTGGCTGGGAGGGTGCTGGGCAGAGGTCGGGAGAAGGGACCCAGGCTTGAGGGTGGCTGGGAGGGTGCTGGGCAGAGGTGAGGAGAAGGGACCCAGGCTTGAGGGTGGCTGGGAGGGTGCTGGGCAGAGGTGAGGAGAAGGGACCCAGGCTTGAGGGTGGCTGGGAGGGTGCTGGGCAGAGACAAGAAGCAATGGCGCCAGGCTTTGGTGGGGGGGGCGGTGGGCAGAGGTGAGGGGCGAGGGAGCGGCAGGGCTGGCCGCAGCTCACATGCCTGCTGCGGCTGCTCCGAGCCGGGTGAGCAGAGCTTTCAAACTTTAATTCCTTTCCGTACGTCACTGCTCATCGTCTCCAGCGCTGCCTGCCCCAGGAGGAGAGCTGAAGCTAACCGAGCCAGACACGGGCTGGGGCTGTGCCGTTTGCTCCCAGGCATGGCACCGCCGCGCCGCTGCTTTTATGGGCATTTCTGCAGCGGTTCCTGGCACTGCCACCCGCAGCCCAGCTCTGAGGGCGCTCGCTGCACCCCGTGACCGAACCCACGGAGCAGGCTTCAAAAAGGGGTGAGGGGAGCTCCCGTGGACAAGAATCTGAATTAAACCCTGCTGCCAAACCCAGGCGGCTGCTTGGAGCCAGCAGCGAGAAGAGCAGCGCCCAGCGCTTGCCGCCGAGGGGCTGCAGATGCGGTGTGCCAGCAGCCTCCCGCTGAGCCGCACGGAGGGCTTCGGCCACCTGCAGCCAGGCCATGAGGCTGGCACCTCAGTCTGCCCCCAAACCCTTTGGTTTCTTGCCTTGAAAGTGAAACGTGGAGGGCAAAAGGGAGCTGCTCCCGCTTGTCGCACGGTGCTGGGACAAGGCTACTGTCTTGAGCTTCACTCTGGTTGTCCCATTTGCACTGCCCGGGAGAACAGTTCAGGGGGAATCCTTTCTGCAGGGCTTATGATAGGCCCCAGAGCCAGCCCAGTGCCAGGCACGAGGTTGCTGCCAGGCTGGCCACAACACTTGCTCCGCCCAGAACTACTGCCGAGAGGACATCAGCCCTTGATGGAGGCAGCAACGTGGCACTACCGAGTGTGGGGCAAGGGCTGGCTCAGCACCAGGTCCCTGCAGTGTCCCCAGGCTAGGCAGCACAAGAGGGACACCCAACTGCAGGAGAGGGTCCAGAGGAGGCCCTGGAGATGCTGAGAGGCTGGAGAAGCCCTGCTGTGGGGACAAGTTGGGAGAGTTGGGGCTGTTCAGCCTGGAGAGAAGAAGGCTGCAGGGAGAGCTCAGAGCAACCTTGCAGTAGCTGAAGGGCTCCAGGAGAGCTGGGGAGGGACTTTTGGAAAGGGCTGGCAGTGCCAGGCCAAGGGACAATGGCTTTGAGCTGGGAGAGGGGAGAGTGGGAGTGGAGAGGAGGGAGAAATTCTTGAGAGAGTGAGGGTGGGGAGAGACTGGCACAGGCTGCCCAGGGAGGTGGTGGCTGCCTCCTGCCTGGAGGTGTTGCAGACCAGGTTGGATGAGGCCTGCAGAAGGCTTGGAACCAGCTGATCTTCAGTGTTGCTTCCAAGCCAACTCACTGCAGGAGTGCCTTGAGGACTCTGGGCTGGTGAGAGGTGTCCCTGCCCATGGCAAGGGGTTGGCACTGGCTGATCTTTCATTCTATGAATTTATGGTGTCTGAGCATCCATCTCTGTCCCCTGTAGCTCCTTCCACTACTGTTCAGCCAGAAGAACATTTCTTGGGAGCCAAAATTCTCCCCTCAGTGCAGCAGGACCTCACTAATCACTGTCATGCTTCATCCACAGAAGAGCTGGGAGCCACCTGGGGTTGCTCTGGTCCCACACAGGCCATAGTGGAGGTGTTTCTGCTCTTGGCTCTGTCCTTCCTCATCTGAGCCATCACAGGACTGCCTTGCTGGAGGTAGAGGCTTCCAGCTGCCCCTAGCACCCCTGCCAGCATCTCCATCAGCACCCAGCACTCAGCACTGACAGTGTGGCACCCATGGCCTCCAGATCTGCCCCCATGGCAGGGAAAGGCTCAGCACACCCTGGGAAGCCTTTGCCAGGCCACAGCCTGCCCCTTCCCACCTCCTGCAGCTGCTGGACCCAGGCTTTGGCAGGGTGCTGAAAATGTCAGCTTCAGTGCCCATGAGGGTGCTAGAGCAGCTCTAACAGGACATGACTTGAAGCCTCCAGGGATGAGGCTTCCACCACCTCCCTGAGCAAGCTGTGCCAGGCTCTCACCACCCTCATGGTGAAGAACTTCTTCCTAACATCCAAGCCAAATCTACCCACTTCTAGTTTTGCTCCATTCCCCTAGTCCTGACACCCTAAAATGTCCCTCCCCAGCTTTCCTGTAGGCCCCCTTCAGATCCCAGAAGCCACAATAAGGTCTCCTCAGAGCCTTCTCTTCTCCAGACTGAACAGCCCCAGCTCCCTCAGTCTGTCTCTGTGGGAGAGCAGCTCCAGCCCTCTGATCATCCACACAGATGACAGGACCACACGGGAGGGCTCAGGACACTGATGACACTCAATGGCCTAGGTCAAGTTGCGTCATGGTCATGATCATCCCTGGGGGATCCCAAGGTCCAGCCCAGGCTCCTCTGGGTGCCAGCAAATCCAGGTTGCCCAAGCTAGGATCCTCCAGCCAGGTGCTGTGAGGCAAAAGAGCTGTGTCCCATCTTGCTCAGCAAACCTCTGACCATCACCACAGCCTCTCCAGACCAGAAGCTCTTCATCCTCTGCCAAACTCTCTTCATACCTAATAAAGAGACCTCAGGGATCACATTTTGGTTAGAAACAGTCCCAAACCTTGCTGTTGAGCATCTAGACAATCGAGAAGAGCCACCCTCAAAGCAGAGCAAGTGGGCAGCTTCCAGCCCTGTCCTAGGCCATAGAATCACAGAATGGTTTAGTTTGGAAGGGACCTGAAAGCAGGGACACCTCCCACTAGGACAGGTCACTCAAGGCCTCATCCAGCCTGGTCCTGCACACCTCCCTGGGCAACCTGTGCCAGGGCATGGCAGCAAGCACCACCCAAAGTCTCCCAAGGGCAAAGGCCTTCTGTTTTCCTGCTGGCCACCAAAGCCCAGCCCTGCTGCACGCTGGGGACCTTGTCAAGTCAGTGCCGCGGAGGCACCCTTGGCAGCAGGAGCAGCGAGCACAGCACCGGCTGCTTTGGAAGGGCCAAGCCAGCAGTCCCGCTGCAGGCAGCGTGGCTCAGCTCCTCTGCTGCCAGAACTTCCCAGCACCTGCTGGAGTCGGCCCAAGGGTACATATGGCACGAGCCTTGCTCCAGCAGGGATGTGGCACTGCCACGCTGGCAGCCATGGGTCTGGGAAAGACCCTTTCTTGGCTTCTGTGTCATCCTTCCCCAGAGTGCTCCCTGCTCACACGGGTCCCCCCCTCAGGCAGCCCTCTGCAGCTCAGCAATGGCAGGATGTGGTCATGGGTAGGGCGGAGGCTCCTTGCAGACTCCCTCCTCCCCCGTGCTGTTCTCCAGGCCCTGCGGTGCTGAGCACCAGGGAGGACAGCATGGGACACCTGCATCCTCAGACTCTGCGTGCTGCTGCCCGACACGGGAGACAGCTCAGCCTGCCAACCCTCTCCCCAGGCTGAGGAGGACCCACGCTCTACTCGTGGAGGTGCCAAGGGTGCAGCCTGCTCTGTGCAAGCCGTTGCCAGCTGCTCTGTGCAAGCCGTTGCCAGCACTGGAGGCTGCTCCTGGGTCATGTGGGTAATGAGAGGGATTAGCAGGTCAGGGGAGGATGAGTTAAATGAAGCAGCACCCTGAAAGGGGCTGCTCCATCCACGCCGCTCGCTCGTCTGGGGGCAGTGCTGATGGGCAGGCCAGGCCCGGCCCCACGGCCCCACAGACATTCCTGCCCTCCTGAGGCTGGGGCTACAACACCAATGGGCAGCAGCCTCCCCAGGGCTGTGCCCACACAGAGGATGCTCGGCTTGGCTAAGCAGGGCACAGTGGGCACAGTGAGGCGCCTGCCTCCAACCCCAGGGCACCCCAAGACTCATCCCGTGGAGCTTTGAGGCTTGGCAGCAAGCCAAAGCACTATCCCTTCCCACTCCTCAGCCCCAGGAATGCCAGGCGAGCTGCAACTGGACTGTTTAGGTGTGTTTGTGTAGGTCGGCACCTTGGACACCCAGCACCAAGGCCTTCGGCTCCAGATAGAAGCTTGGCAAAAGCCCTGACACCACAGAACACAAAGAGTTTGATGATGGGAAGCCCTGGGCCCTGCCACGAGCTGTGGTTCCTTCTGCCCTGCTCTGACGGCGGTGTGTGAACACCGAGAGTGGGCAGCAGCAGGGGCCTGATGCCAGTGCTGGCTGCTACCAGTCCCTGCTCCTGCTGGACTCTTGGGCATGGACCTGATGAAGCAGGTCCAGAGGAGGCAACAGAAATGCTCAGGGGGTGAGGCAGCTCTGCTGTGAGGACAGGCCAAAGGGGCTGGGAGTGTTCAGCCTGGAGAGGAGAAGGCTCCAGGCAGACCTCAGAGCTGCCTGCCAGTCCCTGAAGGGGCTCCAAGCAGGCTGCAGAGGGACTGTGCCCAAAGGCCTGCAGGGGCAGGGGCAATGGTTTGAAATGAGAGCAGAGCAGACTGAGATTGGATGTGAAGAACAAGTTCTGCAGCAGGAGGCTGCTGGAACACAGCCATAGGTTGCCCAGGGAGGTGGCTAAGGCCCCATGCCTGGAGATGTTCAAGGTGAGGCTGGACAGGGCTGTGAGCAACCTGCTCTGGTGGAGGATATTTGGGCTGAGGGCAGGAGTTGGACTGGATGAGCTTCGCACGTCCCTCCCAACCCAGCCCATTCTATGGCTCTATGACCTTAGAATGACCTTAGGTTCTATGATCTTTTCTGGCCTTAGTGATTCCACAATTCCATAATTCCATGATGGGATGAGAGGGGACACATGCAGAGCAAAGCACCCACGTCCCTGAAGCCCTCACGCTGGGCTCACCTCTGCAGTCCCTGCACATCCTTGCCCAACAGCCATGGCATCACCGACCAGCACCCACTGCCCAGGACAGATTCATTTTCAGGGAAAGAATCCAGCCTGGAAAATCCCATCCTCGAGCAAGGGGCCGTGCTGGGCATTGCTTTGCAGCCGTGGTGACTTTGCCCCCACTGCCAGCAGCACCTCTCACCATAATCTCTTCAGGGTGCATGGCAGCAGCCACCCTGCCAGAGCCCCTCTTGCCCTCTGACGGCTCCCTGTGTGTGCCTGGCTGCCCCCACAGCCCCACGAAGGCTGAGGCCTGGCTGCCTCCCAGCAGCCCATGAAGGCCAGGGCCCAGGGAGCCCCCCGCAAAGGCCAGGGCCTGTGCCACAGAATCACAGAATTAACCAGGTGGGGAAGGACCTTCGAGTTCATCGAGTCCAACCTAGCACCCAGCACCTTCTAATTAACTAACTCCGGGCACTAAGTGCCCCAGCCAGCCTCCTTTCAGACACCTCCAGGCACGGCCACTCCACCACCTCCCTGGGCAGCCCATTCCAATGCCAATCACTCTCTCTGCCAACAACTTCCTCCTCACATCCAGCCCAGACCTGCCCTGCCACAGCTTCAGGCTGTGTCCCCTTCTTCTGATGCTGGCTGCCTGGCAGCAGAGCCCAACCCCAGCTGGCTACAGCCTCCCTGCAGGGAGCTGCAGACAGCAATGAGCTCTGCCCTGAGCCTCCTCTGCTGCAGGCTGCACACCCCCAGCTCCCTCAGCCTCTCCTCACAGGGCTGTGCTCCAGGCCCCTCCCCAGCCTTGCTGCCCTTCTCTCAACACCTTCCAGCACCTCAACATCTCTCTGCAATGGAGGAGCCCACAACTGGACACAGCACTCCAGGGGTGTCCTGAGCAGTGCTGAGCACAGGGGCAAAGGACATCTCGGGACCTGCAGAGCCCTCTGCAAACGCTGGGGTCTGAGGAGCCTCCTGCAAAGGCCAGGGCATGGGGAGCCCCCTGCAAAGGCTGAGGTCTGGGGAGCTCTAGGGAACCTCCTGCAAAGGCCAGGGCATGGGGAGCCCCCTGCAAAGGCTGGGGTCTGGGGAGCTCTACGGAGCCTCCTGCAAAGGCCAGGGCCCGGCTGCCCCCCAGCAGGCTATGACGGCCCCGGCCTGGGCAGCCCCAGGCTCGGCGGGCCCCAGCAGCGCTGATCTGCAGCGCGGCGTCTCGCTTGTTTACACCGGGCGAGCTATTCGAGGCGGAGAGCGAGAGCAGCCCGGCTTTGTTTAAAAGTCCGGCCAGGAGATTTGCCTTAAATAGGCAAGAGCCGCGAGTCGCGGAGAGGCCGCCCGGCAGCCCGGACCTCCAGGGCGGGAGCCGAGCTGGCGGCGGCGGCGGGAGCGGGCTGGCTGCGGCAGAGGCGGCAGGAGGCTCCCGCTCAGCCCCGGCTCGCTCAGCCGCCCTGGCCCCGTCGTGCGCGGCCTGCGGCACCGAAGGCAGAGGCCACCCCCGCGGAGGGCAGCGTCGGCAACACAGCTGCAGGCCGTGGAGCCGGCAGCCACAAACCGGAAAGCTGCTCCGCTGCCGGGACGGCTGTAGGCACCCCGGAGGAAACCATCCCCGGGCCGGCACAGCCCCAGCGGTGAAGCCTCCTGGCAGCCCCACTGCTGTCCTTGAGGCCTCCTCCTTAGGGACGAGACCAAAGGTGACGCCGGGCTGATGGCAGAGCCTGCGGGGCGCCTCGAGTCCAACCTGCCTGGGTGCTGGGTGCTGGGTGCTAGGTGCTGGGTGCTGGGTGCTGGGTGCAGAGCTGCTCCTCTCTAGAAACACATCCGGGGGCAGCAGCAGGGACGGGGCAGAGCTATTTAAACTCAAGGGGGACGCTGGCAAAAAACGAAAGGCTATATTTAAACTTTCCATGAGCAACACCAGGCTGGAGGGAAGCTCTTAACTCCTGGAGCAGGAAGGGAGGTGGGGAAGGAGCCCCCCAGGGAGTGTGATGAGGCAGTGGGACAGGGCCAGACACGTTCCTCTGTGTCCCCAGGGTGGGCAACCCTTACTTCTCCTCCGTTTCCCATCTCTGAGACCAGCAAAATCAGTGGAGGGGCCAGCGGCCAGCGTCGGCAGAGCCACCACAGCTCCCAGCCCCATCCCAGGCAAGGGCAGCAGGGGGCAAGAAGTGCTTCAGATATTTTCCCACTTTCTTGACTTATTTGGTCAACATTACTGACGAGTTAATCAGACTAATGAGTAACTTGGGAGCCTGGAAGCACCCAACAGCAGTCAAACACCGAGAGGCAGAGCTATTGTGCAAAACCTGGCACCCTTTGCCAATCCCTGCATCACTGCTGACGCCTGCCCCCCCAAATACCTGTTCCTCCTGCTCCTCCCTGCACCCCTGTGAAGTCCTGCACCCACAGACGGCACAGCCTCAGCTGCTCATCCTTAATCCTTCCAGTCTTGCCCATGCCTGCAGCCTGCCTGATCCCTGCACTCTGCCTCCCCACTAACAGCTGCACCCCAAGGATGTTTGCACCCTTACACCCCCAGGCACCAAGCACACTCTGGGCAGCACCCAGTGGGGCTGGCAGAGCTGCCCTCACCCACTCCATTGTGTTCTGCCGTTCTTGAATGCCAAGTGTCACTCACGGGCAAGAAAGATGGTGTCTGGGAGGTGGGCAGCAGGCACAAGAGGAGGAGAAGGGGGCTGTTGGGGGGGGCAAGCTGGTGTCATGGCCCTGTGGGACACATGCCTGGCTTTGGCAGCTTCTCTCAGAGGGATATGAGCTCAGGGATGTCCCCAACAGAACAGCAGAGCCACTCACAGGGCCAGGGGTGAGCTACTCAGAGCAGTTCAGTGTCTCCACCATCCACGCTGATGCCTTTTTCAGGACTAGGGGTTGGCTGAGCAATTTGTCGGGCACCCACCCAGGAGCCACACTGGCTACGGTGTGGCCTGGCAGGGATGCTGCTGGGAATGGATTGGCCATGCCACTAGAGATGCCCAACAGAAGAGAGCTGTGGGACCATGGCAATCTGGTCCTTTCTAGGCAGTAAGAGGAGGAAGCCAACCCCAGAGACATGCATGGACCTTCTGAGGTCAAAAACATTTGTCACCATAAATTAAAACAAGCTGCCCATGTCTGCCATGCTCCCAGATACCCTAAGCCACAGCCCTGGCAGCAGCTCCACCAGAGCCAGGGCAGCGTGCAGAGTCATGTCCCGGGTGAGAAAGTCAGATCCCAGCTGGGAGAACCTCCTGGGCAAAGTAAAGGCTGTAGGGCTTGAGATGCAGCACCCAGGGATGCGCTGGCAGCACCTCGCTGTCCCTGATCCAGCATCGGCCTACCCTCTATGCTGCCAGCGAAGCCCACACGGGGCAGGACCCCTGGCATGCTGTGATTAAAGATGCCTGCTGCACCTCCGGGCGGTGGCAGCAGTGGGTTTGGGAGCTGGTGGAGCAGGAACCTGGCCAGCCGAAGGGAGGATCTGAGGCAGCAAGGAGTGAAAGGAGGCAGCAGGAGGGGAGGGGGGCAGCAGGAGCAAAGTGAGGCAGCAGCAAGGGAGACGGCAGGAGCAAAGGGAGTCGGCAGGAGCAAAGGGAGGCAGCAGGAGTGAAGGGAGGCAGCAGGAACGGAGACGGCAGGAGCAAAGAGAGGCAGCAGGAAGGGAGACAGCAGGAGCAAAGGGAGGCAGCAGGAGCAAAGGGAGGCGGCAGGAAGAGAGACGGCAGGAGCGAAAGGAGGCGGCAGGAGCGAAAGGAGGCAGCAGGGCTGCTGACAGTGCCGCTGGGGGCCCATGCGGCCCGGGGACTGCATTCCCCGGGGCCAGATAAAAGGCAGCGCTGTCAGCGGGGCCGCCTGGCTTGTCTCAGCGCGGGCAGGCTCAGGCAGCGAGTGCCGCGGCGGTCCGGGGGCTGACGGCCACCTTATCGGCAGCGTGCCACAGTCCCCATGGGGCACCTGCCGGGGAAGGCGCTGGGGCAGCTCTGAGCCGCCTCGGCCGCATGCCCTTGTGACGGCAACCTCTAGCACACCTGGCTGCAGCTGACACATCCCATCGGACTCCATCGAGCCCCTGCTCCTCACACGGTCCCCCTGCCGCGGCAGCCCTTAGGAGCCAGGAGAGCTCACAGGGGAGCCCAGAGTTTCCAGGAGTACAGCCCGTGCCCGGTGCCTCGGCAAACCTAAGGGAGTGGGGAGCTGGGGAGAAGGGAAGGCAGGAGAGAGCAGCCCCCTCTGCAACAACGGAGGATCGCGGCCGAGGCTGTGCGGGGGCTGCCGGCTGCAGCGGCTTCTGCTCGGCATGGGCTAAGCGCTGGAGATCGGCAAGCAGGAAGAGCTCTTCTGGAGCGAACTGCAAAATACTGCCTTTTGCGCGGCTCAGCTTCCCCGCCCCTGCCTTCTCCTGGAAGCCTCGGCAGCTCCTGGGGAGAAGGTTTCCTCCCTCCTCACCCCTCTGCAAACGGCCACTCTCCTCCCGCGGCCAATTAGCGAGATGGGGACAGGGGGCAGGGGGCTTCCCGAGTTCATGCCGCTAATCGCCGAGCTGCTGCCGAGCCCACATCCAGTGGCACACAGAGGGCAAGCCCCGCATGCTCACCCTGGGGACCACCGTGTCGTCTCCCCCAAAGCCTCTGAATTTCCCCCCTTCGGCACCAGCCGCCGGGTTCCTCTCTCTGCGCCCGACGCCCTGATCCCTCCCCGCCTCGACTTGACAGCCTCCAGCTGCTGCCCCGGCCCCCACGCATCCCTCCACGGAGCCATCACGGCTCCGTCCCGCTGCCGGCAGCTTTGCAGGGCTGCGGGAGGAGCCCACGGCTCTTCGGCTCCATCCTGGCACAGCCCCGCGGGCAGCTCCCCGCAGCCGCCGGCCCCTCCTGCTCGCCGTGCCGCAGCGGCCGCTGCCCGCTATCAAATATTGATGGTCCTGCGTGGGGAATGAGCATTATCAATTCATGACTTGCTGAATTAAACAAGCTCCAGCTCGGGCCCGCTGCCGCTCGGCCAGGCGGAAGGAACAGCGGCGCTGCTGGCACATACAGCAGCCAAGGGTGCCAGCGTGGCCCCGAAAGCCAGCCACAGCCAAACCGGGCCCGGCCCGGGCTTCGGGGATATCCAGAGCACGGCAGCCCCAGAGACCCGGTGCCAGGGCCCCTTCACCTGCTGCAAACCCTTCACTGCCCTCTGCGTTTTGGCCATCCCCGGAGCCGTGGAGGCTGCAAACTTCCCCTCCACAGAGGCACAGCATCTCAGAGCCACAACACTTCAGCCACAGAGCCACAGTATCTCAGCCACAAAGCCACAGCACCTCAGAGCCATGGCACCTCAGAGAAGAGACAGCAAGGTGAGGCAGACTCCATGGGTTTAAGGGATCCCCACACTGCAGCTATCTGGAGAAGCAGGTTAATGAGTGGCACAGGCAGTGTGGAAGCCAAATGGGAAAGCAGCACAAGACGATTCTGCTGGGCACGAAGAAGCTGACGCCATGTGGCCTGCGCAAGCTGCAGGGCAGAGGCAGTGCCTGGCTCTTCTCTAAGAGGCTCTTTTTCCACAGCCAGTCCAAGGAGAAGCTGGCAAAGCCTGGGATTAGAGCCTGGTCTCCCCTCCAGGAGAAACTCAGGTGTCCTTGTGAACACCTTCAGGAGAGGGGAGATGCAGGGATGGGATGGAGGGAAGAGACAGGATAAGCACTGCAGTGGCACCTGACCTGGGCCAGAGGTGTGAATCATGGGATCATGGAATCACAGAATTGAGTTAGGAAAGCCCTGCCAGCCCACCCAGTCCAACCATCAGCCCAGCACCACCATGGGCACCAAACCATGGCCACAAGTGCCATGGCCACACAGATCTGGAACACCTCCAGCCATGGGCACTCCACCACCTCCCTGGGCAGCCTCTGCCAGGCCCTGACCACTCTGGCAACAAAGACATTTCTCCTCCTCTCCAACCCAACCCTCCCCTGCCACAATTCCAGGCCAGTTCCTCTCCTTCTATCACCTGAGACTGGGCAGCAGAGCCCAACCCCAGCTCACTGCAGCCTCCTCTCAGGGAGCTGTAGAGAGCAATGAGCTCTGTCCTCAGCCTCCTCTTCTCCAAATACCAAGGCAGGGGATGAGATTTCCAGGATGGGGACAACAGGGAGCACAGGGAAGTATGTCAAGAGTTGTGTGAGAGGCTCCCTGCCAGCACCAGCTCCCAAGAGAGCACCCTTCTGGGCTGTCCTGTGTAAGGGTCAAATCCAAAGGGGAAAACATTCTTGCCCAAGCAAATATGGCACATCCCAGCTCCCTGCCACACCTTGAGGCCAGCACCCAGCCAAAGCCACCACATATTGGCCATCCAGTGAGGCCTAGGACATTGCCAGTGCCATGTCCCCTATGATGTGGCATCACCAGGCCTAACTGGTCCCCACAGTCATCAGGTGGGACCTTCACCCTCATGTTAACAAAGCAAGTTATCGTCCCATGACTCCCTTGTGCTGCCAGGCTGGGCCTGGCTCCCCAGCACTGGGCACAGTCTCCAAGGAGCAACACCAGAGAGCCTGCCGAGTGCCCCGGGCTGGGGGGGACTTCCCAAACCAGCCCTGGCATGACTTCTCCCAGCTCCTCGGGCACTACCTCAGCCACCACAGAGAACTGCCAACGGGTGCTGGCTGGGGCTGTGCGAGTCAGAGCTACCCCCTCCCCACAGTGTCCTCCTGTCCCACCAGGTGTTGGGGGCCTTCCAGCTGGGCTGAGCCATCAAACAGCAGCAGGGGCCCTGCACACTCCTGCCAGGCTTGGCTCGTCAGCCAGAGCCAGATGGGCTCCTCGCTCCCACTACAGCTCTCCCTGAAGACCTCTGGGTGCAGCTGGTTCCCATTGCTGGGAGATGCTTTGCTCCCACCCCCACACTCCCCCCCAGGCCCCAGCCCCTCCGCCAGCACAGCTCCCACGTGGCCGCACGTGTCCCGGGTGGGCCAGGGGAGGCCACGTTCACACGGGATGGCAGCGTAGCTGCACCCCCTGAGGCTGCCCCAGACTGGCTGCCCCCAGTCCAACGCCTCTTGCGAGGAGCCCACAGGCTTCAGCCTGGCCCCGGGTCAGGCCTTGCTGTGCCCACCACAAAGCCAGACCCACACACTGCAGTGGCACCAACCCCTCTCGACGGTTGGGCACAGTGCTGCAGGACTGCAGCTCTGCCCTGCTCACTCCAGGAAGGTGTTCTGTGGGCAGCCAGGGTGGAGAATGCAGTTGTGGAAGGGATGAGATGGGCAGGAGTGAGAGAGGGGATGGAGAGCAAGCTGGGGGAGATCCCCAAGCTGTGCCAGGCAGTGCAGAGCAGCCAGGGCAGCGGCACCACCTTTGCCTTGCTGTTTTCTAGTGAGAGTTTCCTTATATGGCTCTGCTGGGAGAAATCACAAAGCTTGCAGGGGGGGAAACCAAACATGGGAGAAGCTCAGCATAGTCCTGGCATGACCTACAGTGCCCCAGCCTGGCGCTGCAGTAGTTTTGGGGTGCTAAGGAGGAGGCTGCAGTGACTGTGACAAGCACCATGGCATGAGTCCACGTGCCAGAGCTGGGGTGCTGCTGTGAACCTGAGCCACAGAGCAGCCAGAGGATGAACAGCTTTACAGATTGCATAGGGTTGGGAGAGACCCCAAAGGGCATCTTGCCCAGCCCCCTGCACCCAGCAGGGACACCTCCAGATGCAGCAGGCTGTATGGGGACACATCCAGGCTGATCCTCAGTGTCTCTAGAGATGGAGCCTCCACCACAGCCCTGGGCAGCCTGTGCCAGTGTCTGCCCACCCTCACTCTGCACAGCTTCCTCCTGATGCCAAACCTAACTCTGCCCTGCTCCAGTTCCAAACCACTGCCCTCGGCCTGTCCCCACAGCCCCTTCTGAACAGTCTCTGCCCAGCCTGCAGCTCCTCTGCAGACACTGCAAGGCTGCTCTGAGCTCTGCCTGCAGCCTTCTCCTCTTCGGATTGAACAGCCTCAACTCTGCCAGCCTGTCCCCATAGCAGAACTACTTCAGCTGCCTTTGTGACCTCTTCTGTTCCCCCTCCATCACGTTTATATCTCTTCTGTGTTGTGGACCCCAGAGCTGGGAAGAGGTAAGATCTCTGAGATCCAGAGCCAGAGAAACCCAGGGAGCTTCTGAGGCCACGATAAAGAGCTTATTCCTGCATGGCTGGGCTACTTAAAATCAGTGATATTCCTCACCCTGCCTTCACTCACGGTCCTGAGAGCCTGAAGCTTTGGAGACATCCCAGCTGGCACCCCATTAAGAGGACATATCCCAGCTGGCACCGCGTTCAGAGGAGGCAGAGCTCGCAGCTCACTGTGCTGGAAAGCTCAACTCGTGCTGATGTGCAAAGCGCTCGCTGGAAAAGGCTGACCCCGACCGTCGTGCTGGAAGGAAACTTCTGCTGCTCCTCAGCCCCTGCGACACCCGACGGCGACAGCCAGAACCAAACCACTGCGGAGAGGGGACTGCAGGGGACTGCGATTGGCTGCGGGGCTCGGGGGCAGTGCTGAGGAGGGTTGGTGGGGAGAAGAACCTGCTTGTCGTAGAACCAGAGGATGGTTCGGGCTGGAAGAGCCCTCCCAGACCCCCCAGTCCAGCAGCAGCCCAGCACCACCATGGGCACCAAACCATGGCCGCAAATGCCACAGCAACATGGATCTGGAACACCTCCAGCCATGGGCACTCCACCACCTCCCTGGGCAGTCTCTGTCAACCCCTGATAACTCTGGTACCAAAGACATTTCTCCTTCTCTCTAACCTAACCCTCTCCTGCCACAACTCCAGGCCAGTTCCTCTCCTTCTATCACCTGAGACTGGGCAGTAGAACCCAGTCCCAGCTCACTGCAGCCTCCTCTCAGGGAGCTGTAGAGAGCAATGAGCTCTGCCCTCAGCCTCCTCTTCTCCACACCAACCCCCCCAGCTACCTCAGCTGCTCCTCCCCAGCCCTGTTCTACAGACCCTGCCCCAGTTTTTTCCTCTCTGCATGGTTCCAATGTGTAACTTTGCATTGTTTTGACTTGGGTTTGCATTGAAACACCTGCAATGATATTCAACCCCCGCCAAGCTCTCAGGTGTTAGCAGGTGGAGTTTCAATGTATCAGTCCCTCCTTTTCCACCACCAGCAGCACTGAGACACGTTGCTGTTCCTGCTGTCACCTTCCTGACACCAGGAACTCTCCTGGTCCACACGTCCCTGTGAGGCCATAGGAAGATCATGCAGGAGTTGACAGAAACTCCATAAAATGGAAGAAAATGCAGTCACAAGTGGGAGTGCTAAGGGACAGGAGGCTCCTTGGTCCTCTGTCCCTTACACTGACAGGAGACTCCTTTGTCCCTTACCTTAGGGGACAGGAAACTTCTTGGTCCTCTGTCCCTTACATTCACAGTAGTGATTTGGGAGCGACGAAGATCAGGTAATGGATGGAGCGACAAGTGACAGAGCCTGCCTGGAGCTGAGGCACAGAGGTAGCAGCGTGGGTGCAGGATGAGGATGAGGCGGGGTTTGGTCACACACACGCTGCTGTCCTCCAGCAGTGCAGCAGAGTGCAGCCCCTCAGCATCGCTCCTCGCTCCAGCGCAGCCCAGTCCGGGCACTCTCAGCGACCAGCCAAAGCCGCGGACACGCCGAGCAGCGCTGCTGGAACCCGCGGAGCACCTGGGAAGCCACTCCACGCCCGCGGACACGCCGTCCCTCCGAGGGCAGGCGGCTGGCAGCAAAGCCGGGCAGGGGCCGGCCGCGGCGGAGCATGAGCGGGAGCGCACCGCCATCGTGTGGGGGCTGGCACGGAGGCACCGCGACCGCTTCGGGACGCCACCGGGACGGTTCTGCACCTCCGCCACAGAAACGGCTGCAGGAAACCTCTGCTTCACACACACACACACACACAGTGCTGGTCCTTCCAAGCAATCCCACGCTCTTGTCCCGAGTACACCACCCTCCCCGTGTGTACCCAGCCCCACTGCCAGCAACGTGAGCTGGGAAGGCACCAAAACCAGCCATGAGACGATGGCTGAGGTGAATGCCCCTCAAAAACACAGCGTGGGGCCATGGGGGGAAGTGGGACTGACAAGGCTGAACTCAGGGATGAGGATGGGGCAGTGCAGTGCCCACATTCCCAAGGCTCTTCCAGCAAAATAGGCACACTGGCATATCCTGAGAGAGATTTAGGAGACGAGGAACTCCATAAACATGGCACTTTCAATCAACTGAAGGGCCAGGTTGGATGAGGCCTTGAGCAACCTGGGCTGGTGGCAGATTGAAGATCACTTAGTTCCAGGGCAAAGCCCATGGCAGGGGGCTTGGAACCAGATGATCTTCGAGGTCCCTTCCAAGCCAACTCATTCTTAGCAGTGCCTTGAGCAGCCTGGGCTGGTGGGAGCTGTCCCTGCCCCTGGCAGGGGATTGGCACTGGATGATCTTCGAGGTCCCTTCCAACCCAACCTGTTCTGTGGTTCTGTGACTCGCAGCCACAGGACCAGGGGATTAGGGCAGTTGGAAATCACCTCTGAGGTCAAGGAGCCAGCTGCTGACTGCCACCACCACATTAGACCATGGCCTGATGCAGACCTGCTCGTCTGGCCACAGCCACCCAGGCTGCCTCAGGAATGCTGCAGCCAAGCTCAGCTGGGATGGTTTGGGGCACAGCCCCTAGCAGGTCCTGCCCTGTGCCAGGCAGGTCTCCAGCACCCCGGGGAGCTGCCCTTGGTGAAGGCAGCTGAGGGGCTGATGTGCCACAGGGCAGAGCTTGGCTCCTCCAGCTTCCCAGCGCAGCTGGCCCGGGCGGGAGGCAGCACTTGCAGAGATCAGAAGCACCTTCGGGAGTTTCCAGAAGATCTTTCTCAAGACACTGACCTGAGACCTCCACAGTTGGCCACAGCTGCCTGAGCCAGGGCAGGAGAGCGCTTGGTGCCTGGCAGAGCAGCAGGCTCCTCAGAGTGAGGAGCTCGGGAGATGCTCCTCACTCCTGCCTCCCATCAGGAGAACCTTGCACTAAACCATACCGTGGACCTCTGAACGTACCCAAAGGCACAGGAGGCATTGTCGCTGCTCCATCTGCGCAGCTCCTCGCAGCACCTAGCACCCGCTCAGACGGGGGGCACGGCCGGTGGCACGGCGCAAAAAGGGGTACCGGACACGGCGCCCGGGTGCGGGGCACTGCGCAGGGCTGCACCCACGCCTGCCACCGGCCCAAGCGCTCGGCGCAGCCCAGCACCGGCATCCCCCCGCGCTGTCCTGCGCGGCGCAGCGGAGGCAGGGAGCCGGGGCTCGGAGTGCTGCCCCCAGCCCTCTTCCCACGCCCCCTGCCGTGCCCGGGCCGCGCCGGCGGAAGCGCTGCGCAGCGGCCGGAAGGAGAGGCCTGGCCCTGGGCTGGGAACGGCTTCCCCAGGCCGCTCTTCCCGGCCGCGGCTGCCGGCGGGGTCCTGCCTGTGCTCAGCAGCTGCCTGCTCGCTGCCCTGTCTGCCCGCGGCTGCCGGCGGGGTCCTGCCTGTGCGCAGCAGCTGCCTGCTCGCTGCCCTGTCTGCCCGCGGCTGCCGGCGGGGTCCTGCCTGTGCGCAGCAGCTGCCTGCTCGCTGCCCTGTCTGCCCGCGGCTGCCGGCGGGGTCCTGCCTGTGCTCAGCAGCTGCCTGCTCGCCGCCTTGCCGGCCGCGGCTGCCCCCGCACGGGGCTCCGCACCGGCGCTCCCGGGTGCCCGCTCCTGCGTCCGCAGCCAGGCCAAGCCCCAGCAGCGCTGTGCGGAGCGCTCGGCGCTGGTTCGGCTCGGAGCCGCTTCCTGTCGCTCCCGAAGGGACGGGAGGCAGAGGAGGTGCTGTGGGGCTTGCGGGGCTTCCGTTTCTCCTACCGGAGACATGCGGGAGGGGGCAGGGGGCAAGGGTGCTTCCCCTGCCAGGCTCAGCCCTGGCAAGACGGGCACTGAGAGCTGCTAGCAGTATCTGACATGCAGCAAGTGACAGGCCAAGAGAGACAAGGCCTCCAGTCGTGCCGGCGGAGGTTCAGGTCATCCACCCCTGAAGGTGCTTAAAGGAGGTGTGGCTGTGGTGCTGCAGGGCATGGCTGGGTGGCAGTGGCTGAGCAGCAGTGCTGGCGTTGTGAACCCTGGGCAAGCAGTTGGACCCTCAAAGGTCTCTTCCAACCTCAACAGCTGTGACTGCCTCTGTCTTAAGTACCTTGCACACTATCCAGGGGGCCCTTGGCGAGGCAGAGATACCCAACCCCCAGATTCAAGTGCTGGTCACAAGTCCCCTCCAGAGGCCACCATAAGCTCTGCAGTGAGGCTTCCAGTGGGTGCAGAACTTTGATCCATACCCCAGACCTCCAGGTGATCTCTGACACCATGTGCACACTGCATGCTTGGTGCATGTCATGGAACCACAGAATAGGTTGGCTTGGAAGGGACCTCAGATCATCCAGTGCCAGCCCCCTGCCAGGGGCAGGGACATCTCCCACCAGCCCAGGTTGCTCAAGGCACTCCTAGAATGAGTTTGGTTTGAAGGGACCTTGAAGATCGTCTAGTTCCAAGCCAGCAGGGAGCTTGGAACCAGATGATCTTCAATCTTCCACCAGCCCAGGTTACTCAAGACCTCATTCAGCCTGGCCTGCAACACCTCCAGGTAGGGGGCATCCACAGCCTCCCTGAGAAGCTTGTGCCAGTCTCTCCTCACCCTCCATCTCAAAAGTTTCTTTCTCCACTCTCACTCTCCCCTCTACCCAGCTCAGAGCCATTGTTCCTCACCCTGGCATTCCCAGCCCCTGTCAAAAGTCCCTCCCCAGATCTCCTGGAGCCCTTCAGCTGCCCCCTCAGCCAACCTCCGCAGAATCCCAGCCCAGCTGTGCCCCTGCCCTGGGTCTCCTGAAGGAGAGAGGTCTGCAGGAATATTTTTAGCTGTGGGCTCTGGGAGGAAAAGGCCTTTGGTTTCTCACGGAGAAATGCAGGTGGCCACGCAGCTGGAGTCACCTGCGACACAAAGGTTCCTGTCCCAGCTGGCAAGCAAAGCTGTGCAGAGCCAGGCCAGGCCCTTTTCCTGTTCCCCCCTCCCTTGTTTCTTTCCTCTCCCCATTCTCTGGGCAAAGCTGTGCTGAAGCAGCACTTCCCTGGAACAAGGAGAGCTGCAAGGCAATCGCTGTGAGAAGGTTTGGCCAACCCTCACCCCTTTTCCACTGCTGCTGAGAGGCTGCTGGTGAACAGTGTGCAGTACACAGCCCTGCAGCAGGTCACAGAATCATCAAGGGGGCTCCAGGAGAGATGGGGAGGGACTTTTGACAAGGGCTGGGAGTGCCTTCAGCAACCTGGGCTGGTGGAAGATTGAAGATCATTTAGTTCCAAGCCCCCTGCCATGGGCAGAGCATGCCCCACGGCAGGGTCTTGGAACTAGCTGATCTTCAAGGTCCCTTCCAACCCAACTCATTCTAGGAGTGCCTTGAGCAGCCCGAGCTGATGGGAGGTGTCCCTGCCCGTGGCAGAGGGCTTGGAACTGGATTGGATGATCTTTGAGGTCCCTTCCAAGCCAGCCCATTCTGTGAATCCATGAGTGAGGCTGGAGCAGGCCTTGCCCCTAGCAGAGCTGATGGCCTTTTCCCATTCCTCTCCCTAACCTCGCTCCATCCACTTGA
The DNA here is from genome assembly GCA_013400475.1 of Tricholaema leucomelas. Lineage (NCBI taxonomy): Eukaryota > Metazoa > Chordata > Aves > Piciformes > Lybiidae > Tricholaema lacrymosa > Tricholaema leucomelas. Next base: position 64,716 of record WAAF01000257.1, on the reverse strand, counting down.
CTTCAAGCTTCCCACTCCTCCAGCCCCGAAGATGTTTGTTGCTTCTGCTCTGCATGCCCAAGCAGTGATTTCTGGAGTTGATTAAAATGAAGAATGCAATTTCATAAGAGGAAATGGAATCTCACCTGAAAAGCCCAGAAAGCAGCAGCCATGGAGCCAGGCAGGGGCCTGCTTGGTGGCTCTGGGACAGCGCAGGAAGGGCAGCACTGCAGGTGTCTGTGCTGGGAAGCAATTTCCTCATCCTCAGCGTGAGGCAGGGACCTTTGTGGACAAGATTCCTTCCATCAGCCCTCTGCTTCCTCATGCCAGCGATCCCGGGGAGGCAGACACCTCACTGGAGAGCTCTCAGTGCTGCCACCGAGCCTGCAAATCCCTGCGGGGCCAAGGGAAGAGGAGCAGGAAGGGAAAGGCTCCCGGCAGAGCCACGGCAGCAGGGACAGCCAGGGGAGAGCAGAGCCCAAGCACAGGGCTGGGGGCTCTGCAGCAGCCTGTCCCCAAGCCATCTCTGCACGTTTGGCACAGAGAGGAATGGCGTCAGGGTCTTCCAGGGGGTGGCAGAGACGCAGGACTGGGTTCAGGAAAGACAACCACAGAACCACAGCACACAGCCGGTGGGGAGAGCCCTCCAGGCTCAGCCAGTCCCAGCATCCACCCAGCGCTGAACCCTAAGTGCCAGCTTCACAGCAGCTGAACACCTCCGGGGACTGCAGCACTGCCCTGGGCAGCCTGTGCCAGCGTCTGAGAACCCTTCCAGTGCAGAAACACTTCCTGAGCCCCAGCCTGAGCCTCCCCTGGGGCACCTTGGAGCCATTTCCTCTGTCCCTATCCCTTAGCACCAAGCAGCAGAGGCTGCCCCCTCCTCACTGCCACCTCCCTGCAGGGAGCTCTGCCCTCAGCCTCCTGTGTTCCACCTGCACACCCCCAGCTCCCTCAGCCTCTCTTCACAGCCCAGCTGCTCCAGGCCCTTCTCCAGCCTCAGTGCCCTACAACGGACCTGCTTCAGCCCCTCAAAGTCCTTCCTGCAGTGAGGGGCCCAGAGCTGAACACAGCACTCGAGGTGTGCTCTCCCCAGTGCTGAGCACAGGAGGTTAGGCACTTCCTGCCCCTGCTGCCCACCCTGCTTCTAATGCAGTGACACTGAGGGGCTGGAGCAGGGCCAGAGAAGGGCACCAGGGCTGGGGAGGAGCAGCTGAGAGATCTGGGGGGGTTGGTGTGGAGAAGAGAAGGCTGAGGGCAGAGCTCATTGCTCTCTACAGCTCCCTGAGAGGAGGCTGCAGTGAGCTGGGGTTGAGCTCTGCTGCCTCCGAAGGAGGGACAGGATGAGAGGAAATGGCCTGAAGTTGCCCCAGGGCAGGTTTAGGTTGGACATTAGAGGAAACATCTTCACTGAAAGGGTTCCCAAACACTGGCACAGGCTGCCCGGGCAGGTGGTTGAGTGCCCATCCCTGGAGGGGTTTCAAAGAGGCAGAGCTGTGCTGCTGAGGGCCACGGGTTAGTCCCAGCCTTGGTGGAGTTAGAGAATGGTTGGACTGGAGGATTTGAAAGGGCTTTTGCAGCCTAACCCTTTCCATGGTTCTAAGTCCCTGGAGAGCATCCCTGAACTGAAGGCTCTGTGTGATCTCGTGCACTGGAGCAGGCCTGGACACATTATCCTGGGGGTGTAGAACTGAGGAAAACAAAACTATTAAAGCAGGTGGAGGAGGTGCTTTGCCTGGACAGGTCTTGTAGCTGCTTGGCTCTTTGTTTCCAGCAGCTTCAGTACCATCTGAGGAGGTGTCAGCCAGCAGGAGCTCTGCAGCCCAGAGAGGATCCTGGGCACTGACCCACCTGTGCTGCCCTGTGGCAACCCGAGGCACCCAGAGCTGCTGCAGCCCTGAGACTCAGCCCCAGGCTCCAGCACGCAGGTGCCCCTGGGGGATGGGACCAAAACCAAGTGTGGGACCCAGGGGACCCATTCCTAGGCTTGATCTGCTTAAGCCTGTGCTGCTAACAGGATGGGGCAGCAAGGTTGACCATGCTGCCAGTGCCGCCTCACCACCATGCCCACACTGCTTGGCGAGGTTTGAGACAGAGCTTGAAGGATTCCAGCTCTGCAGGGGCTCCATTATTCCTTCCCAGATCTCACAGAACCCCTTCCTGGTGGGGTTGGAAGGGACCTCTGGAGATCACCCTAGAGCTAAAGCAGGGCACCCACAGCAGCTTGCTCAGGTCACAATGTCCAGGAGGGTTTGGAAGCTCTCCAGAGCAGGAGACTCCACAGCCTCTCTGGGCAGCCTGCTCCAGGCCTCCAGCACCCTCACACCAAAGCAGTTTCTCCTCCCGTTCAGATGGAGCCTCCTGGGCTCCAGATTGTGCCCACTGCTCCTTGTCCTGGCACTGGGCACCACTGACAGGAGCCCAGCTCCATCTTCTTGCCCCCCACAGCTCCTTTAGCTCTTGCTGAGCATTGCTCATCTCCCCTCTGGGGCTGCTCTCCTGCAGGCTCTCAGCCCCAGGGCTCTCAGCCTTTGCTCCTCACAGAGCTGCTCCAGGCCCCTCAGCAGCCTTGCAGCCTCCCCTGGACTCTCTGCAGCAGTTCCCTGTCCTCTTGAACTGGAGAGCCCAGAATTGGACTCAGTACTCCCAATCTGGTCTCCCCAGGGCAGAGCAGTGTGGGAGGAGAGCCTGCCCTGCCCTGCTGGCCTCGCTCTTCTGGCTGCAGCCCGGGGGACTGTCGGTGCTTGTGGCTATAAGGGCACACTGCTGGCTCGTGGGCAACTTGTCCACCAGCACTCCCAGGTCCTTCTCCATGGAGCTGCCTTCCAAAAGGTCACTCCTCAGCCATCCTGGTGCAGGAGGTTTTTCCTCCCTGGGTGCAGGCCCCGTGCTGAACTTGTCCATTTCCACTAGAGCCATAGGTTAGACAAACAGCTCCAGATGAGCTGCCCCAGGCCACAGCTCTGGCTTCCCTCCCTCGGGTGCTGAGGAATGCCCTGAGCTGGTGCAAGGCTTTCATTCCCAGGTTGTTCCTGCGAGGTGCAGTCTGTGGCCTCAAAAAGCTGCCTCCTTTCAGCTCATCATAACTTTTCATGCCCACACCGGGCTGAGGTGGCCTCTTCAGCAACTCCATTTCCACTCAGGGGGTGTCCCAACCACACTCAAGCTTCCCACTGGGCCCCCTGGCACCAAGGCTGGAGACAGGCACAGTTCTGACTGCACTGGGGCAGCTCTCTTAGCTCTCCAGCTCCACTCCTGCCTTCACACAGTGCCCAGCAGGAGCCTGGCAGGTGCCTGGTTCTGTCCAAGGATGGCAAGTGGAGCTGCCAGCTCCCAGCTCACGTAGAGGTGACCCAAGAGAGATGAAAGGGAGCCTACCCTGGCAGCGTGTGTGAGCAAGGCCATGGAGCTGTGCCAAGAGATGAGCTCATTGCAACAGAAACTGGAAGAGCTGCCACAGAAATCAATACAGAGCCCTGGCTGGATGCGGAGCTGCCACACAGAGCAGCACCACCCTGCTCAGTGCCCTCCTCCCTGCTCAGTGCTCTCCTCCTTTCTCTCCTTTATCACTTTGTCCTCAGATTTGTCCTTCTGGGTTTGTTTTGCTTTCTTGGTGCCACTTATCAGATCCTACCCTGGGAGGCTTCAGCTGCATCCTGGAGTGTGACCTACTCCATGAGCAGCCAAGGCTGTGCCCTACTCTGTGAGCAGCCACGAGCGTGCCCAGGTGACCAAGAAGTGCACCAGCATCCTGGCCTGGGTCAGCAATGGTGTGGCCAGCAGGACCCTGTGCCCTTGTGCTTGGAACTGCTGAGCCATTGCTGCCTATGCCAAGCTGAAGGTTCATGGCAGCCTGCAGTGAGGCCTTCCTGCGCCTGCTTTCCTCTCATCACTAACTCACAGCCAGCACACCAGGCTGCAGAGCTCATCCTGACAAAGCCCCCCAGCAGAGAATGGTGCTGGAGTCGATCCTGATCCAGCCCTCGGCTCCACACGGCTCTCACGGCACCGACTGATCCCACTGGGAACGGAGAGGCACAGCAGCAGATCCCCAGCACAGCTTGCAGGCATCCAACCACACAACCCTTTAGGCTGCAAGAGGCCTTTGAGATCCTGGAGTCCAACCCTGACCCCAGCCCTGCCAGGCCACCACTGAACCCTGCCCCTCAGCACCACATCTCCACAGCTTTGCAGTCCCTCCAGCGATGGGGACTCCACCACTGGCCTGTGCCCAGCCTTGACAACCCTTTGGGGGAAGAAGTTGTTCCTGATGGCCAACATGGACCCCCCATGGTGCCACTTGAGGCCGTTTCCTCTCATGCTGTCCCTTGTTACATGGGAGATCAACCCCAACCTGGCTCCAACCTCCTCCCAGGGAGCTGTAGAGAGCAATGAGCTCTGCCTTCAGTCTCCTCTTCTCCACACCAACCCCCCCAGCTCCCTCAGCTGCTCCTTCCCAGCCCTGTTCTACAGACCCTGCCCCAGCTTTGATACCCTGCTCTGGACCTGCTCCAGCCCCTCGATGTATTTCTTGGGGTGAGAAGGAGCTTGGAGGAAACCTCTTCTTTTTGTGACAGGTGACCACAGGCAGGAGCCAGCCCCAGGATCCAGCTCCACAGCTCCAACAGCTCCAATCCACCTCCAAGAAGGACACTCATAGGAAAGCCTCAGGACACGGCTCCAGCCTCACCATGCAGAGGGACCAGCTGCAGGGAATTCCTCCACAGCTCCCCTGGAAACACAGAGAGCCAAAATCCCAGGAACACTGGGGTGCTGCTGCAGCTCCAGCATGGCACAGACGTGTTGGCACAGGAGGGCTGGGAGGACCGCAGCATGAAAACAGCATTCCCTGGCACTGCTGGGCTTGCTGCATTCCTGGGGACACAACAGGACCCTCACCTTCACAACCAAGCAGAGCAGCTGCAGAGGGAGTGACAAAGCTGCTGTCAAAACCAGGCTGACAGCTCTGGCCCTGGGCAGGTCTGAGTGACAGGTATCACAGTATCACAGTGTCACAGTCTCACGGTCTCACAGTATCACCAAGGTTGGAAGAGACCTCACAGATCACCAAGTCCAAGCCGTTACCACAGAGCTCAAGGCTAGACCATGGCACCAAGTGCCACGTCCAGTCCTGCCTTGAACAGCTCCAGGGACGGCGACTCCACCACCTCCCTGGGCAGCCCATTCCAGTAGCCAATGACTCTCTCACTGAAGAACTTTCTCCTCACCTCAAGCCTAAATTTCCCCTGGCGCAGCCTGAGGCTGTGTCCTCTTGTTCTGGTGCTGGCTGCCTGAGAGAAGAGAGCAACCTCCTCCTGGCTACAACCACCCCTCAGGTAGCTGTAGACAGCAATAAGGTCTGCCCTGAGCCTCCTCTTCTCCAAGCTAAACAATCCCAGCTCACTCAGCCTCTCCTCGTAGGGCTGTGCTCGAGGCCTCTCCCCAGCCTCGTTGCCCTTCTCTGGACACGTTCAAGCATCTCAATGTCCCTCTTAAACTGGGGGGCCCAGAACTGGACACAGTACTCAAGGTGTGGTCTAACCAGTGCAGAGTACAGGGGCAGAATGACCTCCCTGCTCCTGCTGGCCACACCATTCCTGATGCAGGCCAGGATGCCATTGGCTCTCTTGGCCACCTGGGCACACTGCTGGCTCATGTTCAGGCGGGTATCAATCAGCACCCCCAGATCCCTCTCTGTCTGGCTGCTCTCCAGCCACTCCGACCCCAGCCTGTATCTCTGCATGGGGTTGTTGTGGCCAAAGTGCAGCACCCTGCACTTGGAGCCATTGAATGCCATCCCATTGGACTCTGCCCATCTGTCCAGGCGGTCAAGGTCCCGCTGCAGAGCCCTTCTGCCCTCCAACCCAGCCACATCAGCCCCCAGCTTGGTGTCATCTGCAAACTTGCTGATGACTGACTTGATGCCCTCATCCAGATCATCTATGAAGATGTTAAAGAGGATGGGGCCCAGCACTGATCCCTGAGGGACACCACTGGTGACAGCTGCCAGCTGGATGTGGCACCATTCACCACCACTCCCTGGGCTCGGCCCTCCAGCCAGTTCCTCACCCAGCACAGAGTGTTGCCATCCAAGCCGTGGGCTGACAGCTTAGCCAGCAGTTTGCTGTGGGGAACAGTGTCAAAGGCCTTGCTGAAGTCCAGACAGACCACATCCACAGGCCTCCCCACATCCACCAAGCGACTCACCTGATCATAGAAGGAGATGAGGTTGGAGAGGCAGGATCTGCCCTTCCTAAACCCATGCTGGCTGGACCTGAGCCCTTTGCCATCCCTCAGGTGCGCAGTTATCGCCCCCAAGATCACCTGCTCCATCAGTTTCCCAGCACTCTGAAGGTGCTGTTAGGTCACAATGAGATCTTCATTAGGGAGCTGCCAACCCTCCTGTCCCTCCTGTGAAAGCTCTGCTGGGAACTCTTTGCCGTGAGGAAACAGCTCTCAAACGTGGCTGCTGGGGCAGTGCTGTGGTGGGCACTGAGGAACTGCCCGCAAGGCTCCGTCTGGACATGGCACACAGCAGTGGTTGGGATAGCACAGCCAAGGGACAGGTGCTGAGGGACAGCAGCGTGGGACTTGCTGAGGAACGGCAGCAGAGCTGTGGTTCACAGCTTCCCTGCTACATCTGCCTCTGCAACAGCACTGTCGCCTTCTCCGAGTGGCTGCGGAGCACTTGTCCAGCGGAGTAAGACCTGGGGGTGCTGGGCGACAGCAGCTGAAGATGAGCCAGGGTGTGCCCTGGTGGCCAAGAAGGGCATCAGTAGCCCGGACTGGGTCAGCAAGGGTGTGGGCAGTGATCGTGCTCCTGTGCTTGGCACTGCTGAGGCCACAGCTTGAGTGCTGGGCTCAGTTCTGGGCCACTCATTCCAAGGACATTGAGGAGCTGGAGCAGGTCTAGAGAAGGGCAACAGAGTTGGGGAGGAGCAGCTGAGGGAGCTGGGGGGGTTTAGTGTGGAGAAGAGGAGGCTGAAGGCAGAGCTCATTGCTCTCTACAGCTCCCTGAGAGGAGGCTGCAGTGAGGTGGGGTTGAGCTCTGCTCTCTAGGACAGAAGGAGAGGGACTGGCCTGGAATTGTGGCAGAGGAGGGTTAGGTTGGATGTAAGAAGAAACTTCTTCACTGAAGAAGTTTGACTGAAACAGTTCACTGTTTCTTCCCAGACGCTGACACAGGCTGCCCAGGTTGAATGCCCATCCCTGGAGGTGTTTAAAGGATGTGCAGAAGTGGTGCTGAGGGCTGTGGCAGAATTAGAGGATGGTTGGACTCTATGATCTTAAAGCTCTTTTGCAGCTGAAAGGAGTCTCTGCCCCCCTGCCTGCATTGCTGCGGAGCCAGGGAGTGGTGCCCCTGCTTCTGGGTGTGCCACAGCCGTGCCAAAGCCAGCGCAGGCAGGGCTGCAGCCAAGGACCGTCAGGAGCAAACCTGCCAGAGGGAGCTCTGCAGTCCTCCAAGGCCCCTGCGTCTGGGCACTGTCTCTGTGCTCTGTAACCTATGCTTGTCCTCCTGTCATCTTGCCCTTGCCCGTCTCCATCTCAGGTCTTTGTGAGCCCATAGCTGCCCGCCCAGCCCTGCCTTGTGAGTGGGCACCATCTAGGTGGAGCAGCTCTGAGTCTCTGCTCCCCAGTGGGGGAGAAATCTCTCCCTTCTCTCTCTAGTTTTGTCTGACAGCTCTGGAGTCCACAATTAATGACAGCCACTGGTGACAATAATTAAGGACATGCCCACCTGGCATTTGCAGGCTTCTAAACCAGGAAGGTTGCAACCATCACATTCCACATGTAGGCTTCGGGAGAAGCCATCCCTAAAGGCAGTGTGAGAAACAGCAAAGCCTTTAGGAGCTGCCCATCCTCCACCAGAATCATCAAACCTGCCCAAGGCGGAGGCACAAGGGTCCTCCGGGATGCCAAACCCTCGGACAGGGCAACGAAAGCATGGCCAGGCCGGGAGGGCACACGGCAGAAATAGCTTGGTAAAGGAGGGACACAGCGCTGGCAGATCTGTGGCATGGCAGCGACAGCTCACGCTCTGCTGGGCTGCTACTCTGGTGCCAGGCTGAAGGCACCCACAGAGCTCTAGGAAGTGATCTGCAAGCAGCTTTGATGTGAGAGATAAAGGACAAAAAGGTGACATCTCAGTGGAGAGAAAGGTGGCAGTGCCGGGCAGCAAATGAGGGTCAGCACCCTGTGAGGGTGCCAGAGCCCTGGAGCAGGCTGCCCAGAGAGGTTGTGGAGTCCTCTTCTCTGGAAACTTTCCAGTCCCACCTGGATTTGTTCCTGTGTGACCTACCTTGGCAGGGGGTTGGGCTGGACGATCTCCAGAGGCCCCTTCCAGCCCCTACCATTCTGTCACTCTATGACACTGCGAATGTTCTGCTGAGGACCTGAGAAGGAAAGTGGGGCAGGGCCTTGCCAAGCAGGGACAGGGAAAGCCACACGAGCTGCTGGCAGTGCTGCCAGGCGAGGAGTGCCCGAGAAGACAGGCAGGGCATCCTCTCTGCTGCAGACGGAGTCCAGGCAGGGTGTTCCATCTCTCTGCCCGGGGACTGCAGGGCCTGTGAGTGCTTGCCAGGAGCCTTGGGACAGCGCGGAGCTGTCACAGCCTGGCCAGAATGTCCCCCAGCAGCTCTCTGCACGGGAAACAGCCTCACATGGCCAAGAAAGGAAGAAAAAGCTCCTGCTGGGCTTTGCTGGCAGCAACACTCCAACAGACGGTGACACCGTGACCTGGTGTCCTTGTGCCACCCTGAAGCCGGGGAACACAGCACCAAAAGTCTGGGCAGTGTAGTGACAATCAGCCTGCTTCTCTGAGCAGGGCTATGGTCCCTTCACCTGCACAGGGGACTCCGAAGCCCAGAGGAGGCAGCTGCAGAGGGCACATCAGCCACCTGCCAGTGCCTGACGGGAGCCTGCAGGAAGGCTGCAGAGGGACTTTCTGTGAGGGTGTCTAGAGGCAGGGCAAAGGGGAATGGTATGATGCTGAGGAGGCAGAGCAGGGTTAGACTGGAGTTGAGGAAGAAGTTCTGCAGTGTGAGGGTGGTGAGACTCTAGCACAGGCTGCCCAGGGAGGCTGTGGCTGCCAGGTTGGCCAGGCTGGATGAGGCCCTGAGCAATCAGTCTAGCTGAGGGATGTCCCTGCCCATGGCAGGGGGGTTGGAATAGAAGATCTGTGAGATCCCTTCCAACCTGAGCCATTCCGTGATCCTTTGCCTTGGAGCCTCTCCACTATTGGAACACCTATCAGAGCACCCAGCTTGAGCAGAGCACCCAAGCCAGCAGCATCTCGACACAGGCATCAGCCCTTGCCCTCCGCAAAGCCCTCTCGGCGCAGATGGGGTCGCAGAGCAAAGCACGATAAAAAAACCCAACCTTTCCCAGGGGGACACAGAAATAATGCCCCGAACATTCCAGCTTTCCCAACAACAATCGTCCGAGGAGCCGGCACTGTGGGAAAGTCTCAGCTGGCTTTTTCTTGAAGCTATAAATAGAGTCCCGGCTGCGAGCGGGGCCGGGGCCGCGGGGGCAGGGGAAAGGCCACCGAGCGGGCGCTGTTTGAAGCGCGGCGCTGGCCGGCAGCCAGGGCGCTGCGGAACGGCTGGGAGCTTCCTGCGGGGCTGGGAACGAGGCAGCACAGGGCCAGGGCTGCCTGTCGGACGTCGCTCCTTGGGCTGCCCGCGGACCGCCAGGGAGCCTGCTCCGCTCCGGGCAGAGTTCTCCAGCTTGCGGCCAGCACCAGCCGGGACAGGTGAAAGAGCAGGAGAGTAGGTGCGAGGCTGCCCCAGGACTCCAGCTGGCAGGGCTGGCTTCGGAGGGCTCTTGAGAGCTTCTCTTCCAGGGAGCTGCTTGGTCTCTGATCCCACGGGAATGCTCAGCGCCTATCAAAATGTTGTTGGTCTGGATTTGAGTAAAGCCTTTGAAACCGTTCCCCACAGCATCCACCTGTGGAACCTGGCCGCTCACGGCTGGGGTGGGTTGGGGACGTGGTTTAGCGGCCATGATGGCGTTGGGTTGATGCTTGGACCGTGATGATTTTAGAGGTCCCTTCCTATCGAAGCAGTTCTCTGGTTCTGCGTGATCTCAGCACGCTGTGCTTGGGGGAACAGCGGCGCTACGAGGGGCTCACCGCTCCCAGGCTCAATGGCCACTCGACTCGGTCTCGGCTGCCCCTCAACAGTGCAGCAATGAGCCCTCAAGAGCTTCTCGACAGCACCGTCGGCAGCCCCCCCAGAGTCCATCAATCGCCCCCAGCAGCCCCCGGCCCGGGAGAGGAGGAGACCCTGGGCGAGGGCAGGCGGCAGGCGGAGCCCCGCGCGCTTGCGCGGGCGGTAGGCGGGGCCCGGCGCGCGCCTTTGTGTGGGCGGGGCCGGAGGAGGGGCGGGGCGGCGCGGGCGCGCGGGGTCAGTCGGCGCGCGGCGGCGAGCGAGGGAGGAGGCGGCGAGCGGAGCCGAGGAGAGCCGAGCCGAAAGGGAGCGGAGCGCAGGATGATAAACACCCAGGACAGGTGCTGCGCGGTGCCCGCCCTCCGCACCCCTCCGCCTGCCGTGCTGCGGCCGCTTCCTCGCCCCTCGGAGCGGCGGCTGGGCTCGGGGGACGATCGGCCCTGAGGAAGCGGGGAGGGGAGAAGGGGGAGGTTGCGGCTCTGCTCCTTTCTCGGGTTAAAACCCCCGTCACGTCCTTTTTCTGTGCCGGGAGACCCCCGGGGGGCGGTAGAGCCCCGGAGGTGGGAGGAGACTGCCACTGCTTGACCAGCCTCCTGCCAGTAAGTAAGGCCGAGGAGGGGTGGGGGGCACCGTTCCTGCAGGCCCCGCAGCGCTAGGGAGAGGCGCGGTTCTAGCGGGCGGGCTGCCGGCGGGCACGGGCTGCCCCGCGCTGCGGGTGTTCCAGCCCACCGCCTTCGCGCTGCCTTGTCCGGAGCCCCCCGGACGCCGTTTCCTGAGCCCGTCTTTTGCCGTGTCTGTCAGGACTCTCTAAGGCAGCCGCCTTGGGCCCTGTGCTCAGCAGAGGGCTGGCCACGAGTTACTGCTCGCGTCGGGTCGCTTGCTGTGTGTCTTGCAATGGCTGACAGCAGAATGTCCTGTTGATGTGACCTGAGTGCAGCTGCATCCCCAGCGCCCTGTTCCAGAAGGGCTAACAAGCCGAGAAGCCAACCCCGCCTCGTTTCTGTAACGCCAGGGGAGCTGCCTGGATCCTTCAGTCCGCTGCGAGTGCACAGCGCAAAGGAAGAGCCTGGAGGCCAGGAAGATGTGCAGCTCTTACACCGCTACGTGCTGGGCTGCTAGCGGTGCTGGCGTGGGGCTTCGGGTGCCAGGGCTGTTGAGCAGCCCTGATGGGCTCCAGAAGTGGCCAGGTTGTCCTTTGTGCTGCCCAGGCCCGGGGCGTGCCGTTGGCATTGCAGGGAGCTCAGTGAGGTAAAATTGTACCTGCTGGCTGCAAACCTGTGCCTGCGCCAGCTCCTTGCAGGCAGGACTCGTGCAGTGAGGCTTTGGCTTGGCAGTTTCTTCAGGGAAAGGGCCTTTGGTAGTCTAAATCCATCGCTGTGCGAACCGAGCCGCTGGAAAACAGATCAAAAGAGGCTGGGAGGGAGCAGGGTCCTCACTTGTGAGCCGCAAAGAGGCCGTGGGGAGCAGCTTCTCCGCAGGGTACTAACAGGCATCTGGAGGCAGCAAAAGCTTTCGATCCCTGTAGCCCACCACCGCTACAGGTGCTCCTGCTTTCCCGCGTGTGCCGCCCCGGGTCCCAGAGGGCGTTGTGGTGGCCTGCAGGTCCGGGCTGGGCAGGGTGCCAGCGCGGCGGGCAGGGCTGTGTGCTGCAGGCTCTCCTGTTGACTTTGCGTGTGCCGGAGGAAGCAAAACTGGGAAGTGCCTTGAACTGCTGCGCATGGGAACCGCGGCCTCGCTCCTTTCATTCCTTTTGTTTTAGTTCTGGGTTTGGGTCTTCCCCCCCCCCCACAACTACGCTTCATTATCCAGCTTCTTGATGCCTTGGCTGCAAGTTGGCCGGAGCTATCAATAGTACATTGTTGGCTGGGCGAGGGGGGGGTGAGGGAGGAGGGAAGGGAATAACAAAGTTGCCAACAGCTTTCTGGGGGTGGGGAACGGCACAGCAAAGTGCTTTGTCATGGCTCTCCACATCCACTACTACTGAATACACACTGGCCCATTGATGGCCCCGGCACGCCGGCGGGAGGGACTGCGCGAAGGCAAAACGCCGCTGCCCAGCCCTGCTCCCGGAGGGCTCTGCCCTCGGACACCTTCGCTGCAGCTGCCGAGCTCCCGGTCTGCTTCGACAGCAGCGCCTGCCGTAGGCCGTGGGAATGCTGCTGGGTGGCTCTATCCTGCCTGGAGGAAAGGAGTGAAGAGCAGTGTTTGTGTTGGGCGTAGAGAGGCTGTTTTGGGGCGCGGCGGCAAGCCGAGGGCCGTGCGGGCCCTGCCCGTGCCCCAGCTGCGGTTGGGAGTTGTTTGGCGTTCAGATGTGCCCGCTGTAGGGTTTTGCCATCCAGACGTGCCCGGTTTCAGCAGTCCGTTTCCAGTCTGATATGCTTTCTGGTTCAGGCGGCTCTGAGAGTGCAGCTCCCTACTTGGGCTGTGGATCCCGGAGCCTGTCTCCCTCGTGGAGAGGGATTAGAGTGGAAAAACACTGCCCTGGAAGCAGCTCATGTGCCAAGTATCAGGACAGACAGTAAGCTGTCAGCGCAGCCACAGAGCCTGTCCACTGTGGTCTTGTTCCTCGCTCTCTGTGCCCGTTGGAGCCCTCTTCGGTGTGGTGGTGTTTACATAGCTCTGCACTGGCTTGTTTCATAATGGGAGCGCTGGGACCGACTGGTTTTGCTGCCTTGCTTTGTTAGAGGGACTACCACTGCCGTGCCCTGCCTCAGCAGAGAGCTTTTGTGGTGCTCATAAAGGAAGCAATGCTCCAGAAGTAAAATAATTTGCTTTCATGAGCTCCCTAAAAGCTGGGGCAGATATTAAAGCCTGTGCCCAAAGCCGTCCTGGAAGGGCACATGCAGGACATCCAAAGAGACTCAGAAACTAGGTGAAGAGGTCGCTGTGTGCGCTGGGGTGAGGGGCACAGGTGGGGTTGTTCGTTTGCACGCGAGAATGCCAACCTGGACGTTGTGGAGAGCCTCCCAAAGCCCTGCGGAGCCAGCCCCTTCCTTCCTCCTCTGGAGAATGCGAAACCGAAGCCTGCCCCTGCTGGGTGCTGTGGATCTATTTGTAGCTGTTTGTCTGTAGCAAACGTGTGCTCCCCTGGTCCTGCCTTCCCAGCCATCTGCTCCTGGCGGCCCTCCAGGCCTCCCTTATTAGCAGGAGGTTGCTCAGCACTCTCTGGGTTCTTGGCTGTAGAGCCCTTCCCCCACTGCTAACAAAACACCACCTGGGCAGGGGTGTCCTGGGAGCTGCCTCTGACGTGCTGGGGGGCAGCAGGGCCGGGAGCGGTGTGGGGTTCCGAGGGACTGCAGCATCTGAAATGTGATCCCTGCTAACCTGACCTGCTGCTCTCTTTTTTCTCTTGCAGTAGTATTTTACCTTTGAGTAACTGTCCCCAGCTGCAGTGCTGCAGGCACATTGTTCCAGGGCCTCTGTGGTGCTCCTGATGCCCCTCACCCACTGTCGAAGATCCCCGGTGGGCGAGGGGGTAGCAGGGATCCTTCTCTTTCAGCTCTGATATATAAGGTGAGAAGTCTAAATTACATCCTGACCCGTGTTGCAACTGTCCTTGGTGCCTTCTGCACTCGTGGAATTGTGCTGGTTGCAAAAGCCCTTTCAGATCATCAAATCCAGCCGTTCTCTAATTGTACCAAGGCTGGTGCTGAGCCATGGCCCTCAGCACCACAGCTCTGCCTCTTGGAAACACCTCCAGGGTTGGAAATGTAACCACATCCCTGGGCAGTCTGTGCCAGTGTTTGGAAACCCTTTCAGTGAAGAAGCTTCTTATACCCAACCTAAACCTCTCTTGGTGCAACCTGAGGCCATCTCCTCTGGTCGTGGTCCTTAGGAATGGAGCCCAACCCCCAGCTTGCTTCAGCCTCCTCTCGGGGAGCTGTAGAGGGCAATGAGGTCTGCCCTCAGCCTACTCTTCTCCAGGCTGAACATTCCTCAGTCCCTCATCTGCTCCTCCCCAACCCTGTTCTCAGACCCTTCCCCACCTCTTTGTGGAGACACTGGAGCCCTTTTCACAAAGGTGTGCAGCAGGCCAGTCCCCAGGGCCCACTTTAGCTGCTGCAGCGTGTCCAGACCACCAGCTGACTCCTTTCACATCTTGCCAGAAGAGGAGGTGGGCAGCAGAGAGGTGAAGAGCAAAGCTTGTGTGATAAGCTCCTTCCTGTGCCTTGGCTTGGAAGGTAAAGCTGTGGGGGCCTGGGAGCTGCCTGAGCTGGTTTACGGAGTAGCTTCTGACCTCAGAGCCCTATAGGGTGCCCAGGGCTTGTCCCACAGCCTGGCACAGCTCCCAGAACAGTGCAGTGGGAGGTGAGGTCAGGGAGGCCTTTGCCCCTGCTTAGGAGCAGGTAGATCCCTACAGCTCTCAGGTTTTGGCCCTCTTTGTTCTACAGGAGCTCTTTCTTTGGAGGGAGGAGACTGCAGAGTAGCTGGCACTTGGGCAGCTGTGTGCTATGCCACCTGTAGCATGTGGCACCCTTCTGGGCATCTTTGCCACAGGAGCAGGCAGTGAAGTGCTGTAAGATGAAGGTATCCTACATTTATGTTGGGCTTGCAAACCTGGCCCTGTGGAGAGAAGCCTCAGAGGTGTTAGACTTTTAATTCCTCTTGGGGGAGAAGGATCCAGGCCCTCGTGGGTCGCAGCTGTCAAAGTCTCCTCTTCCCGTCCATGAGGTGCAGACACAGCCACGAGAACCTCTTCCAGACTCAGCGAATGAACTGATTTCCTCCAGGATACTTATTCTGCTGAAGTATAAACTTGGTTTGCAGGGCAGCTTCGTGGGCTGGGCACCAGCAGCAGCTCTGCTCCGCTTCCCTGGGCCGTGCCGTGCCCGCCGCCCTGCCGCACCACTTTGCACCAGCTCTCACCTACCTGCTGGCTTCTCCTTTGTCACCGCAGCCTGCCAAGAGGGATCTCTGAAGGCAGGCGGTGGTAGGAATTAAAGCCCTGGGGCACAGCCTGGAGGAGCCTGGGAAGGCTGTGGGTGATGTTTCTGTGGCACCGCTCACAGCGGTGCTTACAAAGCACCTACAGGGAAGAAGGTTGCTTGAAACCAGACTGCCCTGAGGAGCCCCACCTCGGCCTCTGCCTCTGCCTGGGCAACCTTGGCTGCTGACGTCTCTCCTGCTCATCCTTCAAGTGCTCCTTCACTGCAGATCCCAGCTGGACTGAGTTTTCCCTGCTGCCTGTGTGGGTTGTGGTTGAAGATGAGTCTCTACAAAGCATTTATGGACCCTGGCCTGGCGAGCTGCTGTCTTTCTGTGGCAGTGTCACCCAGTCACAGAATGGTAGGGATTGGAACGCACCTTCAGAGATGATCAAGCCCCAGAGCAGGGGCAAATCACACAGGAACACATCCGGGAGGGGGTTGAAAGTCTCCAGAGAAGCCTCCACAACCTCCCTGGGCAGCCTGCTCCAGGCCTCCAGCACCCCCACAGTGATGAAGTTTTTCCTTCCCTTGCTTTGTTGTCAGCAGCTCAGCCTGTGGTGAGCTGCTCGGTGAATCTCCCTCTCAGAATGAGGCTGGACGGTCACCCACCTCCTGGAGCAAACCAGCTCCTGCCCCACCTGTTGCTGCTGTGGCCTGCCAGCTTCCCCAGGCCCTGCTGTGGCTGGAGAGGAGAGCAGCCATGGCTTCTGAGAGCTGGTTTCCTTCTGCTCACCCAGGCTGTGCAGATGGCTCTGTAAATGTGAGGGGTGGGGATGGAACCTGGCAGATGGGAGCAGCTCAGCGTCCACAGCGGCTGCCAGTGCTGACTCTGGAGCCTAATGAAGCTGTTCCTCCTGCTGGGGCTCTTTGCAGTCAAGTGTGGAAGCCAACTGCCTGCCAACGTTGTCAGGAGAAGGAAGGGAGCTTGAACCACAGAATTGTTTTCTAGGAACCACTGGGCTCAATCTGAGGCTCTCTGCATGCTTGGCATTCGAGTTTGGGCAGTGCTGGAGAGGGCCATGGGTATTTGTGGTCTCTGGAAAAGATCTCCTCCCAGCCTCCAGCTCTGGGGAGCTTCTGTCTGCGTGGGGATTCTCTCTGATGCAGACTTTGAAGGCAAATCAGTCGGTCGTGAAATCTGGGAAGGCAATTTGTGGTCATCCCTGAGACGAAATGACTGCGTCGAGGCGTGGGGGAGGAGCAGAAGGGAGCAGGCTGCGGCAGCCCTCGCAGGCTGCTGCTCCAAGCCCTGTGCTCCGGAGCTGGGAGCTGCAGGGGGAAGGGAACTCTCGCTCCTCAGGAGCTTCGTGTCCTGTAAATGCGCAAAGCTGCAATGCCCTGAAGAGAACAGGAGCAGAAAACCCCTCTGAGGGATCGTCACTGTGCTGTGTTCCTGAGCCAGCACCAGGGGAGGGGGAATGTCAAACCTCCTCTCGGCAGAACTCTGAAGCCCTTCACTCTGTGTTTGCTCTCTCCTGGCTGGGACTTGCCTTTTTGTTCTCTTCTGCCTGTGGTTAGGCTGAAGGCAAGGTGAGAAGCTGTGGGTCCCTGCCAGCTCAACGGCCCTGCAGAGATGGGCTTTGGTGATGGCCGCTGGGCTTGGTCCTCTGCCAGGAGGCCTTCCATGGAGAATCCCCTGGCTCTGCATCCTCTTTTAACCATCATCTCTTACTCTTGGCCTGTGAGCCGGGGGAAGAGCTGCCGGCAGAGCTGCCCGCGGGGCAGAGCCGGCTGCGGGGCAGAGCCTGCCTGACGCTGTGCTCCCTCCCCCGCAGGACGAGAAGATCACTGTTAAGCAGGATGTGCCGGGGCAGGACGGGAAGCCTCACCTTGTCCACTTCCACTACAAGGTCACCGAGGTGAAGACCTCCTCCTGGGATGCAGTGCTCTCAAACCAGAGCCTCTTCGTGGAAATCCCTGATGGATTGTTAGCTGATGGAAGCAAGGAAGGGTAAGCTGAGGGTGGCAGAGCTGCACAGGGCTGTGCTGGCATGGCTCTGTGAGGGGCAGTCCTGCTCCTGCCCTTATGTCTAAAGTGTGGCCTTAGGACCTTGGTTTCAGGGAACAGGTCAGCCTGGAGAGAAGGCTGCAGGGAGACCTCAGAGCAGCCTTGCAGTATCTGAAGGGGCTGCAGGAGAGCTGGGAGAGGGGAGACTGAGTGGAGAGAGAAATTCTTGGCAGTGAGGGTGGGGAGAGACTGGCACAGGCTGCCCGGGGAAGCTGTGGAGGTGTCGCAGGCCAGACTGGATGAGGCCTTGAGCAACCTGGGCTGGTGGAAGATTGAAGATCATCTGGTTCCAAGCCTGAAGGGACCTTGAGGATCAGCTGGTTCCAAGGCTTGGATCTTCAAGGTCTCTTGCAACCCAACTCATTCTGTGAGTGCCACCTGGGCTGGTGGGAGGTGCCCCTGCCGGGAAGTTTCGCCCGCGAGGGATGGGTCTGGCAATACCGACAGGGTTCAGGCCCCGGGGAGGAGGGAGCAAGAGGCAACACTCAGTATGAGTTGATAGAATAGACTCCAAAGTTTATTTGCAGCACAGCACAACTGATACCCTCTGTCAGGCTACTGCCAGCCTGGTTCTGTTGGATTGGCTTAGAGTTATGTGCAAGGTAGAGACAGGTCACACAGAATCAACAATGGCTGATGCCCACCCCTGAGGGATGGCAGCTCAGCCCCCTGCAGCTGTGTGTGGGGTGCTCATTATTTACAGCTTGGTTTCCTGAGCCCAAGACAGCCCAAGGACAGTTTCCCAGCATGAGCTCTGATGTTTACAGCTCATGCCTGCTAGGGAGAAAATTTTTCCCACATGCCCCTGCCCACGGCAGGAGGTTGGCACTGGCTGACTTTTGAGTTCCCTTCCAGTCTCTGAGCTCTCCTCCTGTTAGTCCTCCAAATCTGTTTTGCTCCCCTGCTGCTGAGTCTGAGGGTGGCTGTGGTGTGAGCCCCAGAGCTAGCAGCGTGGTTCTTTGCCTGCTTTGCTGTGGAAGTCCTCCAAGCCTTTCTCAGATTTACTTTTTTCCACTGGCCAGCTTATTTTGGCAGCATTTTCATCTCTCTTGGGGGGGCGATAAAAACCCCCACAGCCCTTCATACTCCTGATGCTCTCCTCCTCATCAGGAGATGGAGCTGTGCCCCTGGAGCGCTGCCACGCAGGCGCCAGCCTCCGCCAGCCTCTCTGTTAGTAGGGCATGGTGGTGTTTTGTCCAGACAGCTCTGCTCTGGGAAGTTTGTGTAAAGGCAGCTTCCAGAGCAGCTATTTCCTGACAAGTGCTTTGCCAGAGCTCTGCCCTGGCAGGGAGCAGTGCAGCCTGGATGAGGCTTTGCTGCCTTCCTCTGCCCAGCGCTCCGAGTCCTCCTCAGTCTCAGCTGGAAATGCCACAAGCTAACGAAGGGAAGACTCCCCTCGCTGGGCACCTCCAGGGAGTGCCAGTCCTTGCAGTCGTGCCCTCGCCTCTCCCTGCAGATCAGCCCATGTGTAACCACTGCAGTGAACCCTTCGGCTGCCCAGACGTGGGCTCACCCGTGGGGCCCTGGCATGCCCCAGCCTCAGGGCTTCAGGCACAGCCCTCTCGGGTTATTTTTATCCAGGTAAAGCAGCCTAGGAGAGGCTGTAATTAAAGCACTTCATTACCATATTAACAACACCCTGGCAGATTGCCTCTCCCTCGATGCCTTCCAGGCTGCCGTTTGGCCAGCCCCTGCCCGGTGCTGCTCCAGCAGCTCGCCTCACAAATGGGTACAAGGCTGGCACGGTGCTGGCTCTGCCCTGCCTGCCCCCAGGCCCACAGAAGGGGTCAGAGCTGCTCTGCTTCCAGCGGGAGTGGGCAGGAATGCTTGAGCTGACAGGCAGGAGGTGTGGATGGAGCAGATCTGTGCAGGAAGCAGCTCTGCCTGTGCCCATGCTGCTCCACGGGGTTGGCTCTGCCTGGCCTGGGCACTTTGCTGCTTCTGGTCTTAGGTCCCTTCCAAAGAGCAGAGCTCGCAGATCCCAGCCTCGATGTTGCTGACAGCTGGGATGTTGCCTGACTCAGAATCGTTTTACTTGGAAGAGACCTTTAAGGTCATGGAGTCCAACCCAGCGTTGCCAGGGCACCACTAAACCATGGCCTCAGCTCCACAGCTGTGAAGCCCCTCCAGATGGAGGGATGGAGACTCCACCGCTGCCCTGGGCAGCCTGGGACAGGGCTCAGCAACCCTTCTGTGAAGAAATTATTCCTCATGTCCAACCTAAATACCTTCTGGCGGCTCGTGAGGCCATTTCCTCTTGTCCTGTTTCTTGGCAGCACAGCCCAACCCCCACCTGGCTCCAGCCTCCTCTCAGGGAGCTGTAGAGAGCAATGAGCTCTGCCCTCAGCCTTCTCTTCTCCACACCAACCCCCCCAGCTCCCTCAGCTGCTCCTCCCCAGCCCTGTTCTCCAGACCCTGCCTCAGCTTTTTGCCCTGCTCTGGCCCTGCTCCTGCCCTCAGTGTCCTTCTGGGAGTGAGGGCCCAGAACTGCCCCCAGTGCTCCAGCTGTGGCCTCAGCAGTGCCAAGCACAGAGGCTCAATCCCTGCCCTGCTCCTGCTGCCCACACCACTGCTGATCCAGGCCAGGCTGCTGGTGCCCTCCTTGCCCACCTGGGCACTGCTGGCTCATCTCCAGCCAGCCCTGACGAGCAGCTCCAGGTCCTTTCCCACCAGACAGTTTCCACTCTGCCCCAAGCCTGTAGGACCCGACTGGGTGCAGTGTTCAGCTTCCTGCATGCAAAGACTTCAGTGCAGCCTCCTGGGCTGGTGGGGATGGGTGCTGGTCGGTGCTGAGGACAGGCACTTGCTGGGTGGCCTGGTGTGAGCTGTGGGTCCTGCAGGGCTGGCTAGGCAGCAGGAAGCCTATTGTTGGAGCAACATTGTTCACTGCGAGGGGGATGGAAACATCTCAGCCCTTGATAATGCTCAGAGGCTTCCTCAGGACAGGACTTCTGCAGCTGATGTTCTTTTGTTTTCTTCCTCCTTGGCAGGTTATCAGCACTGCTGGAGTTTGCTGAGGAGAAAATGAAAGTCAGCTATGTCTTTATTTGCTTCAGAAAGAGCAGAGAAGACAGAGGTGAGAGCTCAGCCCTGCTGCCAGTTTTGCTCCTGGGTCTACAGCTGGCATCAAACTCTCCTAACCCCAAGGCAGGGCTCTGTGTCTGGAGACAGGCCAAGGGACCATGGTTTGGAGCTGAGGCAGAGCAGGGTTGGACTGGAGCTGAGGAAGAAGTTCTGCAGTGTGAGGGTGGTGAGAGTCTGGCACAGGCTGGATGAGGCCCTTAGCAGCTGAGTCTAGTTGAGAAGCGTCTCTGGGCATGGCAGGGGCTTGGAGGGGATGAGCTCTGAGGTCCCTTCCAGCCTGAGCCACTCTAATTCAGGAGGAGAAACCAGGCAGAAGCCACTCTAGGGAGAGTGGACACTTGGAGCTCGTTGCCCTGATGTTGCCCTGCCCATTATAGACCTCCCTGCACTTTTGCCCTTCTTGGCTTAAAGGTAATCCCAGCCCTGGCTGGAGATGCTGAGGGCTTAGGGGGCTGCATTAGGACCCAGAAATAGCTGTGTGCGATGCTGGTGGGTGAGGTCCCAAGCTTTGGATGTGTCATTTTCCATCTCAGCAGGCACAGGCTGGCAGCCATGGAATTACCTTGGCAGAAGTGATTCAAAGCTGAGCTCTGCTGCTTGCCTGCCTGCTCCGCAGCGCAGAGCTCACAGCTAAGCTGTGCTGAGCCCAGGAAGATGCCACCCTGTGCCACCACGCCAAGAGCAATGTGCAGATTAACTGGTGGCTGTTATGTCACCACCACCCTGGGTCGTGGAGGTGACCTCTGCAGTGGCAGCTTACAGGACACAGCTGGCACTGGGCTTCGCTTTTCAAAACACGAGGCTTTGGGGCCCGGCTTCTTTGGAGGAGTTCTGGAGTGCTCCAGATCCTGGGTCACTGCCAGTGGGCATGCACAGAACCCTGGCGTGGGGGGCTGGAAGGGACCTCCAGAGGTCATCCAGCCCAACCCTCCTGCTCCAGCAGGGCACCCACAGCAGCTTTTCCAGGAGCACAATGTCCAGGTGGGTTGGGATTTCTCCAGAGCAGGAGACTCCACAGCCTCTGGGCAGCCTGCTCACCCTCAGACCAAAGCAGTTTCTCCTCCTGTTCAGATGGAGCCTCCTGGCTTCCAGTTCATGCCCACTGCCCCTTGCCCTGTCCCTGGGCACCACTAAGCAGAGCCTGGCTCCATCCTCTTGGCCTCCATAGGTCTGTATCTCTTGCTGAGCACTGCTCAGATCCCCTCTGGGCTCTTCCCCAGGCTCAGCAGCTTCAGGGCTCTCAGCTTCTCTCTGGCCGGAAGCAACTCTGCTTGACCTCAGTGGCTTGAGGCTGCTCTTCAGAGGGTGCCCGAGGGGTTAGATGCTGCACCAGGGCACCTGCTGTGGGTCACAGGGAACATGATGCCTGATCCAGGCTGGGTGGCCGAGACAGGGTTGGGATGGATGCTTCTGGACTGATGCCGCTGGGAATTTCTGTGCCTACCCCATGGTGACTTCCCTGAGGACAGCACCGAGCTGTGCTCAGCTGTCTCCCGGTTCCCACTGGGCTCCAGGGCCTTGTGGAGCAGCAAATGTCTGTCCAGCCCCAGGGTAGGATTCCTGCCCACTGGTACCTGACCCCCTCCAGAGGGTGCTGGGACAGTAAGGACAGGGAGGTGCAGAGGGGTGGCCACCTGAAGCCTGGGGCAGCCTTAGTGCAGGAGGGTGAGAACCACTGCTACTGCTCTGGGGCTGGGTAGTGTGGAGAGGAGAAGGCTGAGAGGGACCTGAGCAGTGGCTGTAAATATCTGAGGGCTGGGGGTCAGGAGGAAGGTGCCAGGCTCTGTGTGCTGGTGCCCAGTGACAGCACAAGGAGCAATGAGTACAAGCTGGAGCCCAGCAGGTTCCACCTGAACATGAGAATTCTTGACTGTGAGGGTGCTGGAGGCCTGGAATATGCTGCCCAGAGAGGTTGTGGAGTCTGGGTGCCCTGCCCTGGGTGCCCCTTGCTCTGAGTGCCCCTTGCCCTGGCAGGGGTTGGACTGGATGATCTCTGGAGGTCCCTTCCAACCTCTCATCTTTTGTGGTGGTGTGAAGAGCCCAAGCCTGCCCTGAGGGGGCTGTGACACCGGAGCTCTCTCTGTGCCCTGGCAGAGGGTGTCTGGTGAGGCAGCTCCAGCAGGTTCTGCCTGCTGCTAACTGCTCTCCTCTTTGCCAGCTCCACTCCTGAAGACATTCAGCTTCCTGGGCTTTGAAATTGTGCGTCCTGGCCACCCCTCTGTGCCATCACGGCCAGATGTGATGTTCATGGTGTACCCCCTGGAGCAGAACTCTTCCTCTGATGAAGAATAGCTGCAGCAGGGGACCCCCCAGTGACCCAAAAGCGCTGCTAAAGGGAGAGAGGGCTCCAGCTCCTTCCCCGAGGAGCTGCTGCTGGCCTGACCCTGCCTTGCTCATTGTGTGTCCTCGGAGCTGGCTCTCGCCCAGCGTCCTGCCTCCGGAGCTGCCTGTCCACACCTGTCATCGCCAACCAGTACCTGGAAGCTGTGGCTGGACTGGCCTAGGAGCTGCTGCCCTGCAGCCTCTGGGGCGTGTCAGCCTGCGGGGTGCCCGGTGCCCAGGGCTGGCGGGCACAGCAGCAGCTCCTGGCCTTCTCTGAAGCTGTGCTGGACCTTTTCCCCTGGCCCAGTGCACTCCTCCATCAGACCTCCTCCTGCTCTGGCACCCAAGAGCCTGGCAGGAGGCATGGTCTGGGGGCTGGGCAGGCAGAGGAGACTCAACCTTTAACACTACCCTCGACCCACAGGGCCCTGTGCTGCCCGAAGCTCTCTGGTCTGACCAGGGTTGGTTTTGTGTTTTTTTTCCCCTCTTTTGGATTTGTTTTGGTCCTTTTAAAACTTTTTGCTCTTCCAGCTTCTGTTTTAAGCAGTCTTAACTCTGTTCAATGTTACCACTGCACTATCACAGCGTTCAATAAAAGGGGCATTCGAGATGAATTCCACCCAGCTGGGGCTGCTTCTTTCTGAGGACCAAAGCCCCCCCTGGTGTGCCTCCTGTGCTGCTCTCCTGCTGCTTGAGGCTCAAGTCAGCGCTGGGAGCAATACCCCTCCTCCGGGGGGGGGACATTTCCTCACCTGCCTGTGGTTGTGATGGGCCAAAGAGCTGAAACTTGCTCACAGCTCCACCCAGGGACCGGTGTGGAGCAGGCCTGTGGCCACCACCTCTGCTCTTCCTCCTTACCTGTCCAAAGTGATGCTCCTGAGCCAGTTGTGTCCAAACCAAAGGTGGCTGTGAATGGGGCAGCTGTGAATGGCAGCTCTCCAGGGGCTTCAGTGGTAGCTGCTGGTTTAACCATGCCCATTCTCTGCTCTTGCCTTGGTGCCCTGTGGCTGGCACCTGGCTGGCTTGCTCTGGAAGGCCACAGAAGGGCACTGTGTGTTGGCTGTGCCTGGCCTGGCTGCTCACCTGCAGTCTTGTCCTTGTGTGCTGTGCCATGGAGGGTTTGTGGACAGCTCAGCTGAGCCCCTCCATTGCCACCCTGCTCAGTGCTGGCTGCCTGGAGACAGGGCTGGGGTTTGGCTGAATAAAGCAGCTTCAAGTTTGTGTTGTTCTCCCTTCTTCCCCTGCAGCGAAGTGCAAAGGCTCTGCTCCCTCCTTCAGGGGCTCCAAATCCTGTGCCTGGTGTGGTGAAAGGGGAGGCCATGCTGATGGCAGTAACTCTGCCCTACCTTTTCTAACATGAGCTCTGGCTGCAGCTCTGCTCAGGCATTGCCCTTCCTGTCCTGGCTTCAGGTGTGTTGCAGGGCCAGAGGCTCCCTGATCTCCAGTCTGCCCTGGGAGAGGTCTTCTCAGAGCTGGAGCTGCCACACTTGCCTGGGCTGACAGGTGCCTTCCAGGGCATTTCTGCATGCTGCAGGGCCCTGCTGCTACCCCAAGGTGCTCCTCTACTGGCACACCCCTCGTGGGGTGGGCAGCACTTTGCTCCTTCCTTACTGGTAGCACTGACTGGCAAAGTGCAAGGTTCTCCTGATGGGAGGCAGGAGTGAGGAGCATCTCCCGAGCTCCTCACTCTGAGGAGCCTGCTGCTCTGCCAGGCACCAAGCGCTCTCCTGCCCTGGCTCAGGCAGCTGTGGCCAACTGCGGAGGTCTCAGGTCAGTGTCTTGAGAAAGATCTTCTGGAAACTCCCGAAGGTGCTTCTGATCTCTGCAAGTGCTGCCTCCCGCCCGGGCCAGCTGCGCTGGGAAGCTGGAGGAGCCAAGCTCTGCCCTGTGGCACATCAGCCCCTCAGCTGCCTTCACCAAGGGCAGCTCCCCGGGGTGCTGGAGACCTGCCTGGCACAGGGCAGGACCTGCTAGGGGCTGTGCCCCAAACCATCCCAGCTGAGCTTGGCTGCAGCCAGACGAGCAGGTCCACATCAGGCCATGGTCTAATGTGGTGGTGGCAGTCAGCAGCTGGCTCCTTGACCTCAGAGGTGAATTCCAACTGCCCTAATCCCCTGGTCCTGTGGCTGCGAGTCACAGAACCACAGAACAGGTTGGGTTGGAAGGGACCTCGAAGATCATCCAGTGCCAATCCCCTGCCAGGGGCAGGGACAGCTCCCACCAGCCCAGGCTGCTCAAGGCACTGCTAAGAATGAGTTGGCTTGGAAGGGACCTCGAAGATCATCTGGTTCCAAGCCCCCTGCCATGGGCTTTGCCCTGGAACTAAGTGATCTTCAATCTGCCACCAGCCCAGGTTGCTCAAGGCCTCATCCATCCCAGCCCTTGTCAAAACCCCTCACCATCTCTTCTGGAGCCCCCTTGATCGTTCTATGACCTTGGCACCAGGAGCAGCACAGCTGCTTTTACCCTTTCAGATGCCCTACAAATGGGGCTTCCCCCCCCCGGCTCTTCCCCACCCAAAACAAACCTCTGGCCACAGCTTTTGGGAGAGAAAGAACCAGAACTTAGGGGTGGGGGGAAAGGAGAAAACAAAGCCACCCTGACAGGTTTGTGATTGTCTCTTAAAAAGATTTATTGTCTGTCCTTGCCCGGTGTGCCAGGCCGAGGAGCACACTGGCTATGTATATATTTATATTTATATTTATATAAAACCCGGGGGGCTCAATGTACACTTTACAGAGGGGCCGCGGGGGGGGCTCCACCCAAAGCCAGCACCGCAACGCCGAGGGAAGCAGAGCCGGAGAAGGCCGACAGGGGGCGCCCCGGGCGCCTGTGCGCACAGCGGGCGGCACAGCTCGGGGGAGGGCACTCCCACGGGCAGGCGAACCCCGCGGCTGGGCGGGTTGGGGTGGGGAGAGGGGGGAGGGTCAGGGTGCCAGCCCCACGGGCAAGGCCTGACCAGGAGAACCCAGAAAAACATCAAACCTCGAAGCTATTCTGCACAAACCAGGGTGGCACTGAACTGCTACAGGACACCGACCCGACCCTTCCTGCTCCAGCCGCCAGCAGCGCCTGCGGACCCCACCGCCCCTCCTCCGTGCCTCGCAGCCGCTGGCGAGCGCTGGCCGCGCTGGCTGCCAGGCTCTGCTGAGCCAAGCAGGGCTGGAGGTAGGACAGGCTGGCAGGATGCTCCCCCGTGGGTGGGTCTGAGGGCTGACCCATCCCCTCGAGCCTTCCGGTGCCCAGCCTGGCGGCTGCATGTGGCTGCACAACAGGCACGAAGCGGGGGGTGTCTAGCTGCCGCCTGGCATCGCCGAGGAGCACGGCCCGGGCCGCACTGCCCCGTCTCCTGGCAGGGCCAGCCAAGAGCAAAACGAGTCCAGGAGAGGAGGCTGGGCACACCCTGCTGCCAGCCCCGGCCAGCGCCACCTTCCCCCTGGGTGAACTGGGGCTGGGGGGGGAGCGGGAAAGAAAACAAAACCCGAAACAACATCTTTCAAACAATGGCTTTTTACAGTATGTACACAGCATCCCAGTACAGCAGCCCCGGGGGCGACATGGACAGACACACAACCGAGCCCCGCGGGCCCCGCGTCCCCGGGCCGGGCGGCTGGGGCGGGCGGGCTGCGGCGGGGCCGAGGTAGAATCGGCCCGGGGACGGGGGGGCCGCTCTGGGGAGCAGGCCACCAAGAGTCCCTGTCCTGGGGCGCTGAGGAGAGCTGGGGGCAGGGACCAGCTTCCTCCGGGGACTGGCGCCCCGAGCCCTGGCAGGAGGCCGGAGCGGGGCCCAGCATAGCACCAAGTGCCTCTGGCAGAGCCTAAGTGTGCTTTGTTCCTCGGTGGGCTCTGCCCACGGCCTGGGGAGGGCCCCTAAGCGCAGGAGGTGGCTGTGAAGGGGAGCTGCAGCCCTCCGACCCGCACCACCCCGAGCAGCATGCACTGCCCTGAGGCTCGGGGCACACCTGCCGGTGCGGGGGCAAAGGAAAGGCTGGGGGCTTGCAGAGTCACAGCTCAGGAACTGACTGCAGCCACGGGCGTGAGCTTCAGGCAGGTCTGGGCCGTGCAAGGCACTGGGGAGGAGGAACTCTGGCAGCCGGCCGGGCGAAGGCTGCAACCCCCAGCTCTGCGCCGGCCGCCCCCAGCCCCGCCGAGCCCAACTGCCCGGGCAGGGAGCGGCAGAGGCTGCGCCGCTGGGGCCGAGCACCGCCCCCAGCTCCCCACAGCCCTGCTGCGGCCGTCGGCAGCCGCTGCCCGCGCAGGCTCAGAGCAGTGTGGGCGCTGCGGGGTGCAGGAGCGCCCGTGGGGCTGGCAGTGGGGGCACCCCACGTGCAGCACGGCCCTGCACTCTCTGGCCGGGCCAACGCTCACCACCCAGGCTGGCAGCAGCCCCCCGGCACCCGCCCGGGCTCCAGCTGAGCCAGCCCTTTCCTTTCCTGAGACCGAGACCTCCCGGCAGGCTCGGCCCCGCGCTGCCAGCCCCGCCGAGGAGCGGGCAGGAGGTAGAGCCCCTGCCTGCCGCCAGTCCCAGGGTGAAGCGGCAGCTGGCAGAGACACAGCCGGGTCCCAGCTCCACGGAGAAAGCTCAGTGCTTCTGTTTCCTCTTCACATGCACCAGGCGGGCGAGTCGCCTCCGTCCCCAGTGCCGGTGCCCAGTACAATAAATACCCCCACGGGCAACAGCTCGCCCACGTGCCCGCGGTCAGGGGGCAGGGGGGTGGGTCCGTGTCTGTCCGAGAGGGGTGGGTGGGCGGGTGCAGGGGGAACAGAGCCTGCCCGAGCTCCCGGCAGGAGCTCAAGCCAACAATGAACACCATTCAACTGATGTCTGTGGGAGTCTCCGGCGTCCCCATGTGAGCCTGTCACACGTCTGCTCCAGCCCCGGCGGCCGCTGCCCTCACGTCCTGCCACGACCCAAGGGCAAGTCAGCTCCTGCTGTGCCAGCCCCGCCAGCCCCGGGGCGATGGTCGACCCCCAACCTCCCCTGCGCACCCATCCCCTCCACCTCTGCCCAGAGGCAGCGCGGGGTGGCCGCGGGGCTCAGCCTTACCATTCTCACCTCCTGGGGGGTGGGTACAGGGAGGGAGCGGAGCCTTGCTGGCTGGCAACGATGGCTGTAGAGGAGAGACCTGCAGAAGAGAAGCGATGTCAGGAGCCAGCATGCCCGGAGCAGGCACCCAGCCGCGCCAGGGCAGCCGGGAAGAGCTGGATTTGGTCAAAGCTAAGCTCCACACGAGGCCTTGTGCCGCCCAAAGGTGGCCGCAGATCCTTGTGGGCTTCCCCCCGAGGTGTGCCCGCAGCCCGGCTGGGTGCCAGGCTGGGGTCCGTCTCTCACCTGTTGCATAGGGGAGGTTGTACTGCGCGGGCAGCAGCGAGTACCCGAGGTGGTGGTGGTGGTGGTGCGTGGAGAGCAGGCGCTGGGAGGGGGAGGTGCGGGGCCGCTCCGCGCTCCTCTCGCCCCCGCCGGCTGCCCCCACGCTGCTGCAGCTGCCGCCGCCCCCCACCACCCCGCAGCCGCTACGCTCCCGCTCCGGCGCCGCCTTCTCGCTGATCTGCAGAGGGGAAAGCAGAGCCACACTGAGGGATGCTGCCAGCTCCCTCGGGGCCCTGTGCCAGCCGCATCAGGCTACCCCACTGAGATATACTCATCTCTTCCACCCCTCACTCCCAGAAGGACATTGAGGGGCTGGAGCAGAACCAGAGAAGGGCACCAAAGCAGGGGGAGGGGGGGGGTTGGTGTGGAGAAGAGGAGGCTGAAGGCAGAGCTCCCTGAGAGAAGGCAGAAGCCAGGTGGGGGTCGGGCTGTTCTCCCAAGGAACAAGTGATAGGACGAGGAAACGGCCTCAGGTTGCACCAGGAGAGGTTTCAGTTGGCCATGAGGAACAATTTCTTCCCCAAAAGAGTTGTCAAGGCCTGGCCCAGGCTGCCCAGGGTAGTGGTGGAGTCCCCAGCCCTGAGAGGGTTTAAATGCCATGGAGCTGAGGCCGTGGGGCAGCAGTGCCCTGGTAGTGCTAGCAGCTGGACTCCAGGATTTTGAACGTCTTTCCAGCCAAAAGGATTTTATGGTTCTGTTTCCTGCTTGTCTTTGACCAAAGGCTCCCCACAAGGCTGCAGGGCCATAACAGCTGGAGACCAGCTTAAAAGCAGTGGGGTGGATGCAGGTCCTGGCCGAGGGTAGCTCCCTTCTCACCATCTCCAAGTTCCACCTCCCAGCTCAGCCCAGCAGGGCTTTGTGACCCTGCACTGTGGTGGGATGGAGACAACCCCCACAGCCCAATCCCTGGCTCCAAGGCTGAGGACAAGTGTCCCCTGGTCGCTGCA
Organism: Tricholaema leucomelas; assembly: GCA_013400475.1. Taxonomy (NCBI): domain Eukaryota; kingdom Metazoa; phylum Chordata; class Aves; order Piciformes; family Lybiidae; genus Tricholaema lacrymosa; species Tricholaema leucomelas. The sequence goes on along the minus strand of WAAF01000257.1, from coordinate 35,911 downwards.
AATCCTGGGGCACACCCAGTGTTTCTCTGGGCCAGCCCTGCCCACAGCCTGGGCCTGTGCACCCCGGCAGAGACTGCACCACGGCCCCAGGTCTCCTGCCGCAGCAGGCAGAGCAGGCAGAGGCTGGCAGCAGGATCCAGAGGGCATCCCGCAGCTGATGCAGGGAGCTGGGCACAGGCAGCCCCTCCCGAGCCTCACCGTGGGCGATTTGCTCTTGTAGTGGCTGGCATGCTGCTGCAGGATGTCCAGGGCCTTGGACTCCGAGCTGGACTTGCAGCTGACGCTGGGGCTGGCACGGGACTTGTCGCCGTCCTCGCTCCCCGACGCTTTGCTCCCGTACGGGGAGAAGGAGTAGCTGGAGGGCAGGTATGATCCTGGGAGGAGAAGAGGTGGTCAGGGCAGCCCGGGCAGCACGGTGTGGGGGGCACATGGCCCTGTGCCCGCGGGCGCAAGAGGCTGTGCCGCAGCTCCCTACCTGGGTAGTTCTGCATCATGACGGTGGGCATGGCACGGTAGCTGGGGTGGTTGGGGTCATAGGACTGGCTGTAGGAGTAGCCATGCATGTAGGGGATGTAGGACTGGTGCTGCGTGAGGGGTGAGGACACGGGGACATGGACGCTGGGCCTGGGCTCCTTCCCCACCATGCGAGCCTCCTCGGTGGGGGTCAGCTTGCACTCGGAGCTGCTGCTCTCCTTCCCATCCTCCTTGGACGCAGCTTCTTTGCTTCGGTTCCTTTCCTCCTTCAACTTGCGGTCCCTCTCCTCCTTCCACCGCTCGTCCTCCGTCTTGATGTCTGAGTACTTGGCTGGGTACACGTAGGTCCACATCCTGGGCTCAGCTTCCTGCAAGAACCAGACAACCATTGGCTTGCCTGCCCCAAACCCAGGCTGAACCTGGAGGTGGTAAACCTCCTTCCCTTCCCCAGGCTCTCTTGGGCCCATGCATGGCCTCCCAGCCCCATCCCAAGGAGACCTCACAGAGTCCCACCCCGAGCTGAAGCCAGAGCATGTCCTCTGAGGAGCCAGCCCTAACAAAGTCTTTGCAGTGAAGCCAGAGCTTCCTGCAGGAGAAAGGCTGCTGGTGGCCACGGCTGCCATTACCTGTCTGTACCAGAGCACAGGGTCCACCTCTGCTTGCCGGCCACACTCGGAGCCAGCCTTGGCCTCCGCGGCCTCCTTGCCAAGGTGGCTGGCCTCACTGAGCTTCACCTTCAGTCCCTCAGCCACCTGGCTGCTGGACAGCTTAGACGAGTCCTCCAGCTTGGGGATGATGACAGACTTGGCCATGTCAGGAGCTCCCTGCTCCTTGTTCTTGCTCAGCCCCGACTTGACAAGGTCCGTGAGGCTGGGGGCTTTGGTGAGCGTTGGGGGCATGGGTGGCTTCTGCTTCCACTCCTCTTTGAGCGCCACCTCCCTCTCCTTCAAGCCCAGCTCTGCCTTCTTCTCCAGCCCTCGCTGCTGCTGCTGCTGCTGCTCCAAGCTCTGCCGCTGCTTCTGCTGCTCCTCGTATTGCTGCCGGTAGGCAGGGTTGGTGCTGAGCAGGTGGGCATGGTAGCCCTGCTCACTGTAGCCATAGGGCGGCACGTAGGCATACTGGTTGTAGTAGAGGGACTGCATGTACATGTTGGGGCGCTGCTGGATGACTGAGGGCTGCTGGCTGGAGCCCCCCAGCTCTGCCTTCTTCTCTTCGCAGCCCTCACTCTTCACCTTCACCTCCGAGTTTTCCTGCTCCTCATCCTTCTTCAGCTTCAAGGCCTGCGTCTCAGTCGCAGCCTGGCTGCCAGGGTTCAGGGGCCCTGGGCTGGCCTGGGGGTAGCCAGGGGAGTAGTAGGTTTCAAAGCCCTGGTAGTAGGGAGACTCCTTGCTCTGTGGCTGTGGAGGAAAAAGAGCTTTTTTGGCGCCTTCCTTGACCAGCTGCTCCGGATCCTTCACCTTCAAGCTCTCCAGCTTGCCCTCGCCATCCTCGCCCGCGTCGGAGATGTCCGAGTAGGCTGGGCTGTTGGTCTTCACCGAGCCAGCCTCTGCCCCATTCTGGGTGACGACGTGCAGTGGGGTCATGGGCTGGGCTGGATTGGTGCTCTCCAGCCTGCTGGCACCGCCGATGGAGGGGCTGGGGGCGTTGTCGGTGAAGCTGTAGATTTTATCTGCCTCAGCCTTGATGCTGGCGAGCCTGCTCTGGTGGGGGTCGGAGGAGCCGTTCAGCAGCCCCTCGCCCTTCAGCCCCAGCTCACCAGACTCCCCCCGGAATGGGCTCTTGCCTTCCTCTGCTCTGCAGGGCTTGCTGGGAGTCAAAGGGTTTTCTAACTCCTTGGGCTCCTTCTTCTTCTTGTCCTTCTTCTTCTTCTCCTTTGAAGGGGTGAGGGCAGGGTTGACCGCAAAGGGCTCTCCCATCACTGTTGGCTTGGGCTGGATGGGTTTGAGCTGAGGGCTGTTGGGCATGGTCTGGACCACAGTGGTGGCAAGGCTGGTGGAAGAGCCAGGGCTGGCTGTGGTGAGGGTGGCTGTCTGGAAGGTGTAGATGGGCTGGGGGGGGATGGCTGGTGCGATGGGCCTGGCGGACTTCAAGCTCTTGGAAGGGACCTTCTCTGTCTTGGCGCCGGCTGCCTTCTTGGCCTTGTCCTTCTCCACACAGCGTTTCTCCAGAGAGTCGAAGCCGTCGTTGCTGGTCTCATCAGCCACAGAGGGACCATCCTCAGAGCCGTCGTTGGACAGGGCGCCCGGGTCAGTGTCCCCTTCCCCAGCCAGCTTCTTTTTGCAGGGGACCTTGGCGCCGAACTTGCCGGACGGGGAGGGGCTGTGGGGCTCCATCAGGCGCACCTTGGGGGTGGCAGAGCGGGCGGGTGAGAGGGAGCCCTTCTGGGAGGCAGCGGCAGTGGCCCCGTTGCAGCTGCCAACGTCAGGGTGCAGCGAGGGCTCCTCGCCGTACTCGCTGTCCACGTCCGCCTCCAGCTTGCCATCCTCATCCGTGTGCGCGTGGGCCTGGTGGTACTTGAGGCCGTTGATGTGCTTGTACTTCTTGTTGCAGTTGGGGTGGGGGCAGTCAATGAGGATGGGCGAGGGGCAGTTGCGGTCCAGCGTGGCCGGCTCCACCTTGGTGGCGGCAGGAGGCACAGCCGCCGAGCCCATCGAGTTGGTGCGGATGCGTTTGCTGCCCTTGGAGTCCTCTGAGCTGGAGTTGAGCTCCATGTCAGAGAGGGGCTTGCTCTTGCGCTTGGTGACGGATGAGGGGCTGGCCTTCACGTCCTCGCCTGCGCCGCCTGGCGGCGTGCGGTGCTCCGAGGAGTTCTGGCTGCCCCGGCGCCCCTTGCTGTTGGCGCCCGCCCGCGTCTTGCTGCTGGTGCTGGTGCCCTTGCTGTCAGAGGTGGCGGTGCCCTCGCTGACAGGGGTGTTGCTGTTGGGCCGCATGCGTTTGCCCCGGCCCCGCCCGTTGCGCATCTCCAGGTCGCTGGTCGGGGAGTCGCAGAACCTGGAGGGAGGAGGAGGATCGCACAGGGTTGGGTCAAGGCCCGGGCATGGCATCCCCACGGCACACTGCAAACTCCCTCCCTCCCCTCCCTGTCAACCCAGTAGCTGAAGTGGGACTTTCGACAAGGGCTGGGACTGCCAGGCCAACTGACAATGGCTTTGAGCTGGGAGACAGGAGACTGAGAGTGGAGAAGAGGAAGAAATTCTTGGTGGTGAGGGTGAGGAAAGCTTGGCACAGGCTGCCCAGGGAGGCTGTGGATGGCCCCTGCCTGGAGGTGTTGCAGGCCAGGCTGGCTGAGACTCTGAGCAACCTGGGCTGGTGGAAGATTGAAGATCATCTGGTTCCAAGCCTGAAGGGACCTTGATGATCATCTAGTCCCAAACCCCCTGCCATGGCCTCTGCCCCCCCTCCATTGGCTTGGAACTAGATGATCTTCTAGGCCCCTTCCAACCCAACCCATTCTGTGGGCCTCTGCATCCTGCAGGCTTGTGCCACCCCAGCGGAGAGTGAAGAGTAGCCAGAGAAATCCCTTGGCAAACACTCACCCATCTCCAGTCTGCAGGACAAGGGAGCCTGTGACCATGCAGGCAAGGAGCCAGAGGAGCAGCTTGGCTGGGCAAGGAGGAGATGCTAACCCCCCCCAGAGAATCCCATGGGCACAGGGCAGGGTACACTGGGTGCCACGGAGCTGCATGTGGCTGAGTTTAGCCCCTGCACTGGGGTGAACGGGGCCGAGCCCTCCGTGCCCAAGCCTGGCAGCCGCTTACCGAGGAGGTGCCCAGTCGTGCTGCGTGCAGTCCAGCAGGGTGCCCACATAAGTCTTGTTCCTCCAGGTGACGTTGACCACTAGCATACCTGTAAGGTCAGAGGGTCAGATGGTGCCAGGCGTGACCCCACGCTGCACTGCCCTTCCCTGGGCACCAGGGCTAAGGCAGGACAGGCAGGAGGAAGAGCTCAGCCAGAGGAAGGTGAGCAAGGGGTCTTCGCCCACCCCGGGGGTATCTGAGAGAGGCAGAGCTGTGGCGCTGAGGGCCAGGGCTTAGCCCCAGCCTTGGCAGACTTGAAGAATGGTTGGACTGGAGGATCTCAAAGGTCTTGTCCAACCAAAACTATTCTGTGACTTGATGAGGGCTGGAGGGGCACAGTGATGGGAGCTGGACGTGCCCCTGTCACCACCTCTCTTGGAAAGGCTCTGTCCATTGCCCAGCCAACCTCTTCCCTGCCTTCATGGGAATGCTAACCCCAGCTGTGCCCAAGGGGCTGCAGGACTTGGGGTGGTGCTGCAGAGCCACGCTGGCCCGTGCGCACTCAGGCAGGGCACGGAAGGCAGTCCCTGGCCAGCTGGGAAGCCCGAGGGAGATGCAGGCAACCCCCAGGCAGGCTGCAGAGCCCCCAGCGGGGCTGAGACCCCGCAGGGCCCTCAGCAGAGGGCAGCTATGGCCGCTAGGCGGCAAGCTGAGCCCAGCAGCCCTGCACCCACACACCCAGCCCCGGGGGCACCGCCAGCCACCAGAGCAGCCTGGGGACAGTCTGCGACATCAGAAGGGCCAAGGAGCCACCAGAGCAGCCTGGGGCAGATGTGTGACATCAGAAGGGCCAAGGAGCCACCAGAGCAGCCTGGGGCAGATGTGTGACATCAGAAGAGATGCTCTGCCATGCACAGCACAGGCATGGGGGGAGACGGCAGACAGAGGGCAGCAGGGCCTGGCATGCAGCCCTCCCTGCTGAAGCACCCAGCACTCCCCAGCCTACATTTCACCTGCTGCAACCAATCACACCAAATCCCCTCCTAAGCCTCCCACAATAACCAAGGACAATTTAAGCCCTGGGATAGATCCTAAGCAGCTTTCAGCGCCCGCTGGGTGCCCCTCCCGCAGCAGGCTGACGAGCAGGGCGGGGGTGGGCAGCAGGCAGCGATGCCCTCACGCCCCCCAAGCTGCAGATGCCCTTGCAGAAGAAGAACCCCACTTGGGTGACTCCATCCCGCCTGCTGTCACGGGAGGGTGGCAAGGGCTAGCAGCCAAACGTGGGTGCAGGCTGGCAAGCAGCTGGGCCGTGGCATGGTCAGGGGGCAGCAGGGGTGGGCTGGCGGTGCCAGGTGCCGTCTGGGAAGGAGCTGCAGGAGATAATCCTGTCAAAACGGATCAAGGGATGAAGGGAGCAGGGGGGTGCAAACCCCACTGCCAGGGCCTTCCCCGGTGCCCATATGGGTGCTCAGGCAGCTGCTGGAGCCGTGAGGTGAAGCAGTTCTGTGTCTGGCTAAGGGAAGGGCCCCGCCGGGGGCAGCTTGGCCACAGTGCTGGTGTCTGCTTGCAGCCTAGGGCCGTGCCCACCAGGAACAGTCACACCGAGAGGGACATTTCCCTCCTTTGCCCAGCCAAGAGCATCCTCCGATCCTGCTGAGACACCAGGGTGCCAGTCTGGTGCCAGCCTAGAGCCAGGGCTGCTGCTGCACCAGGAAAAAGCAGAAGCCAGCAAGCACTCCAGGGCACCACCAGCGCTGGAGGCATTCAGGGTCCTCCTTCCACCAACTCCTTCTCCAGCTGGCACCACCTTTGGCACACCCTAGATTTAGGGTGCCCATTCTTCAATTCCCTTCCCCTCCAGCTGCAGGAAGAGGCCTTGAGCAACCTGGCCTCTAGGAGGGCATCCCCCGAGCAATGCAGGGGACAAGGCCCAGGCAGGGATGCTGTGGTCACTTCATCACAGGTTGTTTCTGCTCCTCGCTGCTGTCCTGCCCTAGCACAGGACCCTTCCACAGCAGACAGCTCCCCACCAACTCCTGCCAGGCTGCAGATACTCACATGCTGCTCCAGCACAGCTCTGTTCCCTGGGATGGGATGGGGCTGGCCCATGCTGGACAGCCGCCTTGGCATGAGGAGGCTGAGGAGTGCGGGGAGGCTGAGAAGGGGCATGGGGAAGCCAAGGAGGTGATCATGGGGAGGCTGTAACCCAGCTGCCACCCAGCGCCCGGGTCCTTTTCTGATGGGCAGTTTCCAGCCACTCTGCCCCAGGCCTGGAGCCCTCACGAGGTGGTTGTGACCCAAGTGCAGGGTGCAGCACTTGGCCTTACGAGTGGGAACTTTCTGCATGTCTCCATGCCAATGGCTCCAGGGATTCAGGGATGCCACACCTGCATCTGGTGCAGCTGAGCCAGAAAGCTCCATTCCAGCACTGGAGAGGATGATTGATGTAAGCCAGGAACAGCTCCTGCTGCCCAGGGGCCTTCCCACCAGTCCGGTGAGGCTGCAGCATTTCAAGGGGCAGGGGAGAGGTGGATCCCTCTGGGTGAGGGTGCTGAGGTTCCTCTGGAGATCCTGGAGGTGATCTCCAGGCACACAGATGTGCTCACATGTGCTGAGGGCATCTCCTTGGGCTTTGCAGACGTGCCCTTGGTGCAGCCCTCTGTCCTGTGTCCTCTGGGCCAGGGGTGATGCTGGCTGCAGCCCTGTGCACTGCACACCCTGCAGCTTTGGACAGTCAGTCCCAACCTCTCCTGTGGCAGAAGGGCAGCAGAGATTCCAGGCAGGGCATAGGGAAGCTCCACCCTGACTCCTCACTCAAGGATGTGAGAGACGCCACTAGGAGAGGAGCCAACGCCTGCAGCAGCCCAGAACTGACTCAAAGGCAAGGGCAGGGCTGTCCCTAGAAGTCACTGCTGCTGACAGTGGCAATCAAGCAGCAAGGATGAGTGCAGGAGGTGATCCTGCAGCCCAAGAAGGGGCAGGGAACAGAGCCCCACGGTGCCCCCAGCAGGTGCCAGGCAGCAAGGGGCGGTGTGGCTGGACAGGCAGATGGGCAGCAGAGCTGCGGAACACAACAGGGAGGGGAACCAGAACTCACTCCCACATCACTGCCTCTCAACCACGAGTAGTGGGCGAAGGAGATTTCTGCACCCTCTGCCTTGGGGATGCTCTACTCGTCCCTCCTGGCATGGTCCTGTGGGCTGCTCTGCCCACCATCAGCCTCTCTGCTGGGGTTGAAGACAGTCTTTTCCCAAGGGTGTCCAGAGACAGCCAAGGGGGAATGGTTTGGAGCTGAGGCAGAGCAGGGTTGGACTGGAGCTGGGGAAGAAGTTCTGCAGTGTGAGAGTGGTGAGAGCCTGGCACAGGCTGCCCAGGGAGGCTGTGGCTGCTTCCTGCCTGGAGATGATCAAGGCCGGGCTGGATGAGGCCTTGAACAGCTGAGTCTAGGTTGGAGGTGTCCGTGGGCATGGCAGAGGGTTTGGAGCAGATGAGCTTCCAGGTTCTTTCCAACCTGAGCCATTCTAGGATTTCCACCTAGAAAACCCCAGAGCAAGGCCCAAGTTCTCAGCCCATGGTGGAGGTCTCCAGCAGGCCTGGAATTTGGGCTGAGCAAGTCAGCAGAATGGGATCCCAGTGGAATCAGAGGTGCTGCTGGGCTGAACATCCACCCTGAAAGTGGGAGCTGCTGATTGACACTCACAGATTGCACTGAGCTGGAAGAGATCCCAAAGGGCATCTTGTCCACCCTCCCTGCACCCAGCAGGGACGCATCCAGTTGAAGCAGGATGCCCAGGGACGCATTCAGGTTGATCCTCAATGTCTCCAGGGATGGAGCCTCCACCACAGCCCTGGGCAGCCTGTGCCAGTGTCTGCCCACCCTCACTCTGCACAGCTTCCTCCTCATGTCCAACCTAACTCTTCCCTGCTCCAGCTCCAAACCATTGTCCTTGGCCTGTCCCCACAGCCCTTTCTGAGCAGTCCCTGTCTGGCCTGCAGCTTCCCTGCAGACACTGAAATGCAGCTCTGAGCTCTGCCTGCAGCCTTCTCCTCTCCAGGCTGCACAGCCCCAGCCCTCCCAGCCTGTCCCCACAGTAGAGGTTCTCCATCCCACTGATGCTCCTCTGCACTATTGCTTGTCCCACCGCCCAGCTCAGCCGTGCCTCAGTTTCCCTATCCGGAGATGCTGCCCCCTGTAAAGGACCTCTCCTCACGGACACCTCCCCAGCAGTGCCACTCTGCCAGAAGCTCAGCAGAGCTTCTGCAGGTTTCCTGCAGCAGATCGTCCCCAAGAGATCCCCCAGGGCTCCTGAAGGCTCCTGCTCTGTGCCTTCTTGTCCCCACCAGCAGAGTCTAGCCTGAAGAGGATCCTTGGGCCTGGATTTACAACATGCCTCAGAGCAAGAGAAGGAACATAGCTTCCAGCTGCCTCCATGAAGGGGAGGTTCTCCTTACAGTATGGAGAGTGAAGGACAGAGAGGGCAGAGGAGTGTGGAGGTCCCACCCCAAGGAGGCATATCCTCCTTCCCAACCTGCTGAGCTCCTGGCGCTGTTCCCGACAGGAGCAGTGCCAGTGCCAGTGCTCCTCACCTCTACAGCAGTGGCTGCAAACCGGTTTCCCAATCAGTTTCCCAGCGGAAAGCGGGGAAAGGGAAACTGGGCCCAGCTCCACCTTCCCAAAGCATGGGGCAAGAGAGGAACCCCCCTGGCAACAGCTCCTGGGAATGCAGGTTTCAGATCAGCTGCCGCAGAATCCCAGCAGGAAGGGCTTGGGAGGGACCTCCCTGCTGCTGAGGCAGGAGCCCCCCACAGCAGCTTGCCCAGGTGGGGTTGGAAGCTCTCCAGAGCAGGAGACTCCACAACGTCTCTGGGCAGCCTGCTCCAGGCCCCCAGCATCCTCACACCAAAGCGGTTTCTCCTCAGGTTGAGGCTGTTATCCCTTGTCCTGTCACTGGGCACCATCAAGAGGAGCCCAACCTCATCCTCATGACCTCCACCCTTCAGATGCTGCTACACATTTGTAAGACCTCCTCCCAGGCTGCTCTTTTCCAAGCTGAAGAGCCCCAAGTTTCAGACTCTCCTCTTAAGAGCTGCTCCAGGCGACTCGGCATCTTCGTGGCCCTCCCCTGGACTCTCTCCAGCAGGTCCCTGTCTCTCTTGAGCTGGGGAGCCCAGAGCTGGACACGGTGCTCCAGCTGTGGCCTAACCAGGGCAGAGCAGAGTGGGAGGAGAACCTGCCTTGCCCTGCTGGCCACACTCTTCTCACTGCACCCCAGGACACCGTTCACCTTCTTGGCCACGAGGGCACACTGGGAGCCTGTCCCCCAGCACCTCCAGCTCCTTCCCTGCAGAGCTGCCTCCCAGCAGGTCCCCCTTGCCTGCCCTGCTGCAGGCACTGTTCCTCCCCAGGGGCAAGGATGCTGCCCTCTGCCATCAGAGACAACAAAGAGAGCTGTAGCAGGCAGCAGCCAGGGGGTGAAGCCAGCAGCTTCCTTCACCTCCAGTGCTGAGGGAGGAGCAGGAGCAGTGGCCAAGCGGAGCTGTCAGGTACCTGGCTGAGACGAACCAGCAGCTGAGCTCTGTCACTGCTGCTCTCTCTTGCTTTTGTCCTGGGCTCTGTTTCTGCATCCAGACCCCAACAGGAGGAGCTCATCCCAAGCAGAACCTTCTGGCACCCTAGCAAGGTGCATCCAGCCCCCACCATGGCCCACTGAGGCCTATTCACCTCTGAGCTTCCTGTCAGAGCCCCAACAGCAACACCCTTTAGAGAAGCTGGCAAAGCAACCCAAGCTGTGCAAAGAGGAGAGGAGTTCCAGTGGAAAGAAGGGAACAGGGCCTGGACTGGCTGGGCAAGGGGGATGACAGCCCAGGCTCCTGCCCAGCTGCTTCAGAGAGCTCCCCTGGGGCCTTCTCAGCCCGCAGGAGCCTTCTGCCACCTCCCAGGGGCTGAGCCTGTTTGCAGCATGCCCATGGGTTGTCAGACAGAGATGGAGTCAACTGGGCCGCAGTGCCACGCAGGCTGGCACGGCTCTGCCCTGGCACTGCCACAGCAAGCCTGCTCTTGTAGAGAGGCAGAGGAAGGGTGGCGCAGGACGGCAGCGTCCGGGCAAGGGGGTCAGGCAACGCGCGGCGTGGCGCAAGGCTTGGCACACTGCTGGCTCTGCTGGGCACGTCGGGGGCTGCTCCCACGCGGCTCCTTTGGCCTGGGCACCCAGCCGGTGGGGGAAAGCCCAGGACGTGCAGCAGGGACACAGGAAGGCAGGAAGGGGCTGCAAAACCACAGGCTGGTGGGGGGTGGAAGGGCCCTCTGGAGGTCAAGGAGTCCAACGGCCTGTCAAAGCAGGGCCTCCTGGGGCAGGTGGCACAGAACACCACTCGGGAAGGACACCGAGGGCGAGCACGAAGCCACCTGCCGGCACTCACCGTCCTCCGTCTCTTGCCAGACGATGCCCTCCAGGTTGACGCTGGTGCCAGGCTCGCAGGGGCCCAGGCACTCGGGCTCGGTGGCCAGGGCCACGTCGCAGGTGTTGACTCCCACGGAGCGCGTGCGGACCATGATCTGCTCGCAGGGCGAGGAGATGTCGCTGCTGACGACGGGCACCAGCAGATGCAGGGGCAGCACGGCGGGCGTGGAGCCCGGGGACTCCATCTGCGGGCGAGGAGAAGAGGCTCAGCGTGGGCAGCGCGGCAGGCACCGACAGGCAGCCGCATTCCTGCGCGGCCTCCGGCCCACGGCTGCCACCTTCCCTGCTCCTGTGCCAGCAGTTCAGGTCCCGCGGCCCCGTCAGAGGACCCTCCCAGCCTGGCACGCCCATACTCCCCAACCCGAAGGAGCTGGCACTGCAGTCCCGTGGAGCACACCCACGAGTGCCTCTGCAGGAGAGCGCTCTTGGAGGAGCTTGTGCCCAGCTCCTTCCTGGACTGCTTCTGCCAGCGCAGTCACCCTTGTGAGGACGCCTCAGGGCTGCTGCTCAGATGCTGAGGCACTCAGAGGCTTCGGATGTGGTGGCTCAGTAGCAGGAAAAAAACTGCAGGCTTCTGCTCAGCTGGCAGGACAGGACAGACAGGCAGTGGCTCCCCTCCAGCACCCATGCAAAGCAACAACCTCCTCCTTCCAGAGCCATCTCTGACCCTCCTTCCCAGACCCACTCTGTGACTCTCCTGGATTCACCGTGACCCTCCTTCTGGATCCACAGTGACTCTCCTTCCCAGATCCACAGTGACCCTCCTTCCCAGATCCACCCTGTGACTCTCCTTCCCAGATGCCCTCTGCGAGCCCCCTCCCCAGCAGCCCTGTGCCCACCACTGGGCTCACCTCCCAGTTCTCTGCAGAAGGCTGCAGGTCAGAGCCTGGCCCAGCCAACAGCCAAGGGCAGCACAGCAGCCCCTGTGCTCCCCTTGCCCTCAGAAGCACATCTCATGCCCATGCTTGGAAAGCCAGCAGCAGGCCAAGGAAAGCAGAGCCAAGCAGGAAGGCTGGCAGGCTGAGTCTGCTGCTGGCCAAGGGCAGGGTGGGCTGGGCACCTTCCTGTCCTTCAGGGTTCCTGGGTCATGCCAGCTGCAGTTGGGCATCTCTCATCTTGGCTCCCAACAACGTCATGGAAGAGGCTGACTTGGAAGGGACCTTCAGGATCATCCAATCCAGATCCCTGGGACACCTCCCACTAGCCCAGGTTGCTGAAGGCCTGCTGGGGACAGCTGCTCCTCCTCTGCTAGGATCCCTCTGTGGCTTGGGAGCTCGGGAGGGTACCGAGCAAGGGCAGAGGAGAAGCAGGCTGAGGAACCTGTGAAATCCTCAGGAAGCCCTCACCCTTTCAAGCAGGGGAAGATCCCTCCAGAGCATCCAGCACCACTCCCAGACATGTCCTTCTGAGCCTCTGCTGAGGAGAGCTGATCAAAGCCCTGGAGAGACCCAGTGGGCAGAGGCACCAGCCTATGCCCATTCCCCACCTTCTCTCTGGCCAGTGCTGCTGCTGGCCACCATCAAAGGCTGAGCAGCCACCAGCCTGCCTTGCTGCCACGGCTCCAGCCCCTCGGCCAGAGGAGGGACTCCAGCAGAAGCTTGCAGGTCCAACCTTGCTGCCCCAAGCACCTAAGGTGAGCAGCTCCAGTGTGCCCTCTGCTCCCCGACGCTGTACCCTGCACAGCACAGACATCATCTGCAAGCAGAGAAGGTGCAGGAGGAGCAGGGAGGAGGACACCATGTTCAGCCAGCGGCTGGCCCCTGCTGCCCAGGGGGGCGGCTGCAGGCAGGGGACTCCAACGTGACCCACCGAGACCTCAGCTGTGCCAGGGCAAGCGGCTCTGCTCCTGCAGCAGCACACCGTGAGGCATCTCCTGCCTGCAGGCCTGCAGCCCTCCCCTTGTCCCCCTGCATCCAGCCCCTCCCCAGGGAGCCTGTCGGAGCACACTGCCCCACTGAGCCTTGACCACGACCCAGAGGTGTCCAGCAGCAGTGCTTGCACCACAGGGTCCCATCCTGCCAGCAGCACAGTCTGAGCCCACAGCTGTGTTCCTCACCACCACCTCCAACTGTGCCAGCTCTTGCCCAAGGGTCCAGTCGCAGCTCTCCAGCACCACCTTGCCTCCAGGGCTGTTGCCTCAGCTGCATCCCATGGGATTGGAGAAGGAAGGGTTTGGCAAAGAGAAGCCCCAGGAGCCTGCTGGAGAGGACAGCTGTGTTCCAGCAGGCAAAGCACCCTCAGACCAGCAACCTCATCCTGCACACTGCGGCACAGCCAGGGCAGGAGAGACGCTGCAAGAAAGCAGGAGGCTCCTGTGAAGGCAGCAGCAGAGGGGCCTGGCAGGACCACAGGAGGTCAGTGGGCAGCAGTGGAGGGGCCTAGCAGGGCCAGGAGACCAGGCTGGAGAGCAGCAGCAGCAGCCTGGGCAGGAGCTGCAGGCTCTGGAAGCATTCAGCTGCCCTGCAGCCTGCAGCAGCAGCCCCAGCACAAGCCAGGAGGCTCAGTGCCAGCTGCAGCTCTGCTCATAGCCTGCCCTGCAGCTGCCATCCTAATCAGCCAGGCAGCTTGCAGGGATGGAGAGCTCACCCTGTGCTGGCACTAACACAGCCTGTCCTGTCCCCCTGACTCAGATTCCAGAGCAAACCCCAGAGGCCCAGGGCGGTTGCTAAGGGTGAGGGCAAGAATGGGGCACAGCCAAGGACAGCCTGCAGCCACGCTGGAGGCAGAGGCAGCTGGAGCAGTGCTCCTGACCTCAGCCCCTGCCCGGTGCCATGGGTTTGCATCCTCCTGTTGGATGGGGCAAAGGCAGGAGATTCACGCACTGCTGGCTGCCAGACAGCCAGAGGGGAGCAGAGGCAGCCCTGGGCATCAGAGGACAGCTCTGCTAGCCACTGGCAGGCACCCAGCAACCTCTACCAGGCCAGAAGCCAAGGGAGGTGTTGGCACTGGAACTGTTGGGCAGCACTTGCAGCCCTGAGTTGTACTTTTGCTCCTCCAGCTAGTAAGGCCAAGCCCCTGTGGGTCTGCAGCTGCCCAAAGCAAGGCCTGTGCCCTCCTGACCCCCAGCTCCAGCACATCAGCCTGGAGGGGAGAAGGCTGCAGGCAGAGCTCAGAGCTGCAGTTCTGTGTCTGCAGGGGAGCTGCAGGCTGGGCAGGGACTGCTCAGAAGGGGCTGTGGGGACAGGCTGAGGGCAGTGGTTTGGAACTGGAGCAGGGCAGAGTTAGGTTGGGCATCAGGAGGAAGCTGTGCAGAGTGAGGGTGGGCAGACACTGGCACAGGCTGCCCAGGGCTGTGGTGGAGGCTCCATCCCCGGAGGCATTGAGGATCAGCCTGGATGTGTCCCTGTGCAGCCTGCTGCAGCTGGAGGTGTCTCTGCTGGGTGCAGGGGGCTGGGCAAGATGTCCTTTGGGGGCCCTTCCAGCCCAGTGCAAGCTGTGACTCTGAGTGACATGCCCAAGCAAGCCCTAAGTGCCCCTTGCAGAAGGCAATGCTCTGGAGGGCAGTTGGTGAGCTTGGTCGCTGGGAAGCCTGCAGCAGCCCCTCTGCAGCAGTGCTGCGGGGTGAAGCTTTGCCATGGCAGCACTGCCACCCGGCGCTGCCCTGTCTGCAAAAGGCCTTTGTGCTGCTGGCAGAGGCTTGCCCATCACGAGGAACCTGCTGTCACCACCCTGGACACAAGTGGAAGGCAGCCAAGGCCAGACAGCAGCCAGAGCAAGAGCTGCTCCATGAGTATGGGCAGGGCTCCGCGGGGCAAGTCAAACCTGCCCCTCCTCACAGCCCTCCCTGCACGGCAGGCCGGCAGCGCGGGGGGCGCACACAAAGCCGCTCCTGCCATCTTAGAGCTGTGCCAGAGCAGCTTCTCTAGCAGCAGAGCCCATCGAGGGGACGTCACAGCAGCAGTCAGCAAATGGGAGAGGAGGGCAGGCCGACAGCGAACCCCCCGTGCCAGTGCTGCTGCCAGCCCTCGGCCGCTCTTCCTCGGCAGGGCGTCGCTGGCTCCCGACACTCAAAGGCAGCCAGGCCGGAAAAGAGCATTTTCGAGTGAGAAGAGCCAGCAGGGACATCAGTGAAGCGCCGGGGCCGAGCAAGCAGCAGAGCCGTGTGCTGCACCTCGGGCAGAGATGTGAGCCGCCAGCTGGGGCAGGACACCCCCGGGGCCCCTCTGTCCCTGAGGAGGTCCTTGCTGCACTGGCACATCAAACCACTGCTGTGTCCAGGGTGCTGCTGGGCACCAAGTGTGCCCCCATGCTAGTCAGCTACCCAGAGCTCCATGTTCTCATCTAGAAGGGTCTTTGGACTCCTGCCAATGCAGGAGCTCCCCCAGAGCCACTGGTGCCAGACTCTGAGCTGCTGTGCCCCAAGTGCTCCACCACAGCAGCCCCCAGCTGAAGTCGCAGCCAACGCTGGCATGCTTGGGAGCTTTGATGTCATTGCCCTTGTCCTGCTTGGCCATCACATCCCCCACGGCTTTGGTTTCTCCTGAGGGGCACCTGAGCTTCCAGACCCTCCAAGGCAGAGAACCAGAAGCTTGTCCCCTCGATGGGGACCTCCACAGCACCTGAGCAGCCCACCACTGGTAACCTCAGCAAGAACTTGGAAGAGGAACCAAAGTTGTTTCCAATCTCACCCCCAAACCTGGCTCCCTTTGCTGGCACTGGTGCCCACCATGCCTACAGGTTGAGCCCTGCTCACTGAGCTCCACCAGACTCACCCCAGAGCTCCCAGGCATGGCCGCAGCAACAACATCAACCCTGTGGAGTGGCTGCACCAAAGGACTCTGCCCCTCTGCTCTGCTCAGACCTCACTTGCAGCACTGCCTGCAGCACTGCCTGCAGCTCTGGGGCCGGTGGCACAGGAAGGACCTGGAGCTGCTGGAGAGGGGCCAGAGGAGGCCATGCAGATCCTCAGAGGCTGGAGAAGCTCTGCTGTGGGGACAGGCTGGGAGAGCTGGATGAGGCCTGGAGCAACCTGGGCTAATGGGAGGTGCTCTTGCCCACGGCAGGGGGGTTGGAACTGGATGAGCTTTGAGATCCCTTCTGAGCCAACCCAGACATGCTAAGGGCACTGAACCCTGAGCAGCATGGGGGAGGCTCCAGAAGACCTCCCCCAGGTGGGGAGGTTGCTGCTTCTTTGCTGCTGGCTCTGCCTACGTCATTCCCAGCAAGAAAGATGCCAACAGCAGCTCCCACTAAACCCCTGCGTGCAGGGCAAGAACGGCACAAGAGTGGGGCCCAAGATGGAGACAGGAGCATGTCCCGGGGCACTGCTGCCCACTGTTCTTCCCTCCCCAAGACTGCCAACGACAGGATATGAAGAAAGCTTCTTGCCCTGGCATGGTGCCAGCTGACATAAATAAAGCCCCCTGCTGCCAGAGGCTAGGAAGCTGTGCTTGGGGAGGGCATCTGGTTGGCAAACCCAAGCCCACAGGACATCAGGTCCGAGGAGAAAGGAGGGTCCCTACTGCCCACAGCCACCACTGGCAGGCAGCAGATACCCCAAAGAGGAAGGGTTAATGCTCCCCATGTCATGGCCTGGAGCAGGCTCAGCACTGCCCTCCCCAAAAAAGCCAGTGTAGGACCTCATGGCCTCTGCCAGCACCAGAGGAGGAAGGCAACGTAGGCACCAAGTCCTGACCTTCCTCGTCCTCCTCCTCAGCTTGTCCTTGGCAGCCAGCCCCTGGAGGCACACACTCATGGTCTGCGCTGACTCTGCCACCCAGACCTGGCCCTGACCCCAAAGCCAAAGGCTCAACTTGGAGGTTGTCCCCAGTGCCCCTCACCACCTGCTCTGGCCTCACATACACCTGCTCGAGCTTCAGGCAGCTCCCAGCTGCAGGGGGGTAGAGGAAGGCTCTGCCTGCACCAGGCTGCCTCCCCTCCCCTGCCAGCCATGCCAAGCACCCACAGCCCAGCTCCAAGGTCCAGTTGGCCCCACAGAGAGGCTCTGCCTGCATCTCCACAAAGCCCTGCCCTGGCCCAGCAGGGCCCTGCCGAAGAGCAGGGGGAGCAAACTGCAGGCAGGCATGACAGGGGTCAGAGGGCACACATCAGTCATCTTTAGCAGGGTACTCTGGGGAGGGCCTGGCTGCAGAAGGCTGCTCTGGCCACGAGGAAGCAAGCCCCGGGAACCAAAGCCTGGGGGAGGACTTAATGGAATGGCTTGGATTGGAAGGACCTCAAAGATTAGCCAGTGCCAACTCCCTGCCATGGGCAGGGACACCTCCCACCAGCCGAGGGTGCTCAAGACACTCCTAAAATGAGTTGGAAGGGATCTTGAAGATGAGCTGATTCCAAGCCCCCTGCCCTGGGCAAAGCCATGGGCTTGCAACTGGATGATCTTCAATCTTCCACCAGCTCAGGTCGCTCAAGGCCCCATCCAAGCAAGCACCCCCAGGTTCATCTCCTGGCCTGCCCATGCCCACTCGGGCACCGTTGAGCAGCCCATCAGAGGAGGCCCAAGGAGCCACAGCAAAGGTTCTCCAGAAGATAACCCCAGAGGCCTTTCCCAGCCCACCTGCCATGCTGTGATACAGCTCTGCCTGCTGCTCCAAGCCTGCTGGGAACCACCCAGCCAGAGGACACAGCCATGTCTGAAGACAATCCCAACACTAAGGAGCAGGTGAGGGAAATCCCATGAGAAAGGAGCATCTTTGTGGCAAGCTGGTTTAGCCCTGCCAAGGCCCTGGTGGGCATAGAGCACCCTGCCAGGATGCTGAGTGCCAGGAGCACAGGTTCAGCCAGCAGCAGCCTGCCAGCCAAGCAGCTCCAGGGATGAAAAGCAAAGTCCTTTGGGCTGGACTCTGAGATCATCAAGTCCAACTGTGAACTCAGCACTGCCAGGTCACCACTTGGCATGTCCCGTTAGGTAGCTCAACAGGTCTGCCCTGCCAGTCACTGTGGGCACTCCTGGAAGTCCCAAAAGACTGCAGGGAGAGCTCAGAGCTGCATTTCAGTGTCTGCAGGGGAGCTGCAGGCTGGGCAAGGACTGCTCAGAAGGGGCTGTGGGGACAGGCTGAGGGCAGTGGTTTGGAGCTGGAGCAGGGCAGAGTTAGGTTGGGCATGAGGAGGGAGTCGTGCAGAGTGAGGGTGGGCAGACACTGGCACAGGCTGCCCAGGGCTGTGGTGGAGGCTCCATCCCTGGAGACACTGAGGATCAGCGTGGATGTGTCCTTGTGTGGCCTGCTGCAGCTGGAGGTGTCCCTGCTGGGTGCAGGGGTTTGTGAAGAGAGCCTTAGAGGGCCCTGGGAACTCCAGCACTGAGTGGTGTCTGCCAACAGCCAAAGGTTGCACAAGGCTCCACAGCTGGTGCCAGTCATAGCTGGAGGGGCCCTGGCACAAAAGCAGTGGGGATATGGAGTGACAGACATGCACAGGGCAGGTAGGCACCAGCAAGGCAGACCTTCCAGTGACCCAGAAGGGGATCACCTCTGAGATGACATCTCAGCATCACTGAGTGATCTGAGCTAGAAGGGACCTTCAAAGATCATCTCCTCCAATCCACCTGGCATGGGCAGGGACATCTTTCAGCGGGCAAGGCTGCTCAAAACTCCACCCAGCCTGGCCCTCAGCACCCCCCAGTAACTGCCACAGCTCCCAGCCTGGCCCTCAGCACCTCCGGAAACACTGCCACAGCTTCTCTGGCAACTTGTTCCAATGTCTCACCAGCTTCACCATGTCCAATCCGGACCTCCCCTCTTGTCCTGCACCCAGGCAGGGTGACTTCTGCGCACAGGGATGGCCCCAAGGTGCTGTACTCCTTTTCCACTGCCACTGAGATGCCAGGTGCTGATGTGGTGGCACCAGCCTGCAGGACAGACCTGCAGGCAGGGCCAGGAGCAGCCACTTCCCGACCCCTCCTTGCCCCTGTGGACCCCAGTTCAGCTGGGAGACAGTGCTGGAAAAGGAGCAGGGGAGGTTGTGCTCTGGTGGCTGTGCTTGGAGGAGCAGCAGCTGCGCTCTGCAAGGGACATCTCATGCCCCAGAAAGGCCACGGACAGAGTGGAGAAGTTCAGAGGAGAAGGCCACAGCTAAGGAGGCTGAAGGGATTGCTTTGGAAGAGGGGATCAGAAGAGCTAAATCTGGCTAAGTTGGCTCAGTGACAGCTCTGTGGGGACACAGCCATAATCCACAGCCACACGGGGTTCAAACATCCAGAGGAGAGGCCAAGGAGCCCTGCAGGATGGCAGGGAGGAAACAGGAGCAATAGAATGAGGCTCTGGCCGCAGCCTCCTGGCACTCAAATTATTCCTAAGCATGCCAGGACTTTCCAAGCAGGAAAATCCTTCAGCCTTTCACTGCCCTCCTCCTTCCCCACGTCCTTCCATGTCACTCCTCAGGGCAGCTCCTCAGCAGATGTTCCGAGCCAAGCCTGCAAAAGCAGCCTCAGTGCTGCTGAGACACAACTGTAGACCTGCTCCTTCCACACAGAGGCCACTTCAGACCTCCCATGTCCAGACAAGCCCCAGCAAAGCTCAGGCTGGCCAAGGGCTGGCAGAGTTATCTCCTTCTGAGGCCCCTTCACACTGTAACCCTGACAACAACCATTGCTGGGATGAGGGGGCAAGGGAGGTTCTCCTCTTCTGCTCTGCCATAGGAAAGGCACAGCTGGAGCACTAGACCCAGTCCTGGGCTCCCCACTACAAGAGACAGAGAACTACTGGAGAGAGTCCAGGGGAGGCTGCAAAGATGCTGAGGGGCCTGAAGCAGCTCTGCGAGGAGGAAAGGCTGAGAGCCCTGAGAGGAGAATGGTGGGGCCAGGAAGTGATCTCTGGCAATCACCTAGTCCAGCTCCCCTGCCAGAGCAGGCTCAGCTACAGCAGGCTGCACACAATGGCCTCCAGGCAGGGTCTTCATAACTCCAGAGATGGAGGCTCCAGCACCTCTCTGGGCAGCCTGCTCCAGGCCTCCAGCACCCTTCAATTACAGAAGCTCCTGGTCATGTTCAGATAGAACTTCTGAAGTTCCAGTCTGTGCCCACTGCCCCTTGGCCTGTCCCTGGGCACCACTGAGCCCACCCTGCTGACAGCCACCCTTGAAGTGTTGATCAGCACTGATCAGATCCCTCTCAGGCTGTTTCTCTCCAGTCTTCTCCATGTGGATCAGTAGCTGGAGGGCAGGGGGCAAGAGGCTGGAGGCAGACTGTTTTCAGCGGTGCCCAGTGCCAGCACAAGGGGTAATGGGCACAAACTGGGACCCAGGAGGTTCCACCTGAACAGGAGAAACTGCTTTGCTGCGAGGGTGCTGCAGGCCTGAAGCAGGCTGCCCAGAGAGGCTGTGGAGTCTCCTGCTCTGGAGAGCTTCCAACTTCACCTGAGCACTATGACCCTAGACAAGCTGCTGCGGGGACCCTGCTGGAGCAGCAGGGCTGGACTGGGTGACCTCCAGAGGTCCCTTCCCAGCCCAGCATGCTGGGATACTGTGCTGCTATGAGAGGGTAGCCTCAGCACCTCAGCCCCACTTGGTGGCTGAAGCAGGATGCTCACAGGCGAGCAGAGCAGAAGGGAATCCTTCCCTTCTCCCCTCAGCCTACCTACAACTGCAGGCAGTGAGGCAGATGCTCTGCAGAGCAGTTCTGCACCAGCAACCCAACAGCCTGCAGCCACCAACACCTGATCCTCAGGTAGGTGTGAGGCCAAGATGTGTGCCCAGCACCCACCTCTGCAGCTAGCCTAGGGCAGGGCTGGCAGTGAAGGTCACAGTCACAGATCGCACTGGGTCGGAAGGGAGCCCCCCAAGGGGCATCTTGTCCAACCCCCTCAGCCTGCACCCAGCAGGGACACCTCCAGCTGCAGCAGGCCGCACAAGGACACATCCAGGCTGATCCTCAATGCCTCCGGGGACGGAGCCTCCACCACAGCCCTGGGCAGCCTGTGCCAGTGTCTGCCCACCCTCACTCTGCACAACTCCCTCCTCATGCCCAACCTAACTCTGCCCTGCTCCAGTTCCAAACCACTGCCCTCGGCCTGTCCTCACAGCCCCTTCTGAGCAGTCCCTGCCCAGCCTGCAGCTCCCCTGCAGACACTGAAATGCAGCTCTGAGCTCTGCCTGCAGCCTTCTCCTCTCCAGGCTGCACAGCCCCAACTCTGCCAGCCTGCTCCCATGGCAGAGGCGCTCCAGCCTCTGATCACCCTCATGGCCTCCTCTGGACCCTCTCCAGCAGCTCTATGTGCAGGCCTCAAGTCACTGCAAAGCAGAGTGCACCTCCTGAGCCACCAACACAGCTCCTGGAGGAGCACTGCCCTGGGGGCACCCTCAGAGCACAGCTTTGAGGGCACCGGGGGAGCACTGCTCTGGGGGTGCCCCCAGAGAACAGCTTTGCGGGCACCAGGGGAGCACCGCTCGGGGGGCGCCAGGGGAGCACCGCTCTGAGGATGCCAGGGAAGCACCGCTCAGGGGGCGCCAGGGGAGCACCGCTTGGGGGGTGCCAGGGGAGCACGGCTCAGGGGGCACCAAGGGAGCACAGCTCGGGGGGCACCAGGGGAGCACAAGTCTGAGGGCACCAGGGGAGCATGGCTCGGGGGGCGCCAGGGGAGCACCGCNGGGTAGCACAGTGCGGGGGGCGCCGGGGAGCACCGCTCTGAGGATGCCAGGGAAGCACAGCTCTGGGGGCGCCAGGGGAGCACCGCTCTGAGGATGCCAGGGAAGCACAGCTCTGGGGGCGCCAGGGGAGCACCGCTCTGGGGGCACCAAGGGAGCACCGCTCTGGGGGCACCAAGGGAGCACAAGTCTGAGGGCACCAGGGGAGCACAGCTCGGGGGGCACCAGGGGAGCACAGACAGCTCTGACACTTGCCCTGGTGGCACACTGAGACATGTCAAGCACATGAGGTGCAGGGATCTATGCAGCAAACCCATCCAGTGGGGGCTACCCAGAGAAGTCAGCATGGGACTCACTGGCTCAGCACACAGCAGGGACCCCAGTTCCTGGAGAGGCTCTCCTGAAGGTGAGCCAGGAGAAGCTGCAGAGTCCAAGAGGAGGCTCAGATCTATTGCCCCTCAGGAAAGAGCAGACAGCTCCTTCCAGCTCTGCAATGCTGAACAGCTCCTTCACCATGGCTGCCACGGGCCAGCTGCTGCAAGCTGCGCCTTTAGGAAGCTGCCACTTGGCCCTCATCTCCTCTTGGTAGCTTCTGCTCAAGTTGCCAGGACAGTTCCTGGTGGTTCCCCTGGCGGGAAGAGCAGGGCACAGCACTGAGTGAGAAACAAGCTGCTGGAGGACATGGCTGAGCAGGAAGAGGCTGGCACCACACATGTGCCCTGTGAGGAGGCTGCAGAGCAGGGCTGAGCATGGTGCTGCCCTGTGGGAGCTCAGAGGAGCAGGGGCCAGTGTGGGCTCTGACTCCCCAGCACACGAGATAGGAACACGGCAACAGGCCACGGTGAAGGCCTTCCTGGGCTGGGCCCCACGTCCATGTCTCCTCCCAGTGCCCATCAAGCAGCACACTGCTCAAAGCCAGGCAGAAGTAGAGTGGGTTGGGCTGGAAGGGACCTTTAAAGGTCATCCGGTCAAGCCCTGCTAGCAGCAGGAAGATCTTCAGCTGGATCAGGCTGCCCAGAGCCCATCCGACCTGGCCTGGGATGGTTCATGGAGTGTTTGGCACTTCCAGCCTCTCCTGGTGAGTGCAAGGGGACGACACAGGAGCTCTGCACTTGGAGCCAGAGGCTCCATCCCCTCCAGCTGCAGAGATGGGAAGCAGCCCCTTGCTGGACTCCAGCTCCTCCCTGGGCTGATCCAAAACACTTGCCAGGAGGATGGTGAGATGAGCTAGGTTCTGCCTCAGGAGTGTGGTCAGGCTTTGGCACAGGCTGCCCAGGGAGGTGGTGGAGTCCCCACGCCTGGAAGTCTTCCAGAACCATGTGGGCAATTAAGCTCCAGGAGAGCTTTCAGCCTCTAACCCCTGCCCAGGTCACAGCCTGCACCCAGAGGCGCCCAGGGGGCACCACGCCCAGGGGGCACTGCACCCTCGCTCGCAGCTAACAGGAACTGCTGCCCTCAGCGCTCATCTGGAGAGGAGGCAGGAAACAGCCTCCACCACCAGCAGCCTCCAGCACAGCCCCACCACTGGAGGCCAGCAGCACCTTTTGCACCTCCCAGGATGAGCTGCCCAGGGCAGGCAGGCAGCAGCCAGCCACAGTTAGCTTCATCCCACATGCTGGGTTTGTAGCCAGCAGCCCTACAATGAAGGTGGAGATGGAGGCAACATAGGCATGCCAGACCTTCAGCTCTGCCACTCCCCACTCCAGGGCACTGCCATCGAGCAAGTGAGCAGCCAGCCCGGGCCAAGGCACGCTCATGGCACCACAGCCAGCCAAACAGTAACCAATGCTGCCGCTCCAGCACTGGAAATGCCATTCTTGGAGCACTGCTGGACTTGGTGGACTGCTGTAGCCATGAGCCTGGACACCCAGCAAGGAACATCAGCCTACCCCTGGGGCCAAGAGGGAGGCCATTGAAGCTCTCTGCTGCCACTGGCAGCCCACGGAGGAGGACAGGAGTCCTGTTTGGAAAGAATCACAGCAGGCATTGGGTTGGAAGGGACCTCAAAGCTCATCCAGTTCCAACCAGGGACACCCCTCACCCAGTCCAGCTTGCTAAAGGCCTCATCCAACCTGGTCCTGAACACCTCCAGGGAGGTTGTGGAGCGCAGAATCTCCCAATGTGATCGAAGATTCATTGGGTGATTCTGTGCTCTACAACCTCCCTGGGCAACCTGTGCCAGTGTCTGCCCACCTGCAACCTGTACCAGTGTCTGCCCACCCTCATCACAGGCTGCTTATGCTACCAGCACCAGGAAAGGAGCAGGGTCTGGGAGGGATTCTGCAGGGCTCAAGAGTTAAAGCCTCGTTAAAAAGGCAAGTGGATGAGCAGGCCCCAGACACGGTGGAGAAGGGGAAGAACACCCCTAAGAACCTAAGAGTAACCAGAGGAGCAAAAGCAGGGATGCAAGAAGCCAAGGGGACACCAATGCCAGCAGGCAGCGCTGGAGGAGCAGCAGCAGCAACCTCCACAAGGAGCAAGGGAAGGGATCAGAGGATGAGGCCTTGGGCAACCAGGTCTACCTGAAAGGTGTTGGTGCCCAAGGCAGGGGGGGTGCAGAAGATGATCTCTGAGGTCCCTTCCAGCCTGAGCTATTCTCTGAGCACATTTGAGGGTTCAAAGCCAGAGAGGAGGGTGCTCCGCTGGAGTCACAGCAGGTGACACTCTCTGGCAAGACTCCTTGCAGAGGCAAGCAGGAAGGGGTCTGAGGTGCAGACCATCAGAGCCTTTCTCCATCCTATCAGCAACCTCTCTTCCCACCCAGAGCCAAGCCAATGTCTCCGTGCTCCCTTTAACCTCCATGCCAGCAGACATCCTCCAAGCTGACCGAGTCAGGGGCCTGCATCTCCTGCAATCCGTGGCTGTCTCTCCTTGAAAGCCAAGAGCCCAGAGCTCATCTGTCACCCAGCTTCAGCTGCTGCAGCCCCACACCACAGCCTGCCCATCAGGCATCGCCAGCTCAGCTTGGCAGTGCTGGGATGGCCTGCAGCAGAGGCACAGGGAAGAGCAGAGCCAGTCCTGGCTCTGCCAGCAAGCAGTGACCCAGGGACACCAGACACAGAGGGGCCCTGGCTGCCAGCCACCAGCATAGCACAATCAGCCGCAGTCACCCTTCTCCTGCCACATACCCTCCCATCATGGAGCCACAGACTGGCAGAGGTTGGAAGGGACCTCCAGAGGTCATCCAGTCCATCCCCCTGCAAAGCAGGGACACCAGGGCAAGGCACACAGCAGCACACCAGGAGGCAGCCTGCTCTAGGCCTCCAGCACCCTCACACCAAACAAGTTTCTCCTCATGTGGAGATGACCTTTTCTGTGGTTGACTTTACCCCCACAGCTCCTTGGCCTGCCACTGGGCACCACTGAGCAGAGCCTGGCACCTGCCCCTCAGATATTTAGACACTGATCAGGTCCCCTCTCCTCAGAGAGCTGCTCCAGGCTTTTCCTGCTTCTCACAGCTGCCCACTGAACTCTCTCGGCAGTCCCTTGCCAGGAGCCCTGTCTCAGCCCATCCAAGTGCTGACTGTGGTCATGCTGGGACTGGCAATGCCCTGAGTCCTCCCACAAGACATGGAGCAACCCCTGTCTGCAGGTGTTCAAGGCTAGGCTGGATGAGGCCTCGGGCACTCAAGTCTAGTTGAGAGGTGTTCCTGCCCATGGCAGAGGCTTGCAGTAGATGAGCTCTGAGGTCTCTCCCCACCTGAGCCAAGCTGTGATTCTGAGAGCAGGAGGATGCTCTGGAGCATGGAGACCTGCCAAACAACCTGGCAGGGAGGGCTCCCCACTTCCTGCTTCCTCCACTGCCATCTTCCTCCACCTGGGAGCCTTTGCCCAGCAGCTGATGCAGCTGAAGCAGACAGCAGACTCGCATGCCAGAGGCTGCTCCTCCAGTGAAGCAAAACACTTCTGCTGCTAGAGCTCTGCTCTGCTAGACACCAGACGCCTCTGCTCCAGCTGCCTGCACCCTTGGGAGCAGCCCAACAGCAGGCACCTGCCCGGGCCAGGGCACACATCCCTGCTCCAGCAACCTCACTCACTCCCCCCTCTCCCCAGGGCCAGCCACGGTGGGGACCCAATCTGCCTTCCCAGGCCAGCAGCTCCCAGTTCCTGGCAGGCAGGCAGAGGAGGAGCTCGGAGGAGGGTGGCAGAGGCTGCAGACACATCTTGTTTTAATTGCATCAGCAAGCACTCAGCAATTAATGGCAGGGAGAGGAGGAGGAGAAGGGCACTGGAGAGCAAGGGATGCAGGCAGCCAGGGGAAACCATTTGCTGTGTCCCCAGGGAGAGGGACACCACCCTCAGCACCCCGTGCAGCAACGCTGGCCTCACCCCTGCGGCAGGCACCTCCAGCACCGCCTGTGCTGCCCCCAGTCCTCTGCTCCGGATTCCTTTGGGAGTTAAACACTGAAGCCTTTTCCTGGCGCCCTCCTCGGCACCAAATGTGGGTCTGAGCCCTGCATAGGCACAAATCCTTCCACCCACTTCCCTGGTTCGGCCAAACACCACTGCCCGAGGCAAGCGAGCAGGGCCTGCAGATGGAGCCTGCCACCACCAGATTGGGGCTCTGCTCTGCCAAGGTAGCACAGCTCCCACCCAAAGTGCAGCTCCGTGCCCACTGCCCCCATGCCCACCCTGCCAACTGCAGCGAGCACAGGGATCGCAGCTGCCCGCAGGCAGCCTGGCAAGCCAGCAAAGCGCCAAAGAACGGCAGCCCGAGTGCCAGGGGCCACGGCTGGCACTGCCATGTCCTCAGGCCACCAGCGCAGGTGCTTAGGGCAGGGTCTGAAGGAAGCAGCAGCCACAGCTGACCAAAAACCTGCGGGGAAGGGGACACAGTGTCACAGTCTCACAGTATCACCAAGGTTGGAAGAGACCTCACAGATCATCAAGTCCAACCTGTTACCACAGAGCTCAAGGCTAGACCATGGCACCAAGTGCCACGTCCAACCCTGCCTTGAACAGCTGTGCCAACTCCACCATCTCCCTGGGCAGCCCATTCCAGTAGCCAGAGCTGTTGGCCTGATCCCGAGCTGGAAAAGCAGGCTCTGGGAGGAGGGCAGCAGCCACCAGCTGCAGAGCAGCCCTCGCACCTGAGAGGCGGCAGTGGTGGGGCAGCGGCAGGGCAGCAGCAGCAAGGGGCTCCTGGCACTCAGCTGGGCACAAGAGGGCATGGGCTCTTGCTCTGCAGTCAGGCTCCACGGCGATTTTGTGCCCTGCTTAGCAAGGGCTGGGGGCTGGCAGAGTTCAGGGGCCAGCATGCCCCCAGCGGGCGGCTCCCGAAGGCAGGCATCAGGGCGCTCCTCCCCCCCACTGCACAACACAGCCTGGGCCAGGCTGAAACTCAGCTCTGCTGCTGCCTCCTGAAGCGTGAGGCCAGCACCGCCCTTGGCCGGACCCCAGGCTCTCCTCCTGCGAGTGCCTGCAAACACCCAGCCAGCACAGGTAGGCACAAAGAGCTCCCTGCCAGAAAGCTGCCAGCTCCAGCGGGGAGCTGGCAGGAAAGGGTCAGCTGGCAGCAAAGGCTTCTCTCAGAAGATACCCAGGGGAACAGTCCACTTGGCACCCTGGAGGACATGCCACAACATCTGCCTGCGCTGCTGCCACAGCGCTGGAGAGGAAGGAGCAGAGGAACACACCCCAGTGCCAGCACATGGCTGCTGCTGGGGGAGGTCAGAACTGCACCGAAGCACAGAACCAGAGACCTACCCGGGATGAAAGAGCCCTCCCAGATCCCCCAGTCCAGCAGCAGCCCAGCACCACCAGGGGCACCAAACCATGGCCACAAGTGCCATGGCCACACGGAGCTGGAACACCTCCAGCCATGGGCACTCCACCACCTCCCTGGGCAGACTTTGCCAGCCCCTGACCACTCTGGCAACAAAGACATTTCTCCTCCTCTCCAACCTAACCCTGCCCTGCCACAACTCCAGGCCAGTTCCTCTCCTTCTCTCACATGAGACTGGGCAGCAGAGACCAACCCCAGCTCACTGCAGCCTCCTCTCAGGGAGCTGTAGAGAGCTCTGCCCTCAGCCTCCTCTTCTCCACACCAACCCCCCCAGCTCCCTCAGCTGCTCCTCCCCAGCCCTGTTCTCCAGACCCTGCCCCAGCTTTGGTGCCCTTCTCTGGCCCTGCTGCAGCCTTCAGTGTCCTTCTGGGAGTGAGGGCTCAGAACTGAACCCAGCACTCAAGCTGTGGCCTCAGCAGCGCCCAGTCCAGGGCACAATCCCTGCCCTGCTCCTGCTGCCCACACCACTGCTGCTGCAGGCCAGGATCAGCTGGAGCCAGGTGGGAGTTGAGCTCTTCTCCCAAGTACCAAGTGCCAGGCTGAGAGGAGATGGCCTCAAGCTCCACCAGGGCAGGTTTAGGTTGGACATGAGAAGAATCTCCTTTCCTCAAAGGGCTCCCAAGCACTGGCACAGGCTGCCACAGGGAGGTGGCTGAGTGCCCACCCCTGGAGGGGTTTCCAAGAGGCAGAGCTGTGGGCTATGGGTTGGTGGCCTGGCAGTGCTGGCTTCACAGCTGCACTGCATCAGCTTTTCCAACCCAATGAGCTCCGTGGTTCTGTGACAACCACCTGCATCCCAGGCAGCTGCCAAGGGCTGAGCTGAGCCAGCAGGGCTTGAAGGACAGCAGCCTCTGGAGCTGCTGGAGCTGGCAGCTGCCAAGGCCTTGCTGTTTTTAACCTTCCTCCTGCTTTACCCAGTAATGCCCAGACACAGCCACTCAGTGGCCAGATGCCATCTGGTATTCCCCAGGGACTCTCCCAGCCTTTCTTCTTCATGGGGTCAGGAGCGGCAAAGGTTTCTCCAGAGCTTCTTTGATAGCTCTGGAGAGCAAGAGAGAGGCAAATCCCATCTGTTCTGAGGCTATTTCCTCCAGAGCCAGGCTGGATGAGCCCTTGAGCAACCGAGGCTGGCAGAAGATCATCTGGTGCCAACCTGCTGCCAGAGGCAGGGACAGTTCCCTCCAGCCCAGGCTGCTCAAGGCCTCACCCAGCCTGGCCTGCAACACCTCCAGGCAGGGGGCAACCACAGCCTCCCTGGGCAGCCTGTGCCAGTCTCTCCCCACCCTCACTCTCAACATTTTCTCTCTCCTCTCCACTCTCACTCTCCCCTCTCCCAGCTCAAAGCCATTGTCCCTCAGCCTGGCACTCCCAGCCCTTGCCAAAAGTCCCTCCCCAGATCTCCTTCAGCCCTTCAGCTACTGCAAGGCTGCTCTGAGCTCTCCCTGCAGCCTTCTCTTCTCCAGGCTGCACAGCCCCAACTCTGCCAGCCTGTCCCCACAGCAGAGCTTCTCCAGCCTCTGATCACCTCCATGGTCTGCTCTGGACCCTCTGCAGCAGCTCCAGGTCCCTCTTGTGCTGGGTTCCCAGAGCTGGAGGCAGTGCTGCAGGTGAGGGCTGAGCAGAGGAGCAGAATCCCCTCCCTGTGCTGCTGCTCTCCCTGCTCTGGCTGCAGCCAGCACACAGCATGAAGAGCAGAAGCAAGCCACAGATACTGCCCCGTGGGACAGGAGGCTCTGCGGCGAGGTCAGCCTAGCTGCATCCAACCGAGGCATCTTGCCCTGCCCCTCCGACCAGCTTGACCTGGCAGGAGCTTGGCACTGGGCAGCTAAGAACCTGAGTATCTTCACAGCTAGGAGCTGTCTCTGCAGGCCATCCCCAGCCAGCCACTCTGCCACAGGCACAGTGGGGAGCCTCCAGGGCTGGTTGAAAATAAGACCTGGAGCTCCTGATCTGGGAAGGAAAAAAATAACCTCAGGGTTGTGTGCCAGGCTCCGGCCTGGTCCAGCTTGCGTGCCATGAGAGCAGGAGGGGGATGCTTGCTGGCAGCTTAAAGGATTGCAGGGAGGATTAACCACGGCTCTGCCGCCAGGGCACCCGTGGCAAGCTCACAGCAATCCCATCAGCGAGGCAGGAACTGGGAGAGTACAGGGAGAGGAGGAGTGAGCCAGGAAAACAACAGTGACAGTTTGCTCCACATGGACACCTCAGCCAGCAGCTGCTCTGCACATCCGGGCCTTCCAGCCCTGCAATGCCACCCTCACACACCACATCTGGGCATGCCAGCCCTGCAGTGCCACCCTCACACACCACATCTGGGCCTGCCAACCCTGCAGTGCCACCCTCACACACCACATCTGGGCCTGCCAGCCCTGCAGTGCCACCCTCACACACCACATCAGGGCATGCCAGCCCTGCAGTGCCACCCCCGCCCAGCCTGTCCCTGGAGCAGCCCTCTGCCTGGCAGCACCAGCAGAGCCAGTCTGGGCCTGCCAGCCCTGNCAAGCTCACAGCAATCCCATCAGCGAGGCAGGAACTGGGAGAGTACAGGGAGAGGAGGAGGGAGCCAGGAAAACAACAGTGACAGTTTGCTCCACATGGACACCTCAGCCAGCAGCTGCTCTGCACATCCGGGCCTTCCAGCCCTGCAATGCCACCCTCACACACCACATCTGGGCATGCCAGCCCTGCAGTGCCACCCTCACACACCACATCTGGGCCTGCCAACCCTGCAGTGCCACCCTCACACACCACATCTGGGCCTGCCAGCCCTGCAGTGCCACCCTCACACACCACATCAGGGCATGCCAGCTCTGCAGTGCCACCCTCACACACCACATCTGGGCATGCCAGCCCTGCAGTGCCACCCTCACACACCACATCTGGGCCTGCCAGCCCTGCAGTGCCACCCTCACACACCAAGTGTGGGCCTGCCAGCCCTGCAGTGCCACCCTCACACACCACATCTGGGCCTGCCAGCCCTGCAGTGCCACCCTCACACACCAAGTGTGGGCCTGCCAGCCCTGCAGTGCCCCAACTGCCCAGCCTGTCCCTGGAGCAGCCCTCTGCCTGGCAGCACCAGCTGAGCCAGGCAAGCCTCCTGTTGTTGCCCAGGAGCCCCGTGGAGTCTCCACAGCAACTCGGGCTCCTGTCTGTGCAGCCACCAGAGCAGAGGGGCAGGAGGCAGCGAGCGGAGGCAGCCGCGGGGCGGCGCTGCAGCAAGCACCAGGAACACCTGCAGGGATGGATGGATCAGGCTGGAGCCCAGCGCCAGGGGCAGGCTGCAGCTGGCAGCAGCTAATCCAGGCTCCCCAGCAGCCTGGCTGCCGGGCAAAGCAGCAGTGCCCCCTTAAGAGACAGCCAGCAGGGACTGAGCTGCCAAGGGTGGGGCTACCGCTGAGCTGCCAGCCCCGCTCCCAACCTTATCAGCTGCTCTAATGCCTATCAGTGGTGATGCAGATTAAAGGCTTAGGCAGGATGGCTGCAGGCACCCCCAGCCCACCAGGACGGGCAGTGTGTGGTGCAGCCCTTGTATGGCAGCCTTGGGAGAAAAGGAGGCCACCAAGAGCACGGCAAGGAGGCTGCCCAGGAGCGATGGCAGCTGTGAAATGCCAACGCGGCTGTGACGGAGATGGGCTGGGCTCTCCAGGCAGACAGCAAAGGCTCTGCAGGCAGAATCCCAGCAAGAAGCAGCTTTCTTTGCCCTGCAGTTGCCTACGAACACAGACCACGTCCAGCAAGACTCTGCAGAAGAAACCATCCTAGCATGCTGCAGCCCACCCCTACCCTGGCCCATTACCACCTTTCACCAACAGAGGCACCTGCAGAGCTCTGGGGCAAACCTGCTTTTGAAGCTGCTTGGTGCGCCCCGGCTGGTTGTCCTCCCTCACCCAGCTCTCCACAGGGCTGCACAAAGTCTCCGGCAGCAGCATGGCAGGAGATGCTCAGGAGCAGGCAGCAAAGCTCCACTGTCCACACAAGCTGGCAGAGAAGACTCAGGTGGCACTGGGTTGGAAGAGACCCTCTAAGGGAATCTTGTCCAGCCTCCGGCACCCAGCAGGGACACCGCCAACTAGAGCAGGCTGCACAGAGACACTCAGCAGCTGGGGGA
This sequence comes from Tricholaema leucomelas, assembly GCA_013400475.1. Taxonomy (NCBI): domain Eukaryota; kingdom Metazoa; phylum Chordata; class Aves; order Piciformes; family Lybiidae; genus Tricholaema lacrymosa; species Tricholaema leucomelas. Next base: position 4,810 of record WAAF01000257.1, on the reverse strand, counting down.
GCATCCCACACTCTGGTCAGGCCAGGATGGCCACGGTGCACCACGCAGCTCTGCACAGCTGAAACCACCAAAGCCACACTGCAAACTGTCTGGAGCAGGCAGAGTCCAGGGAGGTGTTGCTGGGCACTCTTTCTCCCAGAGCAGCTACCTCACTTCCTCCACCCTCATCTCACCTCACAGCCACTGCTCAGCACCACCTCCAGCACCACACTGTCCTGCAGCAGAACCACCACAAGTGTCTCATCCCAGCTTCGCAGCCTCTGCTCTCACACATCTCTCAGCACAGCTTCACAGCTTGCACCGGGCTGGAAGAGACCCCCCAAGGGGCATCTTGCCCAGCCCCCTGCACCCAGCAGGGACACCTCCAGCTGCAGCAGGCCACACAAGGACACATCCACGCTGATCCTCAATGCCTCCGGGGACGGAGCCTCCACCACAGCCCTGGGCAGCCTGTGCCAGTCCCTCCCCACCCTCACTCTGCACAACTCCCTCCTCATGCCCAACCTAACTCTGCCCTGCTCCAGTTCCAAACCACTGCCCTCGGCCTGTTCCCACAGCCCCTTCTGAACAGTCCCTGCCCAGCCTGCAGCTCCCCTGCAGACACTGAAATGCAGCTCTGAGCTCTGCCTGCAGCCTTCTCCTCCCCAGGCAGAACAGCTCCAATTCTATCACCAAAATCCAAACAGCAACCCTGTGCTGAGGTTTTCACTTCAGCCCAGAAGGTGCCAGCACCACTTGCCCCACTGGATGTGGCCCAGCAGCAGAAGCTGCAGCAGGCATTTGGGTGGGCACCTGTCAGCAGCAGTGCATCTGGCCCCAGCACAGTGCTGCAGCCTGGCACCAGGGTGGGCAGTTCAGCCCCTACAAATTCTTGGCCCAGTAGGAGGAGCGGCTGCTTCCAGCTCCACTGGGTGAGCAGTGAGACTGCAGAGCCAGGCTGCCCCTCCTGCCCTGCTGCTCATGGCCATGGCAGGACCAGCACAGCTCGGAGCCCACAGGGACTCTGAGCAGCTCTGCAAGCAGAGTCACCAAACCTGAGAGTGCAACGGAGAGCTCCAACGGAGTAAGCAGCTCTGGGGCTGCTTACTGTGCAGAGAAGAAGGCTGAGAGGGACCTGAGCAGTGGCTGTAAATATCTGAGGGCTGGGGTCAGGAGGAAGGTGCCAGGCTCTGTGTGCTGGTGCCCAGTGACAGCACAAGGAGCAATGAGTACAAGCTGGAGCCCAGCAGGTTCCACCTGAACAAGAGGAGGAACTTGTTTGGTGTGAGGATGCTGGAGGCCTGGAGCAGGCTGCCCAGAGAGGTTGTGGAGTCTCCTGCTCTGGAGGGATTCCAACCCCAGCTGGATGTGTTCCTGAGTGCCCTGCCCTGGCAAGGGGGTTGGAACTAGGTGATCTAAGGGGTCACTTCTGCCCTGACCCATTCTGTGCTTCTATAAATCACCCAGCGAGGGAATGAACCTCTCAGCAGCAAATCCTCACTGCCAAGAGCATTTCCCACCAACAGCCTAGCACCAGAGCCACACAGTGGTTTGGAGAGCAAGAAACCTGCCAATATCATAGAATGGTTTAGGTTGGAAGGGATCCCAAAGCTCAGCCAGCTCCAACCCCCTGCCATAGGCAGGGACACCTCCCACTAGGACAGGTCGCTCAAGGACTCATCCAATCTGGTCCTGAACACCTCCAGGGAGGTTGTGGATCTTCAACCACATTGGGTGATTCTGTGCTCCACGACCTCCCTGGGCAACCTGTGCCAGTGTCTCACCACCCTCACTGCAAACAACTTCTCCCTAACATCCAGTTTCAATCTCCCCTCTGCCAGTTCAAACCCATTCCTCCTCCCCTTGTCATCATAGTATCACAGTATCATCAGGGTTGGAAGAGACCTCACAGATCATCAAGTCCAACCCTTCACCACAGAGCTCAAGGCTAGCCCATGGCACCAAGTGCTACGTCATTACAGCCCTTGTCAATAGTCCCTCCCCAGCCCTCTTGTAGCCCCCTTCAGACCCTGGAAGGCCACTCCAAGGTCTCCTTGAAGCCTTCTCTTCTCCAGGCTGCAGAGCCCCAACTCTCTCAGCCTGTGCTCAGAGCAGAGCTGCTGCAGTCCTCTCAGCATCTTGGTGGCCTCCTCTGGACTGGCTCCAACACTTCCATGTCCTGCTTGTGCTGGGGGCTGCAGAACTGCACCCAGGACTGCAGATGGGGTGTCAGGGGAGGAGAGTAAAGGGGCAGAACCCCTCCCTTGCCTTCATGGCCACGCTGCCCTTGCTGCAGCCCAGGACATCCACACTTGCAACCCCTCCCCCACAGGCAGGGACATCTTTCACCACGCTGCTCACAATCCCATCCACCCTGGCCTTGAGCGCTTCCAGGGAGGAGACATCCACAGCTTCCCTGGGAATCCTCCCACCATCACCCTCACCATAAAAACGTTTCTTCCTCCCACCCCCTCTAGGTCTGCCCCCCAGAGTTCAAGTTGTCTGCTTTCCTCCTGCTCCTGCAGGCCTTGCTGAGCAGTCCCTCCCCACACCAAGATCTCTCCAGCTCCCTGCTCTGCTCCTCACAGCAGAGTCCTTCCAGCCCAGCCACAATTGCTGTGCTCTCCTCTGGCTCTGTCTGTGCAGGGGGGGTCTGAGCAGAGCACAGCACAGCAAAGAGGCACAATCCCCTCCCTGCCCCTGCTGCCCACACTGCTGGGGACCAGCCCAGCACAGGGCTGGCAGCATTCAGTGCCAGCTCAGGTCCAGCTTTGCACTCCCAAGTCCTCGGGGCTGCTCTGCAGCACTTCTCCGCTCCCAGGCTGCATTTATAGTGGGGATTGCCCAGCCCAGGTGCAGGACATCACAGCTGGCTCAGGAGGGCCTTCCCGAGGCTCACACATGCCCACTCCAGCCTGGCATGGGCCATCATGTTTGGTCTCAGGCTTCATAACCCCCTCCTGGCTCTGGCTTTTCTGACAGTGCTGGGTGTCAGCTCACATCCAGCTTCTCCCCCCAGCACCCCAAAGTCCTTCTCCTCAGGGCTGCTCTCCAGCCCTTCTCCCCCAGCCTGTGCCATTACCGGGGGCTGCCCCATAGCACATGCAGGGCTTTGCACATGGTCTTGCTGCAACTCAATGAGGCTCCTCCAGGCCCACTCCTGGCACCCTTAAGGGTGACCCAACCCTGCCACAGCACTGCTGCAACCCGCGGGCAGGCACTGCCAACCAGAGACTTCTCCTGAGGCAAGCTGCCCACCTCCAGCAGCTCCAGGACAACTTCCACCAGCGCTGCCAGAGGACTCTGCCTCACTTCCAGCTGCCAGCAAGTCTGCAGCAGCCTGCAGAAGCTTTCTCTTCTCCCTTTCCTCTCATCCAGCCCAGGCAGGCAGGAACTTTAATGCAATCCCATTAAGAGGGCCAGAAGAAACCCAAGCCGAGGCCCCGGCCCTGCCCTTTCCATTCATCAGCAATCACAGCTGGCTGTCAGAAGCTGTCTTGGGTTTCTTTAGGTCCTTCTGCCAAGTTCTGATTAAAATCCTCCTAAGTGGTTTTCTCCTTACTGGCCTGCAGAGCAGAGGAGCAGAGCAGCCCTAAGGAGCACTGCAGCTAATGGCAGCGAGGGCCAACCTGCTTGGTTGATTATCATAGAACCTACCTGCTTGAGTCTACCATAATATCCTGCTTCTAACACCCCTTGCTGACCTTTCCAGATCACCTTACACCTAAGAGAGAGTCTGAGATAAGGCAGGGGGTGGAAAGAAGGTGGAAGGGTGGTTGGGAGCCCCTCCTGGGCACTCTGACTGCTGGGAGAGGTCTTCCATTTCTGTGCTACCTTTAACTTGTAGACAGTTGTAAACATCTGTAACACATTATACACATCTGCTTGTAAATTCAGAGCTTCACAGAAGGTTGGAAGAGAGCTCCAAGCTCAGCCAGCCCAACCTAACACCCAGCCCTGGCCAATCAACCAGACCATGGCACTAAGTGCCCCAGCCAGGCTTGGCTTCAACACCTCCAGGCATGGCCACTCCACCACCTCCCTGGGCAGCCCATTCCAATGCCAATCACTCTCTCTGCCAACAACTTCCTCCTAACAGCCAGCCTAGACCTGCCCTGCCACAGCTTCAGGCTGTGTCCGCTTGTTTTGTAGCTGCTTGCCTGAGAGCAGAACCCAGCCCCACCTGGCTACAGCCTCCCTTCAGGTAGCTGCAGACAGCAATGAGGCCTGCCCTGAGCCTCCTTGTGCTAAGCTATGACTACAAAGCCTCATCCTCAAACTGCCAGCCAGCTGAGTTTAATCTAGGTGAATCCTTGGCGGGAGGAGGGGGCCAGGTGACACCCAGAACCACGACAGGGATTCTCTCCCCACCTCCTCTAGCAGGCCAGCAGCTCCCACAGGAGCTTGGTTGCCATGGCCCTGCCCGTTGCAGGGAGCTGCAATGGGCACACCTGCCCAGGCGCTTCTCCTCGGGCACTGCTTTAGTGCCAGCTCTGGAACAGGGTGCCAAGGAAGGTGGCTCTCAAGGGCTTTGTAAGGACAGCAGCGTAACACAGCTCTCTGTGCCCAGAAGTGGAGCACTGGCCAAAGCCTTGGCACCCCATGCCAACCCAACGTGCCTCACCTCACCGTGGGGGCCTGCAAAAAGGGAAGCCAACCCCTCACAGACTCCTCTGGGAAGTCACTTGTGGGACACCTCCCAATGGAACAGGTTGCTCAAGGCTTCATCCAGCCTGGCCTGGAACACCTCCAGGGAGGTTGTGGAGCACAGAATCACCCAATGCGATCAAAGATCAAAGATCATCAAGGAGGCTGCACAGCAAGAGGACTG